>MU006325.1:0-296888 GCA_010093695.1 Plenodomus tracheiphilus IPT5
TGAATACTCTTGCCCCACGCCTTCGTATCGCCAGACAACTTCCGCGCGAGGTCTCATACCTTCCTACTCACCTGTCACCCCTTTGGACCAGGATAGAGCAGTATACCCCCTCCGTGTAACAGTAAGCTCCTTACTATTTATTAAGTTATAAAGCTTACTTAAGCTTTAAGTTATAGATATAGTAGTAGATATTAGTATTACCTCTAATTCTACTAGGTTATTAGTAGTTACCTAGTCTTTACCTTAGCGCAATCTAATATAACTTTTTCTAAAGTTAATCTTTAATATATAGTTATAAGAAGTTCTAAACCTAAAGGGTTTAGTTAACTAGAGATCTTCTAGGATCTAGTCTATTTTAGGTTAATAGATCTAGCAGTATAAAGTAAGACTAAATAAGGTCTAACTTAGCTAGAGTATTATTATATAATCCTTTTAACTTTTTATAATATTATTCTAAAGCTATTACTAGTAGGGATAATATTTTTCTTATAATATAATAACTTAGGTATTAAAGTATCTAGAAGGAGCTTAACTCTACTTAAAGGTATATAGGAGTACACGCAGGGTTAAGTAATAGAATAGTCTTATTCCTATAGGTCTAGTATAAAAGGATAAGAAAAACATATCCTTTAAGTAGAGAGAGATATAAAGACTTTATATACACTAGTTTAGAGGCCTTTTAGAGGCTACTATAGATCCTATCTAACCTTTTCTTTAAATATTACTATATAGTCCTATAATATTAAAGTTAACCTAAGAGGTAATCCTAAATAGGCTCTAAATAGGGTCTGATAGGAGTCTATTAGGAATAGGCCTTAAATCCTCTATTTCCTATACCCTAGGGATAACAATGCAAGATGTACTTGTTACACTTATAACTACTAGGACTGTTATAATAAGTATATAATCTTAGGTAATTAGCTCCTATAGCTTATTATATTTAACTTAACTAAATAGGAAGTAATATATTGTTCTTACTATCTAACCTTCTTAATACTCTTTACAGAAGCGCACGCTTACTGTCTTAGTACTAAGTACCTCCGTCTACGTTCCTCTGACATTCATACTCAAGAACTAACCTTGCGTTCTGCCACCAGCTGCTTTATATCGTAGCCACTCATATCCTCACAGTAACTGCCTAGGTGTAGGCACAGAAACTCTTGACCGATGCCTAAGGCCACGCAGGCAGCTCTTGCACCCATGTGGGTGCCTCCCACCCCTTCTCTTGCTGCAGTCTAAACCAAGATGAACGTATCCACGATACCTTGGCGACAATCTCAGCGACTGTGAAGTCTCGTAGAATACCGCCCGGCCGACAATGGGCCCTAAAGATATGTTCATATAGCTGTGTTCCTACAGTAGATTAGTTGAAACGAAGCGTGCTTAAGAATTGCGACCGAAAGCCATACCAGCGTAAGCTTGGACAGCTTCCAATAGTAGAATTTCCTCTTCATCAGTCCATGTACTCTCTTGAGAATGTGCCGCTTCCCGATGTAACGGCGGTGACGAGCGCGGTTTGAACACAGGTACCCGTTCGAACTTGATACCATTCGCATCCCTTTCTTCTAGATCTCCAGGGCATGTGATAACTAGCCTTCGTCTTCTAAACGGGTCGGGCTCAAACTGCATGCGCGCGATGTGTAAATCTTGCCAACGTTGCTGTCGTTGTCGCCGACGGGCTAACGCCTTGGACCGCCCTTGTTTATCTGCTTCTTCCTTCCTCAGCTTTCGATGGAGCATTCGACGTTCCTCGGCAGCTTCTAGTTGACTAAGCTTTACGCTATATGCCTTGTACACTTGGCGAAGAGGAACGATGAGATGCGAGTCGACCTCCATGATAAGACTATCACCTTTGAAGCGCTGGGGCACAGACACACGCCACCGCGCTATCGTGTTCTTTAGCGACAGTATTTCACGCATGAATGGAGTGACAATGCGCATGGCGTCCAAGGATGCCATGATAACGACATCCCTTTCATGCAGCCAGTTGAATGCGGCTTTCAAAAGTAAAAGCAATGCGCGGAAGAGGTAGGCATAAGCATCTCTTTTTAGAGCACGGCGGTCATTTTCTTGCACTTCGAGAAGTGTTTGCTGGATAACGTCTCGTATAGCTCCAGCAGATGCCATGACAGTAGCAAGGGTGCTGTCATCATTCATGAGAGCATTGCGGTTCTCCTTACATATCCGTCTAATGGTGCTCCCGTAGGCAGTCTGACACGTGCCAGAGCGTCGCTCTCGGCCGAGAAACTCAAAAACAGTATCGATGGTGGCAGATGGTCGGGGCTGAACTTCATCGACCTGGTCTTCGCTTATATCTGTCTCGTCAGCGTCTGTCGGCACCGAACTAGGAGCACTGTTTGGGCTGCCTTCCGCGGATGCTTCAGGGATATGGCTGGTTTTTTGCTTCTTTGACGAGCGGAGCTGACGATGTGATGGAATTGTTTGGCCAGCTTCAATCTGGGGCTCGTCTTCCACCTCAAGTGGAACAATCAATGACTCGGACAGATGCCGATGTGGTACCCTATCGCCGTGGGTAGTTTGGCGCTTCCTGCGCTCCCTCACGGGAATCTGTACCTCCGGCTTACTTCTCCGGGTCAAAGGATCATCGACCGCCTGGGAGTTGCGCATCTTGTGCGCTTGGACTCTGACGGGCTGTCGAGTGACGCGACGGTGACTTTTGGTGACGACTGCCCGTGGGGAGGAAGGCAGTGAAAAGGGCTCAGGCAAGGACAATTGCAGGTCGCTCTGCTGCTGGTGATCCCGCGGCCGGTGCTCCGGCGCCTTCTTCTTCGTCTTCGTCAGACCCGCCGTAGGCGGCGCGTCATGGACCTTGTTCCGGGGGCTGAGGGCCTTCTTCTCTGGGCTCAGTTCAATGGCGTATATATCCCCTCGACTGGCTCGCTGTCTCGCACTGCCTTCGGCAGCCAGACCTGGGCGCTTGAGCATGCCAACGCGCGTCCTGGCCGCTACGCCTGCCGGGCTGCTATGACTCTGCCCTAGGCGCGCATTGTTCAGCAGGCTGGCACCGAGCGCCGCCGCGGTGGAGGGGGGTTTGGAGACCGGGTCGACGAGCAACTGCGGCGTTGCTTCTTCCGCTGCGGCCTCTGCTCGGGCGTGGGATACGGCAGTTGCAGTGGGAAGAGACGTGACGCGCCGTGAGTCCTCCCGCAGTGACTTGCTGGACGTTTTGCGCGTGTCATCGCTCCTTGAGGGCTTCTTGAGGCGCAGCATACTTGGTGTAGATTACCTAGATGCACCAGCCCAGGCGGGCAGTCTGTCCGTCGATGGGGTTGTGGTGACAGGCCACACACACATGCACTGTCATGCAGGCACATCGCGCCTTGTCGACGCTAGCCTGCCCTGCGACACGCTAAACACGCGGTCACATGCCCAGGTAATGCACCTCCAGCCCATCTGGGCCGACCTCACCCCCACACTATCCCATCATGGCGACGGACACACAGGCAGCGCCCACTCTCCAGGTGCTTGATACATCTACAGGCCACAGCTTTGCGATACCGTCCAAACGCATCCACGATGGCGACGACGTTTCATTCTTCCTGGCCAGCAGAGCATATGCAGACATCATGACGTTCATCTTCCAACTCAACACAGCCATGATACCACGTAAAGTCCCTCCATCCGAGCATGGTGCAGAAACCGTTAAGGCGTGGACGCTCAACGACCCAGACGTCTCTTACCCATCCGTAACGGAAAACATCGCCAAGCTTCTCGACACCTTGACTGCCATCATCGACGAAGCTCCCCCAGATCCCGGACCCCGTCGCTTTGGAAATGCAAGCTTCAAGACATGGTCCGGCATTGTGCGTGAGCGCGCTACCAGTTTGCTTGACCAATATCTGCCTGCCCATATTCTCGCCTACAGATCCACGTCTGATGTCACAGCCAAGAGCGAGCTCGAAGCCTATCTCGTTGGCAGTTTCGGCAGCTCACAACGTCTTGACTACGGCACAGGGCATGAGTTGAGTTTTCTTGCGTTTCTCGGCTGTCTGTGGAAACTTGGTGCCTTCCCAGATTCCAAACATGGCGATCAAGAGCGCGGTATAGTATTAAGAATCATTGAACCTTATCTCTCGCTTATCCGGCGCCTGATCCTCACCTACACACTCGAACCCGCAGGTTCACATGGGGTATGGGGACTAGACGACCACTCCTTTCTACCTTACATCTTTGGTAGTGCGCAGTACTCTCCAGCAATCACGACTCCAGCCGACGTAGTGACAGAGGGGTCACTACCCAATGCCCCCAACCCAGCAGACGTTGCCAAAGCTTCAGCCGTACATCGTGAAAGGGGAAGCAACATGTACTTCAGCGCCATCGGATTCATCTACGACGTTAAAAAGGGTCCGTTCTGGGAACACAGTCCAATCTTATACGACATCTCTGGTGTAAAGGCAGGGTGGGCCAAGATCAACAAGGGCATGATCAAGATGTACAACGTGGAAGTACTCTCCAAGTTTCCTGTTGTCCAACATTTCCCCTTCGGCTCTTTATTCGTATGGGAACGGGACCCGAGGGCCAGCGTTGTACAGGCTAGTGTGCATACGTCTAGCCAGCCGAGGACAGCGACACCTTTGTCAACAGCACCTACTGCTAGGCCGCAACCTGCATTGAGGAACGCCCTGGCAGATCCACAGACAGTGTCCAGACAGAGAGCCCAGGCTGATTTGCGAGATCCCCTGAATGAT
The DNA here is from genome assembly GCA_010093695.1 of Plenodomus tracheiphilus IPT5. NCBI lineage: Eukaryota > Fungi > Ascomycota > Dothideomycetes > Pleosporales > Leptosphaeriaceae > Plenodomus > Plenodomus tracheiphilus. Next base: position 4,710 of record MU006325.1, read on the forward strand.
CAGCCACCGGCAGCTACCCGCAAACCAGGTGCTATGCCAGGCGCATCGGCCCCGTGGGCTACCGCCCAAACTACCAAAGCGCCGTGGTCACCTGCCAGATCAGCACCGCCAGCGCCGAACGGTCCAAATCAGCCTACGAGAGCACCATGGACTTCGAGTACACCTGCTCCGCCTCCACCAGGCGCAGGTACGACGGCACGTTGGGCGAAGAATCAACCCGCCACACCACAAGATGTTGCATCAGAGTCTGGGCCGGGCACACGGGCGCCTTGGGCGGCCTAGAATATGATGCATAGAATCCGTATAGAGATCCACACCGCAAGTCGTAAAAAGTGCGTTGAAGCATGCATGTGCTGGTGACGTGCGTACTAACCGGAAAGGCATTACTAGAATCTCGCCCTCGAAAGGATGAAACGCCGACCATGTTATCACTAGCTGTCAAATGCTGTTGTCCTTTTAAGCTACATTTTCCATCAAACCAGCTCCCACAGTCCGCCCTCTTTCCCTAATGACAACCCTCATACCCTCTTCTATTGGTAACTCTCTTTCGAGCTCCACAACCACCCTCGCCACCTCGCCCGGCTTAACGATCCTCGGCTTTTTCTTGACCACCTCACCCGTGAATTTGTTTAGCTTTGCACTCAATGTCCGGACACATCCAGGCGAGTTTAACGTACTCCTAAACAGCTCTACCGGCATAGGCAGAACGTGCTCGAAAGCCAGCAGTTTCGACGTGAAAGCTTTGACAAGCTTGACGGGCGCATGAGGCGCGCATATCATGTCGCCTTGCCGTAGGTAAACGGGGTCAATATCGGACAAGTGAAGTGTTGGGATTTGGCCAGCAACTGCCCAGTCTACAGGTGTATCTCGGACCTCGATGGCCTTGATGGTAGCAGTCTCGTTGGCGGGAAGGATCAAGAGGACGTCTCCGACTTGCAGAGTGCCGCTGTCAATGCGCCCGGATATGCTGAGCGGCGAGCGCAAATCACCTCGAAAGACGTCAGCGACTGAGAGGCGGAGAGGCTTTGCGAGGCTACGTTCAGGTAGGTCGATGCTTTCCACTGCTTCAAGAAGTGTTTTTCCTGTGTACCAATGCGCCGCAGAATTCTCTATTCTTTTTGTGACGTTTTCGCCTGTCAGGCCAGCTAGGGGAATGAAGATTATACGCTTCTCTGAAAAGCTCGCTTCTGTTAGGAAGGCCGTCATGTGTTTGACGATGTGATCGAAACGTGTTTTCGACCACGATATGGTGTCCATCTTGTTCACTGCCACGATTATATGTTGCATGCCCATGCTTCGTGCTATGAGAATGTGCTCTTTTGTTTGACCCTTTAGACCCGATTCGAAGCTGTTCGTGCTTGCGTCAATGACGAGCACCGGGAAATCGGCTTGTGAGGCGCCGGAGATCATGTTGGGAATGAAATCCTTGTGGCCAGGTGCATCCAGAATGGTGAAGCTAGAGTTATGCGTCTCGAAGTAGTTGGTTGCAATGTCGACGGTGACGCCACGACTTCGTTCTTCGCTAGTTTCATCCATGACCCAGGCTAGAGCGAACGATGATTTGCCAATGGACTCGGCCTCTTTGCGAAGCTTGTCTATTGATCGTTGATCGATGACCTTGAGATCGTACAGTAAGCGCCCCATAAGGGTACTCTTGCCATGGTCGACGTGCCCTGGAAGATGGTTAACGCATGAGACAAGATGAGACAAGATTTCAAAGTTCTGATCAACTCTGATGGCGGTCCAAACCGCAACAGCTTGCGCGGCTCGCTGAGGTTGTTGGTGTCTGACGTACGTACCTACAACGACAAAACTTGCTATCCGCTTCGACGTGCTCTTTTGAAACTCTGCTATCACATTCAAATTTTTGCTCTTGACTTTTATCTCATCAATGGCAAGTTTGTCCACAGATGCCGAGAGTACTTCGCTCTTGTCGTGTTTCTTCTTCTTCTTTGGTGTGTTTCCTGTTTGATTTAGAAAGTGTTTTCCATGAAGCTGATAGCAAGAGTCATTGTCGCCCGCCACTCGAGCCCTTCGCCTGTGCCGCCTTCACGACGTCGTCTGGGCTCGGTCCAGAGAAGGGTTTAGTACTGTTATATTCTCTATAGAAGACATAGGGTGCCTCAAAGTTCTGGAGTTGCGGTCCCAGTGGGCTTGTATCCTGGCGAGGCCCGCAAAGCGTTGTAGCAAATATGGAAGCCGACGCGCGTTGGGCCGGGAAATCGACGGTGACTGCTTGATGCGGGACATCGACTTGCATCAGAGTTTCCTCTTCAGGAGCTGGTGGCTGTGGAGAGGGCGAATGACGTCTAATGGGATATCTGGAAACGCGTGAGGGTCTTTCAGCCTCAGTCGCGCCATCGTGGGCAGATGATACAGAGCCCGCCTTGCTCTTCACCGTGAGTTTGTCGAGCATGGCCAGAGCCGCATCAGACTCGCTGCTGGTCTTGGATGCCGCTGCTTCGGCCTCTTCTCTTTCCTTTCTCCGTTTTGCAGCAAGAGCAGCCAATTTGGAAGATCCACCAAGCAGTCCGCCTCTGCACGAAGGGACATTGGCCGTAATGGTGCCCAGTCGGTGTGAGGGCACCTGGCCCCACGGAACATCCCAGAAGAAGTCGTCCAAGGCGACAGTGTTGGCAGGCATCGAGAGCGGGGGCAACGGTAGGTAATGGCGGGTGGCGGGCTGGATAGACTCTCCCAAGTAGCTAGTTTGTGCATGAGGTTGCTTACCAGTGGGTGGCGGCGCATTCTGATCTGCGACACACGCAGCTTGGTCGAAGCGCGATGCGTGCGCTGCCTTTTCCTTCTTGGGCGGCTCCTGCTTCGCCTCTGGGGCTGCACCGGCCACGACTTTGTTCTTCAGATAGCTCACACTCTTGGCCACGTCATAGTAGTAGTGCCAGAGCGCCTCCTGTATTTGCTCGTCGCTGACAACGTCGCTCACGTCGGCCAGAGCTTCTCGCACCCGACTCGTGCCCACACGCATCTGCTCCTTGTCGTCGTCCGCCGTGGCGTCGCCCCCTTCTTCTTCTTCGTCGTCGTCGTAGTAGTCGTCCGCGTCGTAGACGTCATCGTCATCATAGTCAATGTTGCGCGTGCGCGAGAAGCCGCTCTTGGGCGGCATCGTGAGGTGGCGAGTGCAGGCGATTACGTGGGCGTCGAGAGCCAGGTCAGGGAACAGGGTCTGTGATGCGGGGAGAGGGGGAAGAATCCTCGCGTGTTCCTAGGCTGTTGTGTCTACACGTGGATTATTCTTGGTGCCCAGGTACTCCAGCTACCGAGAAGTAGTGCGCGCTCACCGGGGCAGCGACGTCAAGCTGGAGACGGGCAGTCGATGACGGTGGAGTGGGGTACAGCGCCCCGCATCCACACTTCACGCGATGCAATCCCAACAACCTTTATACGCCAACGTAGTAAAGGACACTCGCAATACAGTCACGGGGAAGAGGCCATTGGTCAAAGGACATTCAGCAATTGCAATGTCCTCGTGTCTAGAGTGGATTCGCCCTTCCTTAAACCTGATCGGTTGCTTCGCGTGTCCAGCGACAAGTACAGCAAAGGGGTATAGTATTAGTGAAATGAATAAACAAAGTAAGCATGCGCTCTGCCTCGCGTCCAGACCCTCTCTCCTTCTCCAGCGGGTATCCATTTTTTTTATTTCCAGTCCGTGTGACCAACCAGTACGACAAGTACAGTGCAGTCCTGCGAAGCAGATATGAAACACAGGGTAGAAGGTTCCACACATTAGGTATGCACATCTACTTCGCTGCGGGGCTTGTCTGAGCCGCAGGAACAGCCGTGGTGACAGGTGCTACAGGTGCTGCAGGTGCTGCAGGAGCTGCAGGAGCTACGGGAGCGACAGGAGCGACAGGAGCACCAGCGTTCTGAACTGCTGGCTGTTCTTCCTTGGTCTCGGAGCCGAAATCAGGCTCGTCAAACATGGGACCACTTGTAGCGCTCATGCCAGCGGCTGGCTTGCTGGTGGGAATCGTGGGTAGGTCTAGGGGAGCAGCAGGCGCAGACTCAGTGGATGAAGAAGCCGGGGCCTCAGTGGCCTTGGCTAGATTGCCAACGGAGCCATCGGTCGCCGGAGACTGAGCTGCCACAGCCGTGGGGGGGAGGGGAACGACGGCGCCAGCGGGTTCGGGGGCTGATATAAGAAACAATCGTCAGTTGATGGGTATCTCAGTAGACATAGGAGACTCGTGTAGAAGGATCAATCAAAAAGAGAAGCGCGTGTCAGACATGACGGCGCAGAGCCAAGGAAAGCCGGGACATGGCAGAGCGCAAGCCGCTGCGAACTACCGTTTGCAATCGATGTGCACTTGAAATGCCCTACAAAGGGCCGTCCCATTGGCTGTCCATGGCGACCTTCTGGCGTCGACGACTGCCATGCCAGCAATCGGAGACCTCGTATGATCGCGCAGTGTGGGTGTAATGAGAAGTGGACCTACTCTCAGTAGCATTCTTGACCTCAGTCAAGGCAGCAGCCTCGTCCTTGTTGGGCTCGCTCGGGGCAGAGACAGCAACTGGCTGTGCAGACTGGGCTGGCTCCGCTGCCGGGACGGATGCAGCGCCTGCAGTTGTGGGGGTGATCTCCGTCTTCACAGGCTCAGGCGCTGTAGCGGCAGCGGGCGCGGCGGGCGTCGTCTCGCTGGGCTTTGCCAGCGTGGGCGAGGCGCCCTCGGCGGTAGCCGTTGTAGTGGCCGCCTCCTTCTTAGGCTTCTTCTTGAAAAGGCCCTTGAAGGCCTTCTTGACCTGGTCCATGGCGTCGAGTGCTGTGGTATGGGTGGGTCAGATCTGTGTTCCACTTGTTGTTTGGGGGCGCAGCACGCAAATCGCGTGATGACAGGGCGATGGACGGGAGGTTTGCGGTTCTGGTGTGTACATGTGGAGGAGCCACTGGAGACGGTGGACGCGGTGAATACCATCATCCTAAATAGGCAGCGGCGACGGTATGGCATGCGCATGGGGTGAATGTTGCGGTGAAGGTGAATACGACGTCAGTACTTACGAACTCCTGGCATGGTGACCGCTAGCTCTTGCAGTGGAAGCACAAGCGCTGAAGAGCAGGTGGGGGGCTACGGAGAAAAGTGCTAGAGGATATGGTCGCAAAAGTGATGCACTCAAAGGGAAGCGTGGTAAGCTATGGAAGGAGCGTGGTGGTGACAGACAACAGTATAGGGTCTCGAGAAGCTTATGGTGTTCGCAGGCCGACCCCGACGAATCGGGGCTCCACCTCCACACAGCAATGCATGCCAGCGGCACGTCTGATCCAAAAATAGCGGCTGCTGCCGAGCCCTTGAATGAGCTCTCTCCCGTGTGTGGCTTAGCATCCAGGCTATCGAGGCTACCAGTACTTGTCTGTCTGCTCTGCATTCACCCAGACGCAACGCAAATTGATGAGGATGCAGTACAGCTTGGCCGTGGCACAGTCAAGTCATCAAAGGAAGGCAACCCTTTTCCCGCAGCTTTGCATATTCCATGGTGCATACATACTGTATGAGATCTAAACAACTAGTCCTTGGCCAGCACACATACATTCATACGTATACGGTACATACACACTTTGACGCCTGTACAACATCGGTTACCGAAGCAGATTGGACCTCAAAAATTTGCATAGTGGCCGTCAAAATGGGCAATCTTAGGATCATCGCCACCCTCAATAATCAAAGTCTTCGAACAGCACAATCTGGTCCTCCAACCAAGATAGCATCGTTTCTCTCAACAGCTTCCCTGCGCACATGTACCACCTTGATGCCTCGATTACGTCCAGATCCGTCTTGACCGGCCTTCTCCTCTCGACTCTCACACCCATGTCCTCCAGCGTTACAATCTCTCGAGCACTGTCAATCGCAGGCTTAGCCCCTGTAATGAACAACTGTGTGCACTTGGCAAGCTCAGGCCGTCGGTGCAGCACATCAACAACGAAAGCAACGTCATCCAGTCTGATTGTCCAAAATAGTCTAAATCGACCAGGTGAAATTTCGAGATATGGCAGCTGCCCAAGCAATGGCGTGATACCGACACCTATTGTGGATGAGGACACGTCAATTTTTGCATCTACCAGTATGTCTTACGCTGGAGTTACGTACCTCCGGCGATAAAAGGGGTAACGCCCTTCCCATTCTGCTGGATTCTGAAGTCACCCCCAACTCCCAAAATAGGCACCTCAAAACCAGCATGGTCGTTTTGTCGGAATAGATGCCTTGTAGCAGGCCCGACTGCACGTATTGTAATTTCAACTTCTCTCTCCAGCCCATGCCTTGACTTTGGGATGGATGATATTGTGAAAGTGCGAATGAAATCATCATTTATACTCCGTGGATCGTCATCACGCATGTGTTCGTAGCCAATATTCAGTTCCTCTCTGAAGTCCATGGCAATCCACTGGCCTGGTTCATACCTGATGCCATTGTCCACCAAGAATGTAAAGCGCATTATCGATAATGTAATTGAGTCCTTTTTTGTGAGCCGAGCGACTCGGCGAGGGCCCGCTGTCTGCGATATATAGGCCTTGATGTTTCCCTCGGATGCCAAAGTCCGCACGAGAGGATTGTAGGGACTAGGAGCCTTTTTGGTACCGCGGAATGGTAGACCTCCGGCGATAAGACGCGTCTCATCGAATGTGATCTGAACAGCTAGATTGCTGCCCGGGAGTATACTGGCCGCGGAAGCGCCATCAAGTATTTCCGCGCTACCAGTGATATACAGGATGTCGCCGGTCTCAAAATCTGGAAACGTGATCCCAACACACGGATTGATCTTGAGATTACCGAGGGACTGATAGAGACGGTTGCCCGAATACTCCGGGTAGACGAGTTGCGTTGGAGAAATTAGACGAACAAAACCTGGCGATCCCCCTCGATGATTCGTATCCATGTCGTCAGGCGTATTTGTGGAGAGAAAGAAGACATCTGACTTTGAGATCAAGGCTTGAGCCTTGGTCGACAAGTCTGGCCCAATATGTTTGACTTCTGCCGACACAAGTGCTGGACGAATTTCGTATTGGTTTAGATACTTTGGACAATTACCGAGACTCTCCTTGATCTTCGTTACGAGCTGTATCTGACTTTGCTTCTGCTTTGTATCGTCTGTGACGGTCACTTCGATTTCCGTCACTGTTCCAGCAACCATGACTCCAGCAAGCTTCACTCGCTTTCTGGTCATTAAGTCGATTGCGAGCCCAGAGACTAGTTTTTCTTCGCCTTCAGGCTGAACCAGTTCGCCACTTCTCGCGTTGCCGACCAGAGCTCGCACCACAGGATCGTACTGACCGTCAACTAGTGTACGGGTTCCAATCATGTTGCCACCAAGTGGAGATGAGAAGCCAGCAGAACCTCCCCAGAGGGTAGTCCATGGACGCAACTGCTTGTCGAGAGTACCGATCGCGAGTAGCGGCCCACGTTGAAGCATCAAAGAAGCTTGGGGTGTTAGTATTGTAGATGTTGGGTTGTCTGTCTCTGGCACATGAAGAAGTCGTTGCATCAACACCTCGCCTTTGTGCCACGGCTTTGCCATTGAGAATGCCATGCTGTTGTAGACGCTACAGATGACAGATGGCTGAACTGTAAGGTTGCGTGTGGTGGATCTCGGGGCGGGACATACGTTTTGTTGACTTGGTTCCTGTGTCTGCCAGATTCCAGCTGCAGAAATGCGATCACTTCAGATCAGCAGATTTGTTGTGTGTGGTGGTCAGTCGATTCAACAAAGGATGACAGCACATTATACGATGCTGAATGGCCTTCGTCATCGTAGGATGCGATGGCACACCATCACGACATCGGTGTCGAAACTGTTTAAGACGCCCTACAAGGGCGCGAATTGGTCATCTAGCTGTACATACAGGGCTAGGCTTCCGGGCTGTCCTGCGCCACGCTACAAAGCACCTACTGTACCTGCCGCTGTGTGTGAGGGGCGGGGTGTCAAGCTTCCATTGGTCTACTTGAAAAGGGTGGGGTTGACTGCCACCCTGGAAGGTACTTGCATTTGGACAATTTCATGGCACTCGCGCACATCGAAGGTGACGTCGCAGTCCGGACAATGTGAAGTCATGCACAAGGGCAGTTGCTCTGATGCATTGGGTATGATTGAAAACCACCAGTCACGCACCATGTCGATTCAGGGCCCCTCAAGAGCTGGCTCTAGCCAGGCTCCCTAGCCAGCTGAACTGAAACCTCATCACCTACCGTCATCAAACTGCGATTCATGTCACTCTTTCTCGCACCCTGAGATGCCTTCTCCTCTACCTAGGTACTCATAGAATCCTCGTTGCGCCGAGTACATGCACACCGCAGCAGCGTCGCCCAACATGACGTTCCGCAGAGACCGCGTGAAGCCCACGCAATACCCCCGACTACCATTCCACGGCATCCGCAGCACGCAGCTCGTGTCGTCCTTCGTGGTCGCAAGCATCATGTTCTACTTCTGTTCTGAACTAGCACGCGACAATTACCAGCTGCCTTGGACATTCATACTGGTAGTGCCTACCCATCATCTATGGCTGTCTCCAAGCTGCACGCGTGCTAATGCAACCAAGCTCTTCGCAGTGTCGCTCCTCACCATCGTCGCCCTCACGGCCACCATAGCTCTCCACTGTTGGTACGGCCTCAGTCCCGTGCTCAACACCGCGTTGAACTTCTCGCTGGCTATTATTTGGGCTTTGGCCTTCGCTCTGCTTGCGTGGTGGTCTTCTGGCACATTGGCACATGTTTGCAATGTAGACAACTGGGAATCCGACGAGGGTATCTCTATATGCCGACTCTACAAGGCTTTGTTTAGTTTCGCATTGTTTGGGCTAGTGTCGACATTGCTGGCCTTGGTGCTGGATGTAAGGGTGCAGCGAAGCGTCACAACAAGAGGCAGATTTCAGCAATTGGATACGCTCGGTACCGGGGGAAAGAGAAAAGGGCATGTCCATGTCCACAGCAGCAGCGCTGCGAATGGTGACGGGTCTGGACTACAGAGGCAACACGACGGGCATGAACAAGGCAGGGACGGGTATGCGTGGCCAGCAGAGCAATTTGCCTACGACGACAGCTTCGCTTATACAGGGTCCGGCGGGCAATTGGGACGGCGAAGCTTAGACGGGCGTATATAGCGCTGGACACCACGAAGTCTGTATATTCTTGCACTCCACGAAAGATTGATTGTATGACTACAATGTCTATAACAGGGACGCCAAGTTTTGGTGAGTGCGAACGCCGCCCAATGCTGCATACGATGCCGGGTATCAAGGTCAAGAAAAACTAAAAGATGTCGTCCATGTGCACGTCGCTACCTGCCGCCAAAGCAGCCTGTGTAGTGCCTACCCCAGCTTCGTCCAATGGCACGCCTCGTGCTGCGATCTCATCCTCGATAAAGACGCCCATACCCCCAAATGCTTCTAGCAGAGTCCGATGGCAGAAGTCTTTGACCGCGTATCCACCGGCCAAATGATAAGTATCCGTATATTGCGCGTACCAGCTCACATCGTAACTGTCCTGTAGTGTGAAGTACTGCGGCGACATGACCCAACCGCCTGAAGGGTCAAATGGCGGCTCCGTGGGGGGCGCAACGCGTTTCTTGAGCCCATGGAAGCGGAAGCCTGTATCCTCAAAATTTGTGGTCCGAGCCTGTTCTCCGAGATTCGAGGCAGCATTCGGACCGCGCCGCTGCGCGCCACCCTTTTTACTGTCTGGCTCACGCCGCGACGTGGCGTTGGGATTCAGCTCGGCCTTCTGATGGTCTTCCCAGCGTCGTAATCGGCTTTCAGTCGCTTCGACATCGATTCCGAGGATCAAGTTCCAGTTGATCTCTTCGACCTGTTCAAGGTAGTCATTGTAGTCTCGTAGCGTCTCAAAATCCTCTTCTGTTTTGTTGAAGCTGCTGTTCGGTCAATCAAAATAGTTCACAGCGGTGTAACTCAACATACGCTCGCATGACCCTGTGGCGTATATCGACCTCGCGCTCAATCTCCAAGTCCGCAAATGTCTGTTCCCTGAATTTGATCTTTCTTAAGGTTCGAGCGCAACCTGCTATGGGGCATGGCGCAGGACCATGGCCAAAGATGCGGTCGACGCACGACTCGCACATCTTGTGATAGCACTCCGGGTTGACCTTGAACTTCATGTTGGGATTGAGATAACGCGACGATTTGCATACTGGACAGATGTCTGAGCACGAGTCAGCGACAAACCCGGAGCGCGATGACTGCTGTAGAGACAAGCTATGAAGTGACTTTGAGAGAGGTGACGCACCGCCATCTTCCGTGGCGCGTTTTGTGGCAGAGCCGTTCGCGCGCGCGGGTTGCTTTGACATGGTGGCAGTGGAGCGTGGCTGTATCGTAGGCCGACACGGAGGTTGATGTGAGAGACGCACGCTGACTAATCTCACCAGCGCAGGCCGTCAGCGCTCGCGAGGATCTGACGATCACCGCATTAGGGGTGCATAGTAGATTTTTTGGGAGGAGAGAAGGGCCTCAAGGAGAGAAGCAGCACGGTGAAGCGCGTACCTACTAGCGGCCTCTCCTTCAACCGTGAGACGACACATCCAGTCCAACATGATAGTATATTGCATGGTCGCGAGCGTAGGTAAGGTTCCAGCTGCGAGTGGGGCTGCCAAGAACCGAGCACCACCCCCGAGGCTCGCCGCAAAGAATATTCACACCCGCCCATCCCCCGCCAACACACAAGGTCCCTTCCTAGAAATGGCAGCTTCAGCGCAGCACGTGCTTGAGGGCATCGAACGCCGCCGAGTCGAGCTCCAGGCGAACATCGAAAAGCTCCAGAAAGCCTTGCATCACTGGACAACCTGGGAGGCCGAGTACGAGGCCCTCAAAGAGGAGCTGCAACGTGGTGCTCAAGATGCGTCACCGGCGCAGATGCGCGATACAGCTCGTGAATTGGGTGGGACTCTTCTCAACGAGAAAGAGTTTGAGGAGATGCTCGGCAAGGACCTGAAGATCAAACGCAGTGCTAATCAGGTCGTTGACATCCTATCTAGACGCATTGACTATGTCCAGCAGAACAGTGCAAGCATAGAAAAGCAACTCGATGCAGCTGAGAAACAGCTCGCCGGAGTCGATGTCTTGCTCGAGCCTGGGCTAGACAACGAGGAAGGGCTGCCGATGATGGACATTGAGGAAGAGCTGGATGACGCTGGTAACGAAGTTTCGAGCGTGGTCAACCAGACAGGAAAAGGTGCCGCCGAGGTTGTCGAAGCGCTGAGGAGGGCAGGCATGAAGAAGGCCGACTTGGAAACGAAGCCTGAAGCGCACAACAAAGAAAATGTTTCGACGTCTGCCACGCCCACTATGCTACCAGAGATGGACGCGCCTTCCCAATCAACGACAGCTTCCTCCGGGTCCGCGGAATCGATATTAACCCCGTCAGCCAAGTCTGTGTCATTTGTTGAAGAGGAGTCTAAGAGGTCCAAGCCCTCATCCGCCAAGGAGGCCCTCGAGCAGAACGGATTCGACGAAGATCTTGCCACACTGAATTTTTCCACTGGCACTAAGGTCATCCAGCTCGACAATAACGATGACATGGTCGCATCATACCCAATTATTCCGCAAGGGGAGTCACCCGAGGATGCTGAGTTGCGACGGCAAATGTTGCAATACGGGCTGTCCGAGGTAGGCAAGGTTGTTGCAGAACTTGACCTTGACCATCCCACTGTATACTACTCGGATGACGATGATGTGGACGGGGATTCTGACTTCAACGACTACGGCACCGAGACGGAGGACGAAGAAGAGGACGAGTACGGCCGCACGACAAAGCCGGTCGTTACCGAAGAGTACAGAAGGCAGATGCTAGAGCTCGAAAAGAAGCTGGGTGCCCGTATGCTGGAGAACGTTGGCCCCCAGGCGGATGAACAGCCGCTCGCAGAACATGTCAGTGATATCCGCACCATGCGTGTGCGCAAAGACGATGAGTTCGACCAGTCGCTAGACATGGCACAGTCTGGAACGTCGCGAGTCGCAACAAATGAGGGGCCGAGGCAAAAAATGGGTGTTCGCTTTGCTGAGAACCTGGACATTTCCGAAGCTCCACCGTACGACCCGAAGCCAGTCGCAGGCGGACAGACAGTCATATCAACAGCACCTACAATATCAGAGAACATCGTGGAACGAGCTGTGCCACGAATCAGTTCTGCAAGACAACCACCTAAGGGGGCCAAAGCATCCCGTTTCAAAAGCGCACGAGCTGGATCCAACGCACCACCGAATACACTGCCAATGCCAGCTGTTGCGCAGGCTCCAGCAGTGCCCACTGGCCCTACGGGTCGGCCGTTAGCTAGCACCATTACCGAGCACATTCCAGGACCAGCGGAACCTCAGGCGCCCGACGAGTTTGATCCAGTCCTCCTCCATCGCGAAGTACAGGCCGAATATCACAGAGCCCGGAACACGTTCATTCAGCAACAAGGCGGATTCAAAGCCACGGAAGAAGACGAAGAAAGGCCAATAGTAGAGGAGCGAGATGGAACGACGAAGAGAGTAAGTCGGTTCATGACAGCCCGACTGAAGGCTGAAGGTATGTAATATGCTATACAAGCTTGACGCTTGACGCTTGACATCTGGGCCGTGCCTCTACGTTGTGGTTGTGTTGTGGTTGCTGTGAATGGCAGTGCTCTCCCTGATACTGCTGGCTCTGTGGCTAGTGTGTATCTTGGATGAGGCTCATGGAACATTTCATGCCCGTGAGAGGTACAATACCCATGTATACTACTCACATTACAATGGTTCCTAGATGGACGGAAAGGTTGGGGCCCTCTGACGTGGCTGGTCTGGCTATGTACCTGGCACGATTGTGAATGCCCCAGACATGATAGTCGTTTTCGTGGAAGTCGTTGACTTCATGTGAATGTACAACAACTACAACAACAATGCAAGTCGATACCCGAAAGTAAGGTGATGTGATGTTGACAATGAGGGGCAGTGCAAAGTCCAGGTGAGGTCATTTCTCTCCGCGCGCGCCCTCCCCCCACTAACGCCACCATCGATGCCCGAGCAAAGGCCGCAGGCGCAAAAAGTTGCAGGTGGAACGAGGCGCAACCATGTCCACGACCACGACCACGACGACGTCTGTCGAGTCCGCCCACGCCACGGTCGACGACGACCTCGCCTTCGCCCCGGTTGCACTGGCGCAGTACCACCGCATTGCGGAGAAGCTGGCCTCCAACAACGTCTTCCGCATCCTGCGCTCGCCCGCGCCCATCCGCGTGTGGGTGTACCGCTCGCTGCTGGTTGAGAACTGGCTGTGGCATGAGTGGGACCGGCCCGCCATGGCCCAGGACAACATGGACGACGACGACGCCGCCGCTGCCGCCGCCGCCGCCGTAGAGAGCAGCCCCGACGGCACCGCGAGCGTGGCCGCCGCAGCGACCGAGACAGACACACCGCGACCCTTCCTGACGCGTCTGCGACTGGCCCTGGCGCCGTACACGGTGCATTTCCACAACCCGGGCTACATCCGCGACGATACGCTGCGCATGCTAGAGCGTGAAGTGGTCAAGAAGACGCTGGAGGAGTCGCGCAAGAGCCTGGAACTGCGCGAGGAGCTGGGCCTTTCGTATGAGTTCTGGGACGACCTCGCCGCCGTGCTCAAGGCCGCCATTCCCTCGCTCGAGCGCCGCTGCTTCGCTGCCCCAGATCCCGCTGCGCCCGAGTACGAGGGCCTGTCGGGGCCTCTCATCGCCAGCTACTCGCCCAGCCTCCTCCGTGACCTCGAGCGCCTGAACCAGCTCGTCTGCATTGCGCGCAACGTTCAAGTCTACGGCGAGCGTGTGCAGAACCTGAGCGCCGAGCGACTCTTCGACAAGGACGTCTTCGCCCTCATCAACGTCTGCGTGCGTGTTACGGCGAGGGGCTACGACGGTGAGGCTGGCACCCAGGACGAGGATAAGTGGCAGGGTGTCATCAATGCCTACAAGAAACTGCTCATATCTTGTCTCCAGTTCCTCAACAATCTTATCGCTCGCAATGAGCAGCGCAAGCTCATGCTTTGGATCGAGCTCTTCGACAGCCATCTAGACAACGAGTTGCCCAACTTTGCCGACATGAAGTACAGAATGGACGACTTTCCACAGGAAGAATCGAGTTCCCCACAGGAAGAGCATGCTTTGCCTGGCCATGCAGCTCGTAGTCTCGACACTTTCAAAATTCCTCAGCAACCCGCCTCATCTCCGTTCCTGCTCTACATTGGCGAAACAGGGAATGAGGTGAAGAAGGCTCTGATGCATCATGGCGTCAAAGCTGGGGCCAACGAAATCGCCGCAGAGTGCCGGAGGAGGTGGCAGACCATGAGCGAGGAAGAGAAGAACGTTAGTCGTTACATTTATTCTTCTTCACACGCGTAAGTTTACTGACTCTGGTGGCAGAAATGGAATATGTTATATGCCGACGTCGTTGCGCGGTATCGGGACCAAATCACCCAATCCAGCACCTACAGAAAGGTGGTCGATCAGCATGCGAAAAATGAGGAAAGCGTGCAGGCTCTCGCCAAGAGCATTAATCAGCTGCAGGTTGAGGTGGATCGAATGCGATCGTCAATCGCCGTTTACCCAGATGGCTCGACACCCGATCAGCCGGCGTCTCCCGTCGGGGAAGCAAAGCAGCCCGCGAGACCAGCAACGGATGACTCGTTACTAGATCCCAGCATCAAGCGGTCTTCTCCGGCAGGTGAGATCGATTTCCGTGTGACATACCCACCATCCTTTGGTGCGGAGATTCTCCAGAATGGCAAGGAAGATCTTTTGAAGCGTCTGGAGCCAGATCCCGACCGTCCGTCAGGGCTAATCAGTGATGTAGCCTCTCCGACTTCTCCTCCGCCAGAGGATGACGATGACAATGATGACGACTACGACGACATCCCTGGGGACGAAGGACGAGGCTTACTTACCGATGTCCCACTCATATTGGGCCCCACCGAAATCGAAGTCCTGCCAATGATCATCATGGCAGGCATTGTAGAGCCGCAAGAAGGACAGCCGGGCTACCACTCAGATTCGACAGTCTTCAGTAGCGTAAGGAGCATGCATGGCGTACGCTGCCATTTGCTTTTAGCCCAGGACAATGGCCGTAACCTGTTACGCGAGCTGTTAATCTTCGTCGCGGCTTGGGATCTACGGGAGGAGGAGCTCTATTTCAAGTTCATGGTCAAGATTATGGAAGCGATTCTTGCGAACCAGTTATTACCGTTCGCTTACCATGCTTTCAGAGAGTCGGAGTATGTATTCCTTTTGCAGTCGCGTCGGTTTTACTAACCGCTATACAGATCCAAGGACATCATCTCGCCTGCTCAAGCAGTCATCATGAAACTCCTCACCAACATTTTTCGGGCCAGACAAGCACGTGCCCAACCCACCAAAGGCCACCTTAAGGCGGCAGCACCGCAAGTCGATCAAGGTGATGTACACATGGTCAACTTCCTCCTGACTGAATTCCGTCGCCATATCATTCCACAGACGTGCGCACTCATCTTCTTGCAAGGGCAGATACGTGCAGGACATGCACAACCTGAAGACTTCCCCCTGAATTTGTGGGACATGGAACGCATGTACGAGGGCGTCTATCAGTATCTCGAGTTCTTTGCCATACTTACCGAGCACGAGACATGGAAGCGAATGTTGAGCAACTGGGAGATTGCCAACGAACTCGTCACTTTGTTGAAGGAGCTTGACGCTGCTATTCCAAAGGGTCAACTATCACCACCACCACTGCGAAATGTGGGACATGCTCCGTATCCTCCAGCACCTGTAGAAGTAGACATTTCCCCTCAGCATCATCAGCAACAACAACAGCAACAGGATCAACAACAGCAAACACATCTACAACAGCAACAGCACCAGATGCAACTACAACAACAATATCAGCAGCAGCAGCAGCAAGACCAACACGAACACCAGCCACACCAACAACAACAGCCACAACCTGTCGCAGTAGAGCGTCCATATGACATGACCGCCGCTGCCGCCGACCCCTACGTACCACCACCCACCTCGCCATCACCACGTCCCTACATGGACGAAGCCGCAGACGAGCCCTCAGACTTTGAATGGCGCAATCTCAAAAAGCTAGCCGTCCTCGTACTCTCCTCTCTAGTGTGGAAGAACAAACATGTGCAAGACCAAATTCGACCGCTGGGCGGCATTGAAGCAGTCCTCAACTGCTGTTCCTACGACGAACACAACCCCTACATTCGCGAACACGCAATCATGTGTCTGCGTTTCCTCATGGAAGGCAACAGAGAGAATCAAGATCGAATCCGCGCACTGGAGAAATACAATCAAGATGCCAAAAACAAGGCTACTGCAGCGGCCACTGCACCCGCTGAAGGCAAAGCACCAGTCAATGTCCGTGTACCAGATGAGGTGTTAGATCAACAGGGCTATGAAACGTACATGGATAGTAAAGGGCAAGTGATGCTGAGAAAACGCCAGGCGCAATCTCAGCCGTTGCCGCCAAGGGATGCTGGGAAGGGAAAGGGGAAGATCGATGTAGGGATGCGCGATCCCAAGGCACTGGAGGATCTAGTGCAGCAAGTTATGCGAGATCTGCCGAGAGTACAGGGGCTGAGGGGCGGGGAGGAAAGGGCGGTCGAGGCGGAAGAGGCATTAAAGAAGTTGGATAAGGGTTTCGATGGGGGCAGCTCAAAGGGCTGATGATAGGAGTGAGGATTTGTCATACATACAAAAAAGTGTCTCTCCGTTGAAACGCACCGGCATTTCTGATGGCGCGTATGAGACTCGCGGTTTAACGACATATTTTCAAAGACATTTAGGGCGCGTTACACAATCTCATTGGTTGGAGAGGATAAAGTCCGGGCTTATAGACATCAGCTAAATTTTGCTTACATTGGCGAAAGTCCAGCACAATTCCCTTGAATAATCACAGTCGCTTGCTGGCAGAGAAGAAAGTAGACCAATGCCATTTAAGTCTTACTAGTGGCCCTGACCATGATGTCTGTGCTGACCAGTGTATATGTTGTAGCCTAGTGAAGGCTTTGCATGGACGGGTTGACGCTGAACTGAATCTATCATGAATGAACTGTCAAGTGTTAGCCCGACGAGACCCAAGACGGTAGGGGCTGGATTGTTCAGCACGAGACGAACCTAGTGGTGAAACACCACGATGGTCTCCGCACAGCCGCGGTTCATTACAAGGCTGCTCTTTGTAGCAGCGTGAAGGACTTATTGAACACCCTGGAGAGGTTCTGGCAAGTAGGGTGGAAGCTATGTGCCGGAGTTCATGACCATAACCTCGTTCAGCTTGGACCGGTTGTTTATAAGGGTTGCGCTATTATTGATCTTGATGTTGGTAGTACGCGCTGTGACTGTATTTATTGCTTGAGGTTTGGCCGCTCCGGCCGGAGAAGCACCAGTTGTAGTTGCTCATGGTTCCGATGTAGTGTAGTGTATCTTAGTATGCTGTTAGTATTTGGGCTTGAGAGAGTTACTGGAAAGTTGATATAGAGTAAATTAAGGCAGATCGTATGACATCTTGCTTTACACGAAGAGCACAGGTCATCATGAGTGCAGAGTAGTGGGTGTGTGCCGCTCTACTGCGAGCACATCATGGGGACGTCTGGTCTTTGTACTTCACAGCGCCGAAAGATCTTGCGAGACATGCACCCGAGATTCAAAATCGTGTCCGTTACCTAACTTCACTCACAATGTGGCGGTCATTGAATTGTAAGATATACTTGCCGGACCACTTGGGCGCGAGGAAAATGTTACACAGTCTCGAATTTTTTGGTATATTATCATATCCTGTAGACTGTTGCATGTAGGTCTGACCATTGTATGTATGATACCCTAGTTAAGCATAAGACGCAATGCTCTATGCACGGCTCATGTTGGCGCCCTCTTCAGCCTTCTGGAGGCCGTACTTCTTCAACCTGATGCTCTGGATGGCGATGAACCCAGTGGTATCCATAGGGCTGAAGTTGTCCAAAGTGTCCATGGACGCCTCCTCTTCAGAATACAGCTTCTCAGTCTGACTGGAACGGCCGAGGACATACGCATTGCCCTTGTACAGCTTCAGTCTGACCTCACCATTGACCCTACGCTGCGAAAACAGCAAGCTGTTTTCAATGAATTCCCGCTCTGGTGAAAAGTACATGCCGTTGTATAACTGGTAGCTCCAGTTGTGGCTGACGAATTGGTCGCGCAGGTTGCGCACCTGTGCGTCCATGACGAGACCCTCAAGGTCCAAATGTGCGAGACGGAGGATGGTCATGGCGGGAGAGTCGTAGCAGCCGCGCGACTTGAGACCGATGAAGCGGTTCTCGACAATATCGATGCGGCCAATGCCGTGGGTGAAGCCAAGCTTATTAAGCGCAGTGAAGAGCTCGACAGAGTCGGTGTAGGTCTTGTCTGGGGTGGCAACCTTGATCGGGATGCCTTTCTCAAAGTAAACGGTGATATCGGTGGGCTCATTGGGGGCGTTGAGTGGACTGTCAGTCATGGTCCACATATCGTCGGGAGGGGAGACATTGGGGTCTTCAAGAATGCCTGTTGCACGTTAGCGGGGCTCTCGTGGGTAGGGGCTGCGTTTCCATACCTGCTTCGTAGCTACAGTGAGCCAGATTGGCGTCCATACTCCACGGCTTCGCCTTGGTGGATGTGACGGGGATGTTATGCTTCTCGGCATAGTCGAGCAGGTCCTGGCGCCCCTTGAAGCGGTCGCAGAATTCGGGCAGCCTCCAGGGCGCGATGACCTTGATGGATGGCTGAAGGGTGTAGAAGGCCAGCTCGAAGCGGACCTGGTCGTTGCCCTTGCCAGTGCAGCCATGGGAGACAAAGCCGCAGCCTTCTTGTTGCGCGACGCGGATCTGGGCGCGGGCAATGACGGGGCGGGCCAACGAGGTGCCGAGCAGGTAGCGGCCCTCGTATGAGGCGTTGCACTGGACGGCGCGGAAGCACAGCTCTTCGACAAACTCCTTCTGTAGATCAAGGATGACCATCTTCAGGGCACCAATCTTGAGCGCCTTCTTCTCCACCTCGTCCCATGGCTCTTCTTGGCCGACGTTGGCGAGGAAGCACACGACCTCGTACCCCTCCTCTGTGCGCGTGGGTTAGGTTGTGCTTGGTCATGCGAGCAGCAGTTTAGGGCATACCAATGAGCCATTTGAGAATGGTGGACGTGTCGAGGCCGCCTGGTGGGTCAGGTCAGTTGGTTGGACTTTGCAGTGTGCATTTACACGTGTCCTACCAGAGTATGCTAGACAGACGCGTCCCTTTGACATGTTTGCGACTATTTGGGGGAGAGTGAAGGTCTGAACGTGAGTCAATGGCAGCGCAACGAAAAGCCCCTCAGGTATGCTGGGGGGGTGGTGGGACAGGCGCTGATAAGCCTGCCTATCAGACAAAAATCTTGGGGCGATTGCGGGCCGATCATCGGTACAAGCCGGACCCTTGCAGCAGCGTGCAGCTCACGCAGCACAGTCACATTCACACTTTGCGCCCAGGTGAGATATCGGATCCAAGTACTTACTGATGCATTGTCGTTGATCAGTCGAGTCTGCTCAAAAGGATGCCGCAGCTATATGCGGACAGGATGCAACAAAATACAGTCCCGCAGGAACAGCCATTTGCAATAGAGCCAAAGGACGCCATGCATGCGTATGAGATGATCGAAGAAGGTGTATACAAAACAAGCTTGCGGTCGGGCAGGCCCTTTGCAAGTATGCGCTCGCTGTACAGTATAGCTGGTTTGAACGCCATTGCGATGCCGCCAAACGACGTTAATACAAAAGGAAAACACGTCTATCGCTTGCACCAACAATCAGGCAAGAGATCCACGGAGCCTCGACCTAGAAGGAAGCGCCACCGGCAACCTGTTCACGCTCGTAGAAGACAATGTAAGCTTTCTCGTTCTGAAGGCGACTGTTTGATGGCAAGTTTCCAGGGTCAAAATCAGTGATTTTGTCATCATTGAACGACCGCCAGGATCCGCGCGACTTATCCTTGACGAAGGCCGTGTAGTGACCGCTACCAAGCGTGGCTCCAATGTGCCAGATGACAGCATAGGCATTGTAGATGTACGGCCCATTCATTGTTGGATCCGCCTTGACGCTGGCCAGTTGGGCAGGACCGTCTCGCGCATTCTGTGTGATGTATGCCTCTTGCGCTGGCGTCATCGGCGGCTCAACGAAAGGACCCATGTCCAGGCCTTGGAGTGGGAAGTGTACTGGCGTTCGAACCTTGCGCGCGCTTTCGGTGCGCGAGGCACTGAAACGTTTGAAGTGAATGACGAGCGTCTCCGGAGCACGCGTAATCGTAATCTTCTTCACGGCCTCGCGGTCTTTCTTGCAGCGTGGGCAACGCCAAACCTCGTCACCGGCGAGGCGTTCCGGCGCACAGTACGATCGCAGACAGTCACGCACATCGCATTGTCCATCGCGAGGAATTTCCACGCTAATACTCCAGAAAGCCTCGTAGGTTGTGCTTGTAATACCGCACGTCTGGCATGTAAGCCGCGACGCGTGTTGACCAGCAAACATGCCGCCGATGACGGACATGTCGCGATGTTGATAGCGACCCCACTCGATTTTCGCAGCGTACTGACGTGGAAACTGCTCACGCTGGAGCTCTTGCTGATCGCTGAGGGGTTTTAAAGGCGACTTGTTCCACGTGATGTTGAGATCCTCATGCATGTAGTCCAAGACAAACTCCAGGAACTCCTTGGCATCTTGTTGCTCATCAACACCCCATTGTGAGTTGAAGTGACCACAGATTCTCTGTATACAATCAGCGACGATGCCAAAAGCAGCCGTTAAAACTTACCCTGAAGGTACTAGGGCGTACACAACCAACATCGCCTTTGTAAAGATTCGACAAGAGTGTTGCATACGCCTCAGGTAGGATACCTTTCGTCCCCTTCCAGTTGTCTCTCTGAAGATCTCTTTGATACCGTTGCGTCAAGAACAAATCAGAAAGTGACAAGGTACCACTTAAACACTGCACGACGGAGTTCATGTAGCATGTCACTCCAAAGTTGAGGAGCCCTGTCCTATGTAGCTTTACGTTGATGTACCGTGAATGCGACAAATGGGCGGATGCTTGCTGGTTACGACTTTGCGAAACCTGACGCTCGTGCACGCCGCTGTAGCTGACGCGAGGAACTGATGGAGGCGGTCGCGAGGGCGCAATTGGAATGGCTGGAGCGACGTATTGATTCGTCGATTGGAACTTTGTGGAAGGGTACATCATCGATTGCTCCGCTTCCACGTCGGGATACCTCCGCAGGAATTCTTCAGTGGACCGATAGAAAGGCGACTCAACCTCCTCGCCAGCTTCCTCGTTCGCAGCAGGGATGTCGACAGCTGCGCGGCCTTTCCGAGCCTCCTCCAGCCACTGCTGCTCTTCTTCAGGGTCCATTGGAACATACTCACGTCGCCTTCGCTTCTGTAGATTGCTCTTTGCGATGTGACTTGCGGCCGGTGACCGCCGAATAGCTTGGGATCGTTGGCCAATTCCAGGGCCTAAACCAGCAGTGCTTGACATTCGCAATGCTTGTGATCCAACTAGATCGACCCATGCATCGAGACCACCCTTCAAGAACACCGGGGGACGTTTCAGTGGTTTGTCTGCATTGAACTCGTACAGTGTGTCGAAGAGACGCTTGAGAGCCAGCTGAGCTTCCGTGCAATCATGTCTGTTCAGGAAGTCGGTGCCCTGTGTCGATTCGTCATAATATACTACCACGTCGTATTCATTCCGCCTGTCGAACATGGCTTGCTCATCGTCGGGGGAGATGACAAGTCGGTCCAGTAGTTGCTCTGCAGAATCACCATCTCTTAATGACAGTGGCTCTATACATATGACATTTCGCACGTAGATGTGTCCAGCGTCGAAATTTGCCCTGTCTCGTACATCTATCAATAGTACGTTGTACATGCGGAAGTAATCGTAAAGCTTGCTAGCATCAATTTCTAGTTCCACCGATTTGCTAACCGACAATCTCCTGCAAGTCGTATCTCGAGTGCCGTCTTGAGCAGGGAAATAGGAGTCAGAAGTACCGTTGGTGTTGGGTGCGTGGCTGGAGACGCTAGACGCGGCCATGGAGTTGCTTCGACCGCCAGTACCAATCATACTTCTAGGCGTACTCCGTGGGGGGTTGATGCTCAAAGGCCCAGAAATGTTTCGAGCCGGACTATATGTTGGACTTGGCTCCTTGGGCAAAGAAGCAGCAAACTGCGTATTCAAGGGTAATCTGGGCGGCGGCGGCGGTGGCATAGGGAGGGGATGTAGGGGCATATCGCGTGGGCCCAGTGGTCGGACTGATGAGGTGTAGTCTGCAGGCGAGGGCATCTTCACCGAGAGGTCTTGACTCGATCGAGCCGAGGTGGAGTCTACTGACGGCACTGCGCCTCTCAGATTCGCAAATCTCTGAGCAAGGTCGTTTACGCCGTTTACAGAGGAGACGCTGGAATGCACAGCCCGGCCATGTAGCGATTGGGGTTTTGGTTGCACGGGCGGCTTCCTCTGCACCGAGTCGAGGGAGCCACTTGGTATTGAAGTAGGAACATCGGGAAGCATCAGTTCATCGTCGCGCCTCATTAGGGTTGATCCATTGCGGGAGTCCGGCCGAGGTGCGGACAGTGAGGCAGTGGACTTGTGCAGTGCGCCGTTTCTCTTGTTGTCGTTCTTGATGATATCCTTGATACGCACAAAGCGCTCCTCGCTCGACTTGATGTCTTTGACTATGATTTTGAAGTCGCGGTGTGTCTGGCTCCGGCTGTTTTCGATCTTCTCGTAGTAGTCGGGGTGTCGAGGGATCAAGTCGACGACGATCTGGTAGGCCACTAGGTACTCCCAGTAGGCGCCGGCGGCAGGAGCGCGGTTGCTGAGCATGACGGTTGCAGAGTGGAAGTGGTTCTTGCCCTGCTCTAGCAAATGTTTGATCTGCTCGTGATTAGCGCCTGGCATGTGCAAGAGCAGCACCTCCAACCAGTTGCATACCGAGTGATGTCTGAGCGACTCGACCGTCTCAGAGGCCGACGCTACAATCTCGGCAATGGGCGGATATGGCCCGCCAGGAGTTTGCGGTGTGCTGCCTCCGTCACTGCCCTTGGCCACGTCTGCACCAGCGCCATGGGCCCCGTTCGCATGGCCGTTCATGTTGTAGGCGCTCGAGGGCCTCGGGGGTGGCAACGGCGCAGCAGCACTCATATTCGCACGTTGGATGTCGGGCAGTCGCGCATGATCAAGAGGAGCGGAGCGGCGAGGCCAGATACGCGGGCTGCTGGAGGCGAGTGGTTGCTGCGTATGCGCCGAGGCGGTGTCGATGGCAGACAGCGGGGACCAAGTCGGGGCGGCGTCCGGGGAGGGGACCAGGGCCAGAGCAGCCCAGGTGGGCGTCGCGGAATCGGGGGGGGCAGAGGGGGTGTGGGCGTGTGGTTGCAGAGGATCACGGGGCTGGCTGGGTGCAGGCAGTG
The DNA here is from genome assembly GCA_010093695.1 of Plenodomus tracheiphilus IPT5. Lineage (NCBI taxonomy): Eukaryota > Fungi > Ascomycota > Dothideomycetes > Pleosporales > Leptosphaeriaceae > Plenodomus > Plenodomus tracheiphilus. Next base: position 28,139 of record MU006325.1, read on the forward strand.
TGCAAGAGCGGGCGTGGGCGTGGGCGTGGTTGGGGGACACGAGCAAGATGCAGCAGGCATGTCGACGTACGTTGTACTCTAAAGCGCACCGGCACTCTCCCGCGAGTGGGCCGTGGTAATGCGGCTCATGGGGCTCCCCCGACGCCCGTCGACGCCACTCGTCATCATCAGCCAAGCCTCACCACCGCCGGGGAGCTTCAATGTTGCTGCCTCACCAGCACCCCAGCACCCGCCCACCACCTGGGCAGCCACAACCCGCCCGCACCACACGATACCCCCAGCGACCTGCTCCCGGCGGCGGTCACGCGTCTCGCCAGGCTCCACCTGCAACACCTGCATCGGCATCTGCATCGCGCACCACTCCACCTTTGCCGACCCCCGTTGGACACCATGGCGAGCTGGTTCGGGTCCTCGACCACCAGCGCGCTCGACGAGCAGATCGAGCGCGCCACCTCTTCGAGCCTGTACGCCCCCATGCGAGCCCCTGTTTCCACTTCCACTTGCCCTTGGACGAGAAAGCATGGCTAACGTCGCGCAGGGAGGACATGCCTCTCAACCTCGAGATCTCCGATGTGATTCGGTCCAAGACGGTGCAGCCCAAAGACGCCATGCGCGCTTTAAAGAAGCGCATCGGGCACAAGAACCCCAACGTTCAGCTCGCGACCCTGAACCTCACAGACACCTGTGTCAAGAATGGCGGCGCCCATTTCATCCAAGAAATCGCCTCGCGCGAGTTCCTCGACAACATGACCTCCCTGCTGCGAGCGCCCCCCACCATCGCCCCCAACAACGACGTCAAGAGCAAGATGCTGCAACTCATACAGTCTTGGGCGACAGCCGCCGAAGGGCGCATCAACCTGAGCTACATCAACGAAGTCTACCGCAGCCTGCAGCACGAAGGCTTCCACTTCCCCCCGAAAGAAGATATAGCCAGTAGCATGCTGGACAGTAGCGCCGTCAGTAAAATCTCAAGACCCGCCCTGGGCATGTGCAAGACTGACATGTGACAGCCCCCAGAATGGATCGACTCGGACGTTTGCATGCGCTGCCGGACGCCCTTTACCTTCACCAATCGAAAGCATCATTGCCGTAATTGTGGAAACGTCTTCTGTGGAGCGTGTTCCAGCAAGACCATCCCGCTGCCCCACCTTGGCATCATGGATCCTGTTCGTGTAGACGATGGATGCCACGAAAAGCTGACTGAGAAATCTCGGGCGTTGCCGTTACCCCGGGCGTTCAATGCAGTCGAACCTCAGAGGACGTTATACCAAAATTCAATGCAACCCCGTAGTGCGCGTGTTGAAGACAGCTTTGATGCTGATCTGAAGCGAGCGCTGGAGATGAGTCTGGAAGAAGTAAAGAGCAGCGCCTCAACAGGCTTCATTCCTCAATCGCAGCTTCAGACACAACCAAAGCCGAACAATGGAACGCCCAAAAAAGAATCCGAGGAAGAAGAAGACGCTGACCTCGCTGCTGCCATTGCAGCCTCGCTTGCTGACATGGAGGAACAGAAGAAGAAGTACGCTGTTACATTCCGACAACAGACCTCGACATCAAATGGAACGGCGCCTTTCGTTGCACCCAAGAACGACTACGAATTGACACCTGTCGAATCCGAAAATATCAATCTATTCTCTACTCTGGTTGATCGGTTACAACATCAGCCTCCCGGTACCATCCTTCGCGAGCCACAGATACAGGAGCTGTATGAAAGCATAGGGAAATTACGGCCGAAACTTGCTCGCAGCTATGGTGAAACTATGAGCAAACATGGTGAGTCCGACATCGAAAAATTGCCACACAACAACAGCAATTCTAATTTCGATAGAAACACTCCTCGACCTTCACGCAAAACTGTCTACTGTAGTTCGGTACTACGATCGCATGCTCGAGGAAAGACTGTCAAGTACATATAGCCAAGCCAACGCCATGTACGGCCTTCCAGCACCTGCGCAACGACCTGTTTCGAACCTGTACCCAAGCATACACTCGGGCCCTGCCGTCGGCGCGGCTGGCGAGGACTACTACTCAGGCAGTGCGGTCCCATCAAGTACATACGGAAGACAGCAGCACAAGTATGGTGGCGGTCAGCAATCAGCACCTCAGCAGGCCTACCCACAGTACGATCAGCGAACGCCCGTACAACAGCAGACCCATGGCCAACCTCCAGAGCAATATCAGCAACCATCACAGCCATACCCGAACTTATCACAACACACCTCCAATACACCTTACCACCAGCCCGCATCACCACAGCTACAACGTCAAATCTCAAATCAACAGCATGCGCCACAGTCCTCGGCGTATCCTCCCCAGGCGCCTCCCTCGAATGTACCAGACGCTGAAAGCGCTAGCTTCTACTACGGCGACAACAACGCATCTCAACCACCCCTCCAACGAACCGAGAGCTACGCTTCGCAACCTTCCCTTCAAGCTCAAGCACCCATCTTACCCCCCGAACAACCCGTCACCGCCTGGCAAAATCCGCCATATCCACGACAGGATCAGCCCCCGAGTTGGCAGCCGCAGACTCAGCATCAGGAGCAGAATCAACCGCCACCACAGCAGCAGCAGCAACAACAACAACAGCAGGCACCTTCACAGCAAGCTTCAATACAACACAGCTCACAACAAAACGCAGTGACTCAGCAACAGCAGTTCTGGCAACAACACCAACAAGCAGCACAGCAGCAGCCGACGTCAGCGTGGCAGCCCGCGCCGTATGCAAGGGGCGGGTATGGGCCCGAGAGTTTTCCGTCTGCGCCGCAGAACCAGCTGCCGGCGCAGCAGAAGGTTGTTGATGAGCCACTTATAGATTTGTAGTATGTCTTATGCAGGAGTGGAAACTTTACGCATTGGCTCATTGTAGATGGGGCTGAATTTCGACCCAGATTTGCGCAGGAGCGATGCGGATCATCAATAGGATTTGTAAAGCAATATACATAGCTCGAAGACAAAAACCGCCTTACCATCAAAATTAATTTGGGTCTTGGTTCTCACATCAAGTTCCTTCGGGAGACATTTGAGCAATGTATGCGGCACTGCTTTGAGACTTACTACTAACGCTGTTTCCGTGTCGCAAATTCACATTCACAGACGGACACCCAAGGAAACGAGATGCGTCATGGCCAATAACGGTTGACACCTTTGATTTCACTTTCTATATCTAGCATATTCAAATATATGTGCCCAACATCTACAAACCATCTTCTTCCGTGACCAGGACAATGTAACAATGAACATGAGCAAGCCTCCAGCTACAGAAGCGAGGGTAACAATCAAGGATATATAATGCGGCCACTCGCAAACTAGAATGCGCTGCCACATTCCAAATGCGCCAAACACCGTGCAGGTCCAAAAAACTGTACATGACAAAGATGTTTCCAAAAAAAAAAAACGCCGAGCCTGAATGCTTATTTGCTGCCAAGCTGGAACCTGGCGGGGCATAGTATGATATGAATTTAATGTAGATGTAGACCGAGGCAGTTGTATATACGAAGTGCTGTACTGGCTGGTCCGTTGGCAAGGTGGTCGAAGCAGCAGTACGCCCAGCATGAGAAGTTCCTGTATAGGCAAAAGGCTCGGCACGACAATCCTCCTGGAACTCTTTCGAGTCGTTCGGTTGGAAGAAGGAGATGCTTACTGTACGAGCATTACCGTGCTCATACATATTCGGGCCAGTAGTTGTAGGGCATCAGATCCGGTCCTGTCCATTTCTCGCCATACGGATTTGTGCGTTTGCGTGCGAAGAAGCCGTCTTGTGCTTGTTCGAGAATGGAGAGCCACGAGGAGGGTTCAGGATGCTTGAGCCACTGGTGTAAGTGTTAGTAAAGTGTGCGTGATTGGTTGCGGCGTGTTTACGCGGCGCGAGAGAGCTAAGCCGGTCTAGCGCTGCAGCGTGTTGCGTCCAGAGGTGGGGCTGCAAGCAGGAGCGGGGGAAGTGCAGACTCCGAGCGCGGGAGCAGGGCAGACTTACTTGATTGTGGATATGATATGTCCATGCGCCCCGGAAGAAGTTTTCGAGGGTGCGATTGTTGGGAGGGAATTTGTCTTCCGATAGAATGTAGTCGGAGACAACACCAGCCTTGCGCAGCTCGACTTCTTCGTCTAGCGTGGGTTGGAAAGAATCGGCGTGTGTCTCCTTGACGTTTTGCTTTGCTGAGGGTGTTTCGCTGCCATGTGTATGCTCGGTATCCGCCAACGACCTGAGCTCCTTGTGTTGTGCTGAGAGGTCGATGGGCTCCAGTTGCGGGCCGTCGTGGCTCTCCCATTCATCTTTGATGGCGCCTGCCTTGCCCTTGAAGACAGCGCTGTAGTCACGGATGCACGGCACTGTGCAGCGGCCTTCACGGTCCCAGTTGAATTCCGTCCAGATTGGGTCGAATGCTGCCGTCTCAAACATCTTGAACTCGAGATCACGGCCATCTTTCCAGGCCATGCGGCCCAAGACCCGAGGGTGAAAATTGACGCCCATGCGAACACCCCCATAGAGTAGGTACGAGGAGAGGGACGAGTTGGCTGACAGCGACATGATGGCCGTGTTGTAGTCGCCAGGATGGGGGTGCGCAGCCCAACGCTCGGCGAAAGCATGCTCTTCGGGTAGCAGCAACGGGCGCATGTCTCGGAGCATAAGCACGTCCATGTCGAAGTAGGCACCACCATAGATGTGCAGCACAATGAAGCGGACGGCATCCGAGACGGCGACGGGGAGGAACGTCATCTGTTTGGCCGTCAGTACCAGCCATTGCTGGCCCTGCTTGTCCTCGACAATGTTTTCGGCGACGGCTCTCTCGCCATTGGAATCCGGGGTTCCAGGTTTGCTGTAGTAGTTGAAGCCATTCTTGTTGTCAAGATCAGTAGCCAAGGGGATGCGGCTCGGGAAATTCCAGGCTTTGACAATGATATCGCCGCGTTCGACCAGAGGGAGGAAACGGGCAAAGAGAGCATCCTTGTTAAGCATGTTGTACACGGCCTTGGGGTTGCGATCGCTGTCGAGCCATAGCCATAATCGGGAACAGGCTTGGTTCTGGGTGTACAGGTAGCTCTTGATAAACACTTCAACACGCCAGGTTGCTGGACCGGTCCAGTAGACGTGGTAAGGTATGATGGGGCCAGGGCAGGTGCCGATGTTGGAGCCATTTGCTGGCACGGCGTCCTCAATGGGGATGTACTTTTCCAACGTCTTGCCGTGACCATCTGCGTTGATAAAGTCTGCCTTGCGCGGGTCTTTGGTGCTTGCTCGCTTGTCAGCGTCGGGCAAGTGGTAGTAACGCTTCTCCTCTTGGGCGAAGAAGTTCAAGCAGTCGAAGGGCTTCCTCATCTTCTCGAGACCAGCGTAGGTGCCCCTGCACTCCTCAATCAACATGTCCAGGTCGGCTTCGGTGTCGACATGGGGCCGCGGGCCCAGGTAGTCGTCGTGGATGTTGACAGCGGTGAGGGGCCGGTTGAAGACGTTTGCATGTGGGTTGATGTTGACAGTCTTGGAGGTGCCTGCGAACTTGACCTTCTTGCCCGACTTTGTGGATTCAATCAGCTCTGTAGGCCCAGCCTTGTCGAGGAAAGCGGGTATGCCAATCTTGCCTCTGGCGGCGCCGCTGGGGTCGCTCACCAGACTGATGACGCCGAAAATGGTGGCATAGAGTAATGCGGCCAGGGCCAGGTTCTTGAGCAGCGTGAAGGCTGCCCTGATCTTGGATCCCTCGGCCATGCTGGGGGCCTAGGGAGCAGGTGTCCCGGAGGCGGGCTCAGTGTGATGCTACAGAAATGGAGCACTAGGGGTTGGTCTCGAAGCGCAGGGGAGTGGAGCGTGCGGTGGGAGGGCGCGCGCGTCGCCTGAGGGGATCCCCCTCAGAGGCTCTTGGTGGGCGGTGTCGCGAACAGCGGCGCAGGTGTGATGGTGTGCTCGTGTGCCCGTGTGCTGGCTGTGAATCGAGGCAGTGCGTGCGGCAGGCCCCCAAAGGTTGCAGGGCAGACGGGCGCGCAGGGTCCAGTGCGGAGAGTCGCACGGCGGGACAGGGCAAACAATGGACCGAGACAGAAGCACTCGGCTGTCGTCGTGCAACGGGCCAAGGAGAGACAGCACGCAGAGGAGAAGAAACGCGACGAGGCGAGGCGAGACAGGTGACGGGCAGGGTAAAGAAACGGGAGCCCAGGCGGCGGGAAAAGGCCCAAGGCCACTCTCGAGCACGCCGGGGGGCCTGGGCAGCGGACTACTCCCACCGCAGTCACCGCGCCGCTGTCCGCCTCCCCTGATTCTGCCCCGTGCCGTCCAACCAGCGCACGCCTTCTTTGTCTCGTCTGCAATATCCATGGATTCAGCGGCCGTACTCGGTTCTCGTTGACTGATTCCACCTCGCTTGCACGCACATTGCAAAGGAAGGCTGCCCCCGGTGTCCACGCCTGCTGATGCCGCCACACGTGCTGCCCATGCGCATTATCCTGTGCCTCCGCCAAACACGTCGCCAGCGCCTACCGCCGCCACGCCCGCTCCCCACACGCCTCTATTCGGTCGTGACAGCTCCGCCCCGCCGAGAGCACTTGGACGTGCCGTGTCGCTCCAACGGCTCCATCACCATCGAGTGAGTACATCTCTCGATCCACCGCTCGCGGCCCGAGTGCACTGCCTCCCCAAGCACTTGGCCCCGCCCGCCCTCTGTACCGTCATCTCACGGCTGCTTGCCTGCATTCTCGGGTGCTGGCTGCATTGCTTCTCACCACCGTGGCCGTGACTAAGCGCTTCGCAGTGTCTATCATGCAGCAGCAAAGACGTCGCCCATCCTCGTCTACCTGCCTCCAGGCCCGGTGCTGCCAGGCCATGCTGAAGAAGAAGAACACATCATCTCTTGCCTGAGTGCTTCCAGTGCTGCTACCATTGCCCGAATCCACTATCGCGCATCATCAGCACATCAGTATCCCACACCCTTCCACGACGTCTTGACCGGCTACGACTGGATCCAACAAAACCTGCTTCGTGATGCATTCGATCGTCCCTATCTTGGACGTCTGGGCGTATGTGGCCAACTTGTTGGAGGCTCGCTGGCAACCATGCTGGCCTTGACCGAGTGTCGCGTTGGGGAACCCCGCATCGCCGCCGCTGCAGTCAACAATCCAATTGTCGATTGGGTCTTCCCAGATGAGCTGCCCGCCGTCAGTCCTTCTGAGCTGCCTGAACCCACGGGTGCAGATGACACTGCTCTCCCAGCGGACCAAGATCCTGCAACTCTACTGCCAGTGGCCAAGACGAGTCGCAAACGTCCAAAGCCAACCACCAAGAAATCGCCCCTTACTGCCTGGCAAGCTCATGGCGACAATACCATGATCCCCACCCCCACTTTATCTGCCGAACGTGACATGTTATTTCGCAGACCCGACGACTACTTTGATCGCTTCGCCTCACCCATTCATTTCTTCCGTTCTCCGCATGCACAGATGGTCTGTCCAGAGCAAGACGACATTGCAGCCTCGCAGCAGCCCGATTCCGATGAACTGCTCGATATGGAAGTTCAATTCGCCCTCAATCACTATGCCTCGTTTCACGGCAAGACCAAGACATCCCCTGCCGTGGCCACACTCTCCCGGTGTCGTGCATATGCTCGTAACTACCCGCAAGCTGGCACTTCATTGAAGCTACCCGCCTGGCATATGACCACTGGTCTGCAAAGCCCCCTTGCAGACCAAACACTAGAGCTGGTCAAAGTCATTCAGCGGAGTCTTGCACGTCAAAGGCTTAAATCACAGTCAGGACGAACGCGGTGGCTCAATGTCTCGGAGAAGACGACCTATGAGCAGTGGGCCCAGGAACAAGTCCGACTACAAACTCGTCCGGGAGTCGGTCTATGGTCTCCGCAAAACGACGACACAAACTGGACGATCCCGGTAGACGAGGTCGGCGCTTGGATGAAATTACGTTTAGAGGCAGACCTTATGTGAACAAGAAATTTGCGTACAAGAACTGGGTGCGAACTTCAACGAAAATGAGAATTCAGACGGATACACTTGCAGGGCTCTATTCCCGCACCGACTCACTGTCGGAATTCGTCGATAGTGACATCACACCTTTCAAGTACGTTCAACAGAGGCTCACGTATAGTTCTCCACTTGAATTCCCTCTCCAGCTTCGCACTTTGGGCGTATTTTAGAACCAACCGTTCCAACTTGACATGCCCCCAATGCTGCGATTCGATGCGCACCAGCGCCACATTCGAGTAGAATAAGCACGGCAACTTATGTTGCAGCGGGGTTTTCTGGTCTACCCTTGTCATGTAACGGCAGTCGTTCTGCTGGACATAATGGTCCAACCACGCAACCTGCCCGCCACGTTTGATCAACTTGTCCGGCATGAACGGTAACAATGCTTCAATAACCGATTCGGCTCCCATAATCAATGGTTGCCAATCCTCAACCCGGGGCGGGTTAGCCTCCGCTTGGACGATATCTGGCCGTGCCGTAGATGTCCTGGGTTTGTACCGTATGGAAACAGCAAACCCTCTGTTGTTATTCTCCAGTAATTGAATGAATTGTTGCTTCGCCTGGTCATCATAGACCGGTACCGCGAACTCGAAGTACGCGCGGGACTTGGCTTGTCGATATACTGGCAGTCGTATCCAGGGATATTTCTTCATCCACGAAAATTCCCGAACTGTCTCCGTGTTCAATCCTCCATCGTGGATGACCAGAGGAATAATACCTCTTTCCAATAGAGCTTTCATTGCAGGCTTTCTGTCTCCATCATTCCAGCGCTTTTGTACAGTGTTCCAGTATGAGGGCACAAAGGGGTGGTGTGAAGACTGTACACGGAAACATTGGTATAGCAAGCCGTAGAAGGCATCCCAATTTGGCGTTAGCCACGCCTCGTTACAGCATTCAGTGAGTCGTTCCTCAAAGGCCTGGGTGTGCGCGCGATCGTTGAGGAGCTGCTTAGTGATGAAATAGATGAGCGGAGGGAGAAGGAGTAGGGTGGTATAGAGGGCAGTGGTGGATTCGAAAGGGGCGCGTAAAGTGGTCCCATTGAAGGGCAATGCGGAGCTTGCGTTTGCGTCCATGTTTGATGCGTAGGGTGTATAATCCGGGCTGATGGGTGTGTGGGCTTGGAGAGGATCGTGGGCGTTATTGCGATGAGGCTTTTATGGTGCAGTATCTTCCATGCAACATGGATATGTCGAAGATACGCAATCCTGTACAAGAGCTCTTCCGCCGCAGGAGTTTTGCAACGCCCAAAAGTGACAGGAGACTTTCCACGCGCAGAATGTTCGACACCCACGTCTTTGTATCCCACGACTTGGAGTAACCAAGTGTCAGAATTGCCTGATCCGGCGGGTTGCAAAACTCCCTTTGTTCCCTTTGTCAACGTGCATCCCGGTGGACGCCTTTTTGTGATGAGTCCCAAGTTTTTTCAAATAGACTTAAAAAAATACCGGGTCAGCAGAAGCCAAAGAGGAAAATCGGGAAAGTTTAATAAGTACGAGCGTATCAGTCTATTGATGTTGCGTCCAAGTTGGATACAGAGTTGCGCTTGTGACAGATAGCTCCTTGTGTGATTTGAGACGCGGCCTGTACGCTCGAAAGATGATGATGTCTGCTTGTTATCGTAGGCTACTTTCAGAAGATACCCAAGTACGCAGTAGACGCATATGTATTCATGGTGTTGGTGCAGTCCAATCGAGCAGTTTTTGCAGGTGTTACGTTTCATTGGACTACGCAGTGATTTATTGCCACTATATAAAATCGCGCACTCAAGTGTTGCAGCAACGGCAACAGACATGACAACTAAGCATCGACTTCCGTATCAGCAACCGCGTCGTGGAGAACTCCATACAAAGATACTGCAATGCTCATAAGGTGGTTATGCGTTGGCGTCGCTGATAATGTCTGAATTTTTGTGCGATAAACAGGCGGTCAAGTCGAAAGCCAGAACGAATCATCTCATACATAGAGTCTCTAGACGTCTTCAGCAGGAGGTGTGACCATAGACGGGCCAAACCCTCCATGACCAAATCCATGTGTAATACTGCCACCGCCGCTCGACCAAGCGTCACCCTCATACTTATGACGTAAGTCCTTAAGACATTCGAGACCCTTCTTCAAGGCCTCCTTTCGCGTGAGGAGTTCCTGGCGGCGTCTCTCTTGCTCAGGTGACTCGGCTAGGAGACGCTGAGCGATCGTAGGTCCTGAAATCGTTAGTTGTCAATAGTGGCAGTCGCATATATCTCGAGGACCTACCGTCATCCTCATCGTAGATTCTCAATCCCGTCTCAAGCTCCTCGCGCAATTGTGTGCGAAGTTGTTTGAAGAACTTCGATTCAATACGCATACCTAGCATACATTAGGCCTAGGTTTAGTAGCTAGATAGATCAAACTTACAGATCTTTTCGTGAAAGCGGATGACTGCGATGTTGTAATAGGCAGTAACTTCGGTAATGAGATTGAGGACGTTTTCGTACGGCTCCTTTGCGATCACCGCCATCTTTGCGCCATCTTTGCGGACTCTGTCCTGTTCACTCGGCGTCATCTCTCTGCGCAGATGACGCTTAGCCTCAAGTAAAAAGACACTGAAACGCATGCGCTGTCGGTGCTGACGGTATTTCTCGCGAACGACAGCCTTCTCTTGATTAAACACTTCTTGGTGGAAGGTATATGGTCCTTCGAGCTCATTGACTAGACTCTCTTGGGCCATGATGGTTTGTTGTTGGTGAAGGTTGTTCTGAAGTATTTCATTGACAATTTTCCAGGCGTTGTCGAACAGCTCAGTGCCTTTACGTTGTGCAAAGTTCTTGTCGAACAGAAATTGCATGCGTGACAACAGCTCCTTCTTTAGGGTAGAGAAGAATACCTCCATGGGGCGTTGCCACTCTGTGAGCGGCTCGATGATCATGGCTTCCCTGACTTTAGGGTGAATCTGGTCTCGTATCTTGCTTTTGGCAGACTGCTTTATTTCACGAACGACTTCGTCGAGGACAAACTTCTTCCGATATCTTGCAAATTCCGCCGGCATAGGCTTATCCCCAGACACCTTCTTCTGTCCCGACCGCTTGGATGGAGTCCCGGCTGGCTGTTTCTTTGCTGGCATCCTCATAGGCGACAGTGCTGGGGATCCTTCTTCCATTTTACGCTTTTTGTGGGGAGTTTCTGGTACATCACGCATCCGCACATCGGCATCATGCTCGTCATCGGAGTCGATCAGAAAAGCTTCGTCTGCTGATGTACCAGGTATGGTGGATGCGTATATGCCTTCATCGAGATCGCCTCTGGTAGCCACAGTAGGTTTCATGGCCACGAGCGCATCTTCAAAAGCCTGTTGAACAACTTCCCAAGTATTTTGCCAACACGTATGCTCGTGTTCACCTTCAATCTCGTGGCGTACTTCTTGGGAGAAGTCTAAAATGTGATCAGTAATGACCCTAACAGCACTGTGTGCCGGAGTGACTCGTATCCCCCTCAGCTCATCCTCAATGTGGTTCAGCTGAGTCTGGATCTGCGCATAGATCTCAGGAAGCCTGACAAAGGTTCGCTGGGCGAGTTGCTTTGATAGGTACAGTTGCAAGTTCCTGGTGCCGAACCGAGAATGGAACCGACGGAGATTGTTGGCCCAGCGTCCATTATTGAAGAACTCAGTTTCCTTCAAGCGAGCGTCATGATGGCTCAGCCCACTTTGAATCTCCCGCTTGTTTAGATTCTTGACCACGAAGTATCCATGACCGAGCCCGTAGCGTTTTCCATCCAGGACATCGGCTAAGGATTGATCAGTTGTTCCTGGAGCCAACAGATCGGGTTTCGTCAACACACCTAGGACTGATCAGTAATGTGAAACCGGAAAGTGCAAAAGCAGATGAGCGTACCAATGCATCGGTGCGTAGCATCGTGTTGTCGAGCAAGACCCGCCGCAGTAGAGTTCGCAATGTCTGTGCCCAAATCGCACGTTACAAGTATAAGAGAACCCTCTTCCCTAACGTATTGTCCAACCAAGTTCTGTACCAACGGCACGGTGTATGCCTCTTCCTCGGTCTCAGCCTGGCTGATCAGACCAGGGAGGTCGAAAAAGCTCAACGACGGTAAATTCGGCTCCGTAATATCGATACATACAGTGTTGGGACTAAACTTGTTCTGACGATCACCCATGCGTGGTCCTGAAATAGCCATGAAAACCTGCGGGTCCACGAGTGGATTCAGGTTGGCTGTTTGAGCAGATCGAATGATGTGCTCAAGATCATCGCGAGACTGGGTCTCTGCGAAAAAGATCTGGTTCGATTCTGCTGGCATCCATCCCGGGAAGACCTCCTTGGCTTGCTGTTTTGGCCGTGAGTCTAAAACGTAATCGCGCTGGAGTGATACGCGTGCCATCCACTTGTCGCTGGGGTTATTTGAAGGCTTCATGTTGATGTATAGAGGACAACACGTGCAAGTGTCCGTATCACGGGGAGTCTTGATACCTGATATAGCCTCAATGACCGAAGACTTTCCTGTGCTTTGCTGTCCTGCATTGGTGCCATGTCAGCGTTATGTTCTCAATCTATACAAGCAAACATACCAAGTACGTTGCATCTCGGGAGTGAGATGTCAAATTTCTGCAAACCCAAGCCCTCTAGTTGGCTGAGGGCGGCAGCGGCCTCTTTAACGTCCTGCCCGAGAGGATCGACTTCGTCATGAGCGGTGACATCGGAAGAGGATTGCTCTGCGAGGTGTTTTAGCTTTAGTACTGCTTATACTGGCTAACGGAATAAGGAAAGATTATCTTACTGTGGCCGTCATCCAACTTCATGGGCTCAAAGCCTTCGCTCAGCCGAGACACGTCGTTGCGCACCGAGCTAATGCGAATGCGCGATGAACGATGACCTTGATCGCTCGCGCAAAGCATCTCTTCGACGGTCGCGTCAGTGGCGTTGCCTTCGTTGCTGGGAGTAGACGCAGACGCAGCTGGCTTGACGGGGGCGTGCCGTGCGCTACTGCGCGTCGGGATACCTGGCATATCGGGGGCTAGCTTTGACAAAATCTGACCTGCGAAGTAAAAGCAGAAGAGGTGAGAGGATTGGAAACGGTGGGTGATAGTCGCGGTAAACAACAGCCGCAGCTTGCCAAGACCTTGTGGGACCCACTGAAGGAGGTGAAGGTGACGGTGACGGTGAAGAAGAGGTAGCACTCTGTGCGAAACGACACTGGTGAGCCCAGAAATATGTGCATCCTGCAGTATGGTATTTTGCGTGGTGCGAGTTAGAATCGCAATGTGAGCAAGGTGAATTCATGTTCCTTGAACTTGGAAAGCCAAGTCTATCCTGCGCACTTCAAGGACAAAGATAGAAGCTTCCAGTGACAGCATGAAAGAATGAATATATCAGATGAGCATGAAGAGGAAAGGAATTGATAGAGTATCAACGGGATACTTGGACTACGCGGAGGTAACTGGTGATACTCGGTGGAGCAGACAGCAGGCAGCTGGAGGGAGACGTGTACAGCATAACACTTGGAGGACGCTTTTCTCGGAATATCTCCCCAAAGTTGAGACAAGACAGGCTGGTGACATGGTGCACGAAACAGTGGAAATCGGCCATCAGTCAATAGACACGGTGAAGAAGCACATGAAGCACATGAATTGGCAGGTTGGAATGTCGTCGAAGGTCCGCCCGCTAGTGCCCGCTAGTGCCGTGGCCGGGAAAAGTCTCGCAACATCATCGTCGGTGGCAGCAACTGACGACGACAACCCACCCCAGCGCCTACAGCCCGCCCACGCCTAGTCGTCTCTTCGAGCCTCCGGTTCCTGTGCAGGCCTCTACAAACCACAAAATGGACCACTCGCGCGATCCTTGTCCCTGGGTCATTCTCAATGATTTTGGCGGTGCCTTTGCTATGGGTGTATGTCCATTGCCTCTCGCCATCCTAAAAGTCCCAGGCACAGTGCTAACACTCTTTGCAGGCTGTCGGTGGCGCAGTATGGCACGGTGTAAAAGGCGTAAGAGCCCCCTAGCTTCCATGTCCTCCCCACCCCCATCCCACCCAACGTCCCCAACGCCCACTCACACTCCAAATAGTTTCGCAACTCCCCCTACGGCGAACGTCGCATCGGCGCACTCACCGCAATCAAAGCGCGCGCCCCCGTACTCGGCGGCAATTTTGGCGTCTGGGGCGGCCTCTTCAACACATACGACTGCGCCGTAAAGGGCATACGGAAGAAGGAAGATCCGTGGAATGCCATCATCGCAGGCTTCTTCACCGGAGGTTCACTGGCGGTACGAGGAGGTTATCGGAGTATGCGAAATGGTGCAATAAGTTGTGCGATTTTATTGGCGGTTATTGAGGGCGTGTCGATTGGGTTCAATAGGATGATGGCGGATAATACCAGGCTGGATGCGCCGCCGCCGCCTCCATCGCCGAGCGACGTCGGGGCGGGGGGAGTTGGCGGTGGGATGACGGTGGCTGCTTAGTGTTGCATGCGGATCTATGCCAGGCGTGTGTATATTTTTGAGGCGAAGGGACGATCGAACGAGGGACTATAACGGGAAAGAGACGGCCAGCAAGAGAAACAGGATAAGGTGTTGGCTGGTCAACGCGGTGTTGATTTGAGGATTTCCAGTTGGCATTATTACCGCGACAGCTCATATTGGGCCGCGCTAGGCGTTTACACTCTCCTCAGCTTTGTGCTATACATGTACCATATCTTCTCAGCATGGTTCTGAACGACTCACCGCGAAACGGCCTCTGTGGACGGGGTTCAGTAGACGCGGAACGCTTATGCTGCATGACTCACAAACAGTCTGTCAGTGTGTGTCACAAGGCAATGAACGACCATCTAGATTCACTCTATTTTGGTGCTACTGTTTAGGATACGATGAACCAGATGTAGACGTGGCGTATGAAACGTCAATTGTTGTTCGATGTCATTACTCGGCAGGCTGGTGACACAGCCACTGTTGCATGGCCATTAGAACAACTACATGAAGCCCTGTCGGATGACATGCTTTGGTAGACTGCGATCTGCTCATTTTTCTCCTACAGTTCCGAGAAAGCGCTCATTACACGTTGCAGCAACAAATCCGACACAAAGCACGGTAATTCTCCTTAGCCTGACGCTTCACATCTTCTGAATCAGCATCCCCGCTCCCGTGGTCGAGGAGCGTATCAGTCTCCCTGGGGTCGTCGTCCTTCGGATTCTCAGAGCCCTTTGGCTCTTGACCTGCCGCTACCCAGTAGCAAAGATCCCCACGCTCTGCATCCCCTCACGCTCCCGGATTGGACCACCACGAAGTTAGATTATTTCGATAGCTACGTCCAAATCTCGCGCAGGTACGCCACATACGCCAATGGCACTAGGCTCAGGGAACGCTGCAACAGAAGTTCCGTCCTCGATATCGAAGCGCTCTGTAAACCGCGGAGTAGGCCCGCAGCCTCGGTCTGCTTGTACTTATGCAAGTTGAGGTACCGGCTCTGCACATGGGAGACTAGATCGTACGCGTCGTTGAGGAGGCACCCGCCTTGAATAGATACCCGTGGCGGTGCCGAACGGCGACACGGGTTCTCTACCAGATAGAGAGGCGGGGCTCAAATCACGACGATACTTTCCAGCATGTTCATGCCTCAAGTCAGCGCTGAGCTCCTGAGTCAACCGGGTCTCCGGGTCCCTCGTGGGCTTATTGGTTGCCTAAAACTTTCGCATCGATGCCAAGGCTGGATACACACTAATTGTCTGTATCGTGCCCTATTCTTTGGCCGTAGAAGTCAAGGATATACCGCCAGGGGTTTCCAGGGGTTGGTTGGCGTCAGAAGACGGACAAATTCCAGCTGCGTAACGTTGGACCTTTCGCGAGTGTTAGGACCCATCCATATAGCGACTTGAAGCATTTCCCACTTTTAAGCGAATCATTGACACCGGAAGGTCATCCAGGGCTAGACATAGACAAACACCCACTAGATACAGAGGACTTGAGGTCTGTGTCTGAAGTTATAGAGCTGGGTAGAAGATCATCGGACCAGGCTTCAGGGTTGACGTCAAGTGGTTATGACGGTCTAGTGGGGCCAGCTAAGGGGAAACTCGCAGTCTGAGCCCACGGCTGCTGTACTATAGTAGTAGTGAATTCCTCTTTCCCAGTCTCACAACACTGTTGGCTCCCGCATCTGAAGATTGGGCTGGCACCGTACCAGTTGAATGCCCGTGATGAGCGACTTACTTTAGCAGATCAACAGTCGATGCCTCGTCATTGTCATCAACCAACGCCGAAGCGGCTAGCGACGGAAGGGAGAGTTCATCGTCCGCCGTGTGAAGGGAGACCCATGGATAGCACTCGGCAGAATCTGACACTTTATCGGCCTAGTCTGCGCCTCCCCGCAACGCGACGAGATCCCTGCACGATATGACGACCAGGTCAGCATGTTTCGTGGACAGTCTTGTGGCTGGCTCGATTTCTTTTGCCCAGCTCAACACTTTGTGCGTCAATGATGAATTGTCATACTACGAGCCGACCTCGTCCGCCCAACTGCGGCCTTTCTCCAAAGGAGAGGGCAAGCCGAACGATTCCTGCTTCTTAAGATCCGGCCGCTCAGGTTCCGCATTCTTGATATCGGTGGCCTTGCCCTTGATCGGAAAGTCAAGGGGTTTGGCGATATCAGAATCCTTGGTCGTGGGACCTGTAGCGGAGGGCAATTCCGGGAAGTCAGCTGCTGATGGTGCTTGCTGCGAGCCTTGATGCTTCCTCTCCAGATATTTCGAGACATCGAGATCGCCACGCCCGCCGCGACCACCTCGGCCTCCGCGGCCACGACCCCTCCCACGCTGAGATTGAGAATGCCCGTGTTCTTCAGTTGGCTCGTATGCCTGGGCATCTTCACTAGGCCTGGTAGGAGCAATACCACCATGAGCCCCGCGCACCGCGCCGCGTCTCTTTTCCTCTCCAGTGCCCGAGAAGCCTTCTTCCTTTTCGAAATCCCACTCCCGGCCACCTTGAGCATTCAGCTTTCTCAAACGGTTCTTCTCGCGCTCACCCATCATCTGCTGGCGATTCTGGCGCTCAGCTTTCTGTTTCTCGGCCTGCACCTTCTTCTTCTCTATGTCCTTCTTCTTGAGGACAGCCTCGCGTGCCTCAAAGTTGGCTTGATCAGCCTCGGCGCGCGCGTGCGCAGTCTGCAGCGCTTCGTTCTTGGAGCGCATGTTGGCGAGCTTAACATTGAGCTGGTCCTCAGTCAAGCGCGTGCGTGCCGCTCCACCAGTCAGCGTCCTGTCGCCACGAACAGAGTGATTAGGCTTCTCTTTGGGTTCCGTAGGGGCAGACGAGGGCGCCGTAGGATTTCCAGCGGCTTCGGTGGGCGCATGTTCGGCTGAAGTTGGTGTCGGATCCACCTTCTTAGCCACTTCATGTTGTACGGACTCCTTCTCTTCCAAGCGGACGTCAGTCGAGTGCCCTCCGCGACCGCGTCCACGGCCCCTGCCTCGCCCGCGGCCGCGGGGTCCTCTTTCAGCGGTGCGTGGCTCCCGCGGGGCATGCAGACTCAGATGCGCCAGGGGTGCTGTCGGCGGCAGGGTCTCCTCGGGGACAAACACAGCGGCAGAGGCTTGCAATTCGACTGGCTCCTGCTCAATGACTGGCTCAGCTATGGGGGTGATGTCGTCATCGAAGAAGAGGTCGTCGGTGCTTGCAGTCTGAGCGAAGGGATCGATCGAGGGGTCATCGTAGGCAGGATCGTAAGACTGGGCACCGTCGCCGGCCTGTACTGGAGCTGGTGCAGCGATAGTGACGGGCGGGGCCAGGGGCGCATCGACCAGGGGCGCTGGTGTCGCAGTGGCCGTATGTTCGGGCTCCCGAGCGTCGCTGGTGGTTGTGTCGGCCTTGGAGGCCCATTTTGACTGTAACATGTTGCAGCGAGCCGAGGTAATCTGCCAAGCCTAGAAATAGGTAACGAGGGTGTGGGGATGTGGAGAAGTGTGCAAGTATGCGAAGGTTGTGGTTGTGCTTTGCTATCACCGTAGGAGAGAGTGAAGGCATGTGGCGTCTGGCCAGCATGTCTCAATCTGCTTGCCGCAAGGCTGGACTAGCGCCGAAGCTCCCCCGCACCTGCAGCAACACCCCTGCCCACGCCTTCCACTCCGTCCCTAGATCCCATCTGTCCACATGCATTGCATTGCTATGATCCTCCCACCGCCAGCACATGTGCAGGCAAGGCCTCACTGAGAACTCATTCGCCATGCCACAGGGAACCCACGGCGACCAGGCCCTCCTCAAGTCGATCTGCGTCTCTTTGCGATTGCAGAACCAGATCCTCTATGGAGCCGACTGGGGCAATTCTGAGGTCTTATATCATTTACTAGTGGTCGAACCAGTGGTCGAATGACTGCAGCATCGACTCGGTGATGGGGCAGTGAACGCAAGTCGGTGCGAACCAAACTCAGTGAGAAAAATCCCACTTACAGCTTCTTTGAGGACTGTGATGACTTGCTGCAGTAAAAAAAGAGTATTGAATAGCAAATGCGCTATGCTTTCACGTCATGTCGTGACACTACCCAGGTACATGATGTTATCACAAAAGCATCCAGACTTGAGCTATATGGGTAGAAACCGGAAGTTCAAAGCTCCTTGGTGAAAGAACATGCACTAAGCTACTTACTGATAAGTTAATACATCTTCACATACGAACTGTTTAGTTGCCTGGCGCAGTGGGAGCAGACACTTCGTCCTGACACTCGGATAATTATTCAAACTATTCCCTTTACAGAGATCATGACTAGCACGCAATCCAAAAGTAAACTATCCTTGGTAATGGAAACGACGCTCCAAAATAGCACCATCTAGAAAGCGTAACAGGTTACTTAGTACCGCGACAGAAATGGATGCTTGCAATACATAGCTTTCACAGTCTAGATTTGATCCAGAAGAAACTCAGCTACTTTGGTGGAGTGTAAAGTATATTGAAGTCAATGTTTAGTACCATTACAGTCGATCATGTGTGATGAGCAGTAAGATCTGATCAGCAGCAACGGTACAGCCCAACCTTTGTGCTCAAACAGTAGGTACATTGCATCTCCTCCTTTGACAGCATATTCGCTACTGAGCATTGCACTGGCCTTGCGCCGCTGCCAGGTTCGCTTCATTCTGTTTCGTACCGTCCTCTACCTCCTTCACCAGCGTTCCTAAGACATCCTGATCGTTCGCTTTGTCTCCTGTCAAGCCCATCACCTGTCGCATCTCTGTGATCTGCGCCCCTTGCACAATGTTCAAGCCATCGATCGCAGGACTGTTGATTTCTGTCGCAATCTGCTGGTTTTGAGCGCGGATGTCGATACCAAGTTGCTGAATCACCAGCACATTTTGGCGTTCCTTTGAGAAGTGAGTGGATCCGTTCTTGGCTTCAAGCTTTTGTAGATTTTTGATCCTGTGCAGCGATTAGATTGAAACATTCGAGACTGAAGTGTTTAATAATCACCCCGCTAATTCCTGCTTCTGCACAAACAGATTTGCTTGGATGCCTCCTACAAGTTGAGCAACTTTCTCTGGGTCGCAAGTTGAATTTTGGCGACTAGAAAGTGTGGGCGCTGCGAAAGCAGTTCCCACGAGGATCGTGAAGATGAGGAGCTTCATCGTGTGGGTAATAAGAGTAGTAGAGATAAGAATGTTTTTGTGGGTAATGGCGTAGGTATGGGTTATTACAGGTAGGTGTGTAATGGAAACGAATGAAAACGTGAGCACAGCTCAACGTGTACAAGAGAGTGAGAGTGAATGATGAGCTGAAGGATTCCTCGATTTCTGCAACGGTTTTATAGTCTTGACCGTAGCTGCGACGGCGCATCTCACTGCCGGCCAATAACAACCCGTGGAAGCGCCGCTGTATCGCCTCTGAACAAAGTTGCAACACAGCCTAGGTACAAAATATTGCAGGATCTTCGTTACAAGCTTAATGAGGCCGAAAGCTATGATCCGTGGATTCTCCACAATCTGTGGTTCGTGGGGCTGTTCGTCGGTGAAATGGTATATCGCCGGAAACGACCGCGAAACAGTTGTGTCGCGACGGCAATGATCTCCTGGCATGAGGTAGATCCCGCCTTAGAGAAAGCTTATTTTTACGAGCATGCTAAGGGATTCCGGGACCTACGGCCAACAGTGATTACTTCCTGGGAGATGGTGACCTGTACGACCCAGTTTCATGATCTTGTGCCGAGCAACAATTCCGAGCTTGAATAGACCGAGAACTGGACAGAGCTTTTCACGATTACTAATGAAGTAGTGTAGTCAATCTTAAAATATTGTTGCACATTGGCTAGGCTAAGTGTAACTGTATCTATGCGACAGCCTCCGGTCTGGTCTCTGAAGCTACCTACTGAGTGCTCCTCTACGGCTAAATTACGGCGTTAAAGGCATATAAGGAGAAGCCAGAATACCCCAAGTGCCGTAGAGATTTATGTACGGTCTCAAGCTAAAGGAGGCGGGCCCCTTATTTGACCAATTATAACTTTGATGACGCTGGATTCAAGACGGGACTTTCGTCCAATAAGCGGCCCGCCTTTCCTAATTTAGACACTTCACACCAAACTCTGCAGTACTCATACACTCTGGAAATATGCACAGCCAGATTCGATGGTCTAACGAGGTCCTGCCCCAGTTCCGAGAAAGAATGACGATACTACAAGTTTGCAGTAGATCTTAACTGCTATCAGTTACAGGAAGCAGTGACCTATATAAACATCAGTTGTTACATGTAGTGACTGTTCGTGCGACGAAACATACCCCGATGCGCTTATGGTACGCTGGGATCTCGAAAAGAAGGGCACAGAAACTGTAGGCGAAATCGAGTTCAGCCTGATTGCCATACTGAACAACAGGTTAGCTCAATTTACGACGTCTGAAAGAACCAGCAGTCATTACTTACGCGAAGGTAGCCAAATTGTAAGTTCTCTGTACCATGCACAGGGCCGTTCAACCAACTCACGTCCGTCGGAATATGAGGATAAGCATCGAAGACCTCGCTGAGCGGCTCTTCCTCCCAGACGTCGCTTCTGTGTGGCACTGAAAGCGTCTCCCCTACATGCGACTGCGCGAGACATTCCTTATCGAGTTCATCCTCGTTCTTGCTGGTATCAAGGACAGGACTAACAGCGGCGGCTAGACCCAGGGCACGGAATATTGTGAGAGCGATCATATCGTGACCCTTCAGGACCCTGGGAAGCGCTGAAATACCTTCACGAGTAGTATGGGCATACGCGTGGCTACAATACTTGCCCAATACACCGCCTATGATTCAAGTCAGTGCTCTCGGTGGGCAGAAATGTGAATACACATACCATTAGTCATAAAGCGAGGGTTCTCAAGAGCAGCCTTGGTTTCAATGTACAATGGTAGTTGCTGTAAGGAAAGCCCAAGGTTGAGGTCCGCTACCTCGCCGAGACCACGACGTGCGTAGAGATTATACGTCAAAGTGATGCGATGACCAGAGACGACCTCCAGGACCTCGTGCTCGCAATCGCTATAGAAAGCAGCCCACTGGATAGCCTTAGAGTTATTGGACCAATTGAAAGTGATCGCTTGGCCCCGGTGCCGTACAACGAGCTGTCCACCCTCATGCGCGCATGGTAGGTAGACGACGAGCGACCCAAATTGCAAGTCAGAACGTGGCGTATCGACGTGAGGCTTGAAGAAAGCGGATGGTGCCTGGTAGATCTGTTGGCTATTAGCCGGGAATTACAGATATTGCTGCCAACAGCTATACGCACATTCAGCTTGTAGAGCTCAGCGCGGACGCCCTGGGATGCGATCGGGTGTTGGGGGAGGAGAGCTTGGCCAATAATATCGACAATCCCAACCTCATAAGGACAGAAATTGGTACTGAACTTGCTTGTGTCGAGCTTCAACGCTTTGCGATAAGTCTCGTCGATGACATCTTTGCCCTGGAACCCAAAGCTAGCGTGATCTGCATCTTTTAGGAGCCTCGCAATCAAGGTATTGGGCTCGTTTTCCGGAAAAGTTAACTTCTCGATTGATGAAGCAGAGTCCCAACGAAGAGTGACCGGAGGCGATCTCAGCGATTCGGCAGAGACTGTGGGTTCAGTTTTGTACTGTGGATCGGAGGATTCCTTGATATCGACTACGCCTCAGCAAGCGTAGGATGCATCTGTCAGCGGTTGGGAAAGACTGTGTGTGATTGCACCGGTAGCGTCAAGTGGGTCACCCGGAGTGTCAGAGGCTCTATCCATTGTTAGGGGTGTTGTCGAGGGGATGTGTTCGAGGGTGCGTGTAGAATGGAACAAAGACCGGGAGGATGGAGCATGTATAGTGGTGCGGAGCATCCAGGTTGGACACATGGTCACGTGTGTCTGTAACACCCACTGTCCACTTGGGGTGCCGCTGAATAGGCAGCAACGCGCTTCGAATGTAGCCGCCTAATTGGGAGAAACCCAGATAAATTCCTCGAAACCTCTCCTCGTAGACGACTGAAGCTGAGAGCTTTGACACGGTCGCACTGTCCTTTATGACATGACCGTGGTTCTTGAGTAATTTATTGGCCCTATCTTGATGGGCTTGGTGTATCCGAAAGAGCTCAGGCGATGTCGATAGCTGTCGGACAAGCTCGTCTTAGACTACATTCGAGTCGGCTTGTAGTAGCCTAGGACAAGCTTTCGGGGCATTGGGTGAGGTCTATACATCAAGACAACGGCTCTCATGAGCATTGAACCCGCTCGAAGAGCAGCTATTCACTACATCGGGGCGTTTGTAAACATGCCCTGTAATGATACGCTCATCGCCATCTTCCGGGATCGCTTGGAACTAACGTGCGGATAAACTTGGTCCCCGTTGATATGAAGGCACACTAAGCTCACGTTCAGTGATGCTTGTTCGCACTATTTCAAGTCAGCCTCTGGCCCCCTTAGCTCTTTTTGGGTGTTACATTCGAGAGATCTCGAAAGGACAGGATAAGTCGAGACAAGCTCGCGCTATGCTTCTTGGTTATTGCGATCGCGAAAAGGATTCAAGAAGACTCGTGTAGAGTAATCTATCATCTTCTTGAAGACCATCGAGGAATCTAACCAGAGTGGGCAAATACCGTAAGTAAGTGTCAGTGTGCTCCGGCTTGCGCTGATCAGGTGAAAGATATAATGTATAGGACCAGATGAAGCTTGCAATACTGACACCCAAATGGTGCGTTGAATGTTCACAGATGCGCGCAGTGTCTCACAGATGAGTTGATTCCAATACCGATGCACCTTGGGATGAGAAGCAGTAAAAGCGAGCAGCGTCGAATGTGGACAACGTTATGCCACGCTAACGTGAAGTATGCGCCACTGCCCCCCACTTTCTTTTAGCCTAGATAGTACAGCGACTCCTCCCAGGATGTCCAACAACATTCCAACAAAGCAGCAAACACCATGCCAACACTTACTGCCAACGATGGTGTCGCCTTGCACTACGAGACCTACGGATCAAGCAGTGCTGACCCATTGATTCTCGTAGGTGCTCGCATCACCCCGCTGCCGTCAACGATCAAGATGTCTGGCTTCATCCAAAAAAAGACGGAATAGCTTACATCCATCAAGCTCCACGGATTCACGGGGTCCGGCAAGGTCTTCCAGCGCAATGTAGATGCATTGTCACGAAGTCACTTTGTTATTGTCCCTGATCTTCGTGGACATGGCGACTCCGGTAAACCAAAAGCCGGCTTCCACATTGCGCGCCTAGCTCTCGACATGAAGAATCTCGTCGACGATCTTAAGTTGAAAGGCAAGATATCAGCCATCGGCGCAAGCTTAGGAGCCGCTATACTCTGGTGCACAGTGACTACGCCTCCCAATTTGGAGGAAGTGCTGACGAATGGGGCTAGGTGCTATGCAGAGCTCTTCAGTACGGATGCATTCTCGCACATGGTGTTTGTGGATCAGGCACCCCTTCAGGATTACTTATCGGATTGGGGCCCTGAGTATGGGAATCGAGGTTGCAACTCGCCGGAAGCTCTGCTACATATGCAGTGCATTCTCGAAAATGACCCAAAAAATGCTCATCTTGGAACGATCGCAGCCTGTCTAGGTTACCAAGCTTATCCTCAGCCTGGGGATCCTACCCCGGCATCCAGAATTTGGCAGGAAGATGTGTCCTTCTTTCTTGGTGAGGCATTGAAAGGCAATGGTTGGTGGTATGGTAAGCTCATGGCCGACCATACTGCTAACGACTGGCGTTTTTCGATCGAGCAGAATTTTGGGGCACATAGCGGAAGTAAGACCAAGATTTTCGTCCTAGCGAGCAGCCGGAGTGGCTGCTTTCCCGCTGCAGGCCCGCTCAGAGTGGTGGAGCTGGTGAACTACGGAAGCAAAAGCGGACTCGCACAAGGTGTATCAGTTGAATGGGGTGGACATTGGTGCTACTGGGAGCGACCGGATATGTTCAACAAGATGGTTCTTGAGTTCTTGTCAAGCTGAATGCACGACAGGGGGCTATACTACCATAGTCCCGTACCAACTCATTCTTATATGTTATGATACTTCGCTTGAGTGTATTCGTTGTTTGTGTACGATGCGTTGCGATTATGTACAGGTGACCAATGCTAATCCCTCACCTTCGCACCTCCTTTAGCCACTCACCGGCCCTCTTGGCGCTGTTTGTAGCTTCAGTTTGAAACCCTATCACGTCCCCGAGCAAGATGATGTCATGAGGCGCAATCTTTTCTACGTCGAGTTGAACGTTATTTCCAGCGTTCTTCATATTCTCCGCCCACTCTACTACATCGTAATACAGAACCTCGGCGCCTCCGGTATTGACAAACAAGGGTGTTTCCGTCTTGAACGTGCGATTCTTATGCGAAACATAGGGTTGTTTGAGGGTCTCGTTGCCGGCAAGACCGGCATACGCTGCTGTGCCCCATACGGTGAAGGGCCCGCAGAGATAGTCGGTCGCATAGTTGTCATTCTTGAAGAGGGGGGATCCGGTTGTGTCTGCGGGGTTGATCCACGGCGACCAGAGTAGTGCTGCAGAGGGATTGGGGATACCAAGCGCAGCGCCATACTCGCTGAGATAGCGCAAAATGGACATGGTGGCATTTCCACCCGCAGAGTCGCCGGCGATAATGATGTCCTCGGGAGAGATGTTGAGGTCGTTTATGAGGTATAGGTAGGCGGTCAAGCCATCCTGTAGTGCAGCTGGGAACGGGTTCGATGTCTTGGAGGCCGGCAAGGTAGAGAGTCGATACTGCGGGCAAAAGACGTGCGTCGCACTTGTTTGCTTGAGGATTGTTTTCGCCATGTACCCAGTCCCCTGTGTTCTCCCATCGCCGACCACGAAGGCACCTCCGTGCATGTGCAAGACGACACAGACATTGCTCCTCTCGCTACCGGCAATCAATGGGGCCGGGTACCATGTCGCACCAATCTCAACAGGCTCCACGTCGGCATTGCTGCGGAGCGGCCCTTTGTATGCGTCGCTGGATGCTGGCTTGACAAGCACAAAGCGCTCGCCCTCGGCGCCCGGCTCCAAGGGCAGCGGTGTTGCTTGCTGGATTGTTGCGACGTGTCTGATGAAGGCGGCTATGGCGTGTACGCCGAGAGTCTGCCGAAAGCTCCATTCGGGGTGTGCGCGCCCGAAGCTCGCCAGATTCTTGACGAGCGCGAGCGGCAAGCGGGCGATTTCGAACCCAAGAGCGCCGAGCAGGTAGACCCCCTTGATGGGCTGCTGAGTGAGAAGTGCCATTTGCGTCAGGGACTCGGGGCCGACGCAGGCGGATGTGGGGTGGGAGAGGGAGTAGGTCGCCCCATGGTGGAGAGCATGAGGCCTGGGCCTTAAAGCATCCCCGCGTCAATGTGCCCAGGTGGTGGCGTTCAATGGCGTTCAACGGCGTTCAATGGAGACTGAAGAGGAGAGCAACCTGGGAAGAGCCTGGGGTGGATCCCTTGCTTTGAGAAGCTGAGCCGAGGCACGGATGCAAAGGTGTCCGGGTTACCGGTATCCGGTTCCATACTCCCGTCTACTCTACATTACTAGTATGTACTGTGTACACAGGTATAGTCTACTGTTACATGGTAGCAACCTTGAAACGGCGGGACTGCAGTCTACATATGACTGTGGTCTACATATATGTTTACATAGTGGATACGCTTTGCTGTAGAACCGGTAGGTGCCGGTACTGTACATGTATGTGAATGGACATGGCCCTGCTCATCTAGGTACTCGTTCCTGCATTACCACCGAATCCGACAGCCCTCGGCGTGGGGATTGATCACGGTGCTCAAGACCGTGATTGCTTAAAGCGTAGCACTTCTGCCTTCCCACCTACAATCTCTACGTATCGCTCAGTCATAGCTTCGACGACAGCTTTCCGCTCTTCTTCGCCGTGTGCGTCGCGATCATGTCCATCAACGTCGGGTTCAGCACATCATACGTCTCCAAGCCCACGCTCTTGAACTTGCTGCGAACAGCCTCCATCCCCGATGGGTCGAATCCCTGTTCGATGATACTGTTCACGAACCCCGCAAATTGAGGTTCCTGCCAGCCTTGCTTATCGCTCAGCTCTACGTGTACGAAGTCGAGACCTGTGAAAGCAGAATCAACGTGGATGCGCCCAAAGAGATGGACGCCACAGTCCTTGCAGGCGTTGCGTTGGATGACTGCCGATTTGTCGACGACTGTGATTTTATCGCCGTTGGCTGTGACGGAGACTTGGTCTTTGGGGATGACGCCTATGAGTGCGAAGAGGGCGCCCTTTGGTTTCCAGCATTTTGAGCAGCCGCAGGCGTGATTGAAGGCCACGTTGCCTCCAAGTGTTACCTCGACCTTGTTCGAGGGGCAGTGGCAGTACAGCTTGCCGCCGGAGAAGTTGGGGTTGCCCTTGGTGACGCCGTTGTCGATTGCGGGGTGTAGCGACAGCATGGTGGTGTAAGCGATTGGTTGGCAGTCTGATGGTGGTTCCAGGTAACGTCAATGGATAGAATCGCTGATTGTGTTGCAAAAGAAAGACGACGAGAGTCAGCATACGCATTATATACGTTTCGCGGCTCCATTGAAGTCCCCTCATCGGCGCCACCGTTGAGAGCCGCACAAGCGACTGGAGTGGTGCAATCGTAGCAGTGGATCTCAGTTTCGGATCCGCAATCCAATCTTGGGCGGGCAACCCTGGGCACTACCGAGCCCCACCATAGCAACATCACCCCGACCCATAGATACTCGACACACTGCAAACAGACGAAAATCTGCCTTAAGTCTCTTGGATTCGCTCATGCTGCTTTCCTTTTTGCCTATCCCGAGTGTCATTCCCGTATTCGTGATCTTCAACGCTCACACTCTAGTCAGGCACCTATTATGCCGGAAGCCAATATGTTTTCTGGGTCACAGAAGCCGCCATTTTACTCTCTAACTTGCTTTTCATCTTTTCTCTCTCTCTAGGCTCTCCAACTTGTCATCTTCCTGCTCCGCTGCTACTCTCTCCATGTCCCCTTTCATCTCCATCGTCATCCTCACAATCTTGAGGTCCATCACTGTGACATGCAAAAATCCGTCTGGCCTAACGTGGCCCATCATTGATATTAGAATCCTTTCCCGTTCAGCCATCACCAAGACCAAGCATGCTCATTACTCAAATCCTCACATCTACACACTCTTGAATTGCTTCAATACTATCAACAAGGCAGATCAAAGAAGTTAGGCACTTGCTGCGTGACGTCATTAGAAAAATGGGTGTATTCTCCGACTGGCTCTCTACGGTGGATTTTGATATCCTTCTGGCATACTCCCTCTTACAACAGGCAGCCCTCGCTCCCTCGGGCAGTCATTTCGACAAGGATGGGAACCGTCAGAGACGGCCGGCCAAGTTTTGTGGGTGTGACAACGGCATGTATATGACTTTGAGGGCCACATTCACGCCGAGCACTGGCATTCTGATCTGGGGTGTACGAGGACACAGCGAAAGCGAGGATGCCTGACTTGCTATCTAGGGGGTCATCCTCTGACAGACAAGTCACAAAGTTGCTCATACGGGCAAATAAGCACAGCTGGTAGCATATCGCATTTTAGAGATAAGTCGAGGTTTTGCAGACTCAAACACCTTAGGCTCATGTCGTCACTGAAATGCAGTTTTCGACATATGTACTCATTGGCCAGCTGCTGTCATCTTTGCCAAGTCTGAAGTAATTGCTAGGCCTTCCTTCGGCTGGTTCAACTTTGCGGTGTAGAGTCAGCTGTGCGTGGAGAGGGTATAATAGCTTGGAGACATTTAATAATATTTGAGTATTCCAAGAACTTGAGTAGCCGCCGACATGCGAGGAATAAAAGTCATCATGGGTGCACCATCGAAATCGATGGTCCGCTGCGTTGAGTAGATAACATGCTATACAAGTCGTTGCGGAAGTCGTAAAGACCGGGTATTTTTCTCGTTGAACCGTAGACACCAAAGTAAGCACCCCAAAACTTCAAACTGCGCTTCTCACGGTCCTAGGGCTTTCACTCCTTTCCCAGACGGGTAATGTCCCCTTGCCCCACTATCCAAACACCCTCCTCCTTCTTCCCTTCAACGCACATTACCCCAGCACTGACCGCCGCCCTTGCAATAACACTGGCATCCTGCGCCCAAAAGTTTGTCAGTGCAGGCGTCAAACTCCTCAAACCCTTGGCCAGCGTCCGAACCGCCGCCTCCGCAGGCCTCGATTCGTTCCTATCCCCCACGATGAGTCCCGGCTGCAGAATGACTGTGTGTTTGAAGCCCAGGAGCTGAACCGCGTCTTCCAGCTCGCCCCTCATCTTAGGATATGCGAAAGAAGACTTCGAACTCGCGTTAGCACTGCTGATGAGCACGTAGGTATCTGCGCCGGCTTCTTGAGCGGCGCGCGCGAGCTCGAGATTAAGATCGAGATCGATTTTACGTTGGGCTTCAAGGCTGCCGGCTGCTGCTTTCGTAGTGCCTAGGCCGGAAAAGAAGACGCGGGGCTTCATCTCGCGGGGGAAGAGAGAGGGCCATATTGAGGTCTCGGTCGAGGTTATAGGGTTGAGCTTTGTGGAGGCGGTGGGGTTTGGGAGCTCGCGCCTAGCGTACGCGTAGACGGAGGCGAAGGAGGGATGAGCGAGGAGTTGAGCGAGGATATTCGAGCCCTGCCATGCGGGCGAGGTCAGTGGATGGCTTGGAAGATGGGGGTGCACTATAGTCACGATGTTCGTACCACTAGCCCGGTGCTGCCGGCGAGGGCAGCGGTCGTCATTGTGTAAAGGTTGCTGCAGGGCAGATGGAGGGCTCTCGAGGTTATGGGCAATGCAAGGCTACTGGTTGGGGGATCTGACAAATCGCAAACTTTTCAATGCAGTCGTGAAACGGTTTATGGCGGAAGCTGATCGAGGCTGCATGGACCCTGAGCAGACCACATGAAGCTTGGGCGGACCGAGGCCCCAGCCCCTCCCCAACGTGTACCGTCGTCACATCAGCTTCGTATCACGTCACTCTGCTTTCCAGGAGCTGTTCAGTAAGAATCATATCGTGTCCTGCAAATCATGCCGACACATGAGTCGACTCTAGAAGTTCACGACACTCGCCTCCAATACCCCTTCCTGTCCTATCAACGCCTTCTGCACATCCTCGCCCACCGGCCTGTCCACACCCAAGATCATCAATGCTTCGTTGCTCCCTCGTTCTTCGCCATTATGTCTCTCCTCAATCTCCTCGTCTAGCGGTGCAACGCTCATGAACTTGATGTTCACACCAGCCTTGCCCAAGAGATTACCCACGAAGCCAATCTTGCCACAAGAATCGAAATTCCTGCAGATGAGCAGCGTACCGCGAGGCACAAACTCGCCCCTGAACTTGTCGAGCCGCGAGATGAAGGGCTTGTTGCCCGAAACAAATCCTTGGATGATCTGGTCGTCGTAATCTTGTGACTTCGCGTTACGTGCCGCTGACGGCGAGCTGTTACGCGATGTGTCGCGTGCCTGCGAGACTGATCGTGTGGCTCGTGCCCTTAGAGTGATGAAAGAGCTATACGGTTTGTCTTCGACATTCTCCCGAGATCGCTGCTCGTTGATGAGGATACCGCGCTCCTTTGCCAAGATCTCAGCGTTGACGATGTTGATATTCAGCCCGTCCGATGAGGTGATGGGTGTGAGAAGGCCCTTGACCAACGCTGCAAAGAGAGGTTTTGTTGTGTTGATGGTCGCAAGCTTGCCCTCGTAGGTAATGTCGAAAGTAGTACGGAACGAGTCAATCTTGACAGAGGAGTAATGCTGGGTATACAACGAGCCCATCTTTTCCACCAAACTGATGTATGGTTGCAGAGTTCGGTACTCGTCTGGCAGAACAATTGGTGCATTGACGGCTGAGCGAGGTAGCTCACCCGAGAGAATCGAGACAACTTGCTCGCAGACATCAATTGATACATTCTCTTGAGCTTCTTTTGTGGAAGCTCCAAGATGAGGTGTTGCAACGACTCTGGGATGAGCGATGAGCCGACTAGCTGAGGATTCTGGCTGTGGTGGTTCCGATGTGAAGACATCAATCCCGGCTCCTGCGATGCTACCAGCGTCTAATGCGTCCGCAAGAGCTTCCTCGTCAATCATTCCGCCTCGTGCAACATTCAAAATCCTCGCAGTAGGCTTCATAGTGGCAAGTTCCGCGTTAGATATCATGCCCTTTGTCGAAGCGATTAGGGGAGTATGTAAAGTTAGGAAGTCTGCAATTTTGAGCAATTCCGCAAGGCTGGGTAGTAGCATTACAGATGCTGCTGCTGCGAGGTTTGGATTGGCGTAGGGATCGTATGCCACAAGCCGCATACCGAGGCCATTGGCAATACGAGCGACTGTCAGACCAACTATTGGGGTCAACCCCTTGTCCGGTCTAGGGGCCTTGGACTACTGACCTTTACCCAAGCCTACGATTGCAAGTGTTTTCCCCTTGGCCTCGACTCCGACTAAGCGGCTGCGTTCCCACTTTCCATTCTTCAAACTCTGCGAGGCATCACCAACGTTGCGCGCCACTGCCATGAGTACTGACCAGCATTAGTAAAGCAGAGCCTTTTTGTTCAGGAGTATGTACTTACGTGCGATGGTATGCTCTGCGGCCGCATTGATGTTGCCTGAGGGAGAGTTCACGACAATAATTCCATGGGAAGTGGCCGACTGTACGTCAACGTTGTCAACACCAACACCCGCACGGGCGACGACTTTCATCTTCTTCGCTGCACCAAGAAGATCAGCCGTCACCTTGGTTTCCGACCGAACGATGAGAGCTTCATAATCGCCAATAATGTTCTTCAGCTCCTCGGGGCTTAGACCTTGTCTTTCGTCGACATCGAATTGGTCTTGTAGGAGTGCCAGGCCATCTGGCGAGACCTTCTCAGGTATAAGGATCTTCCTTTTCGTTGTCTGCATGATAATGGCCATGCCGTGTAACTTGAAAAGATTGCAACTATGGGAGATTCGAGGTTGAGAGGATGGGAAACCGTCAGATTTATTGGAGAAGCAAATCAGCCAAGCGTCAGCCGCTATCGGACTCCTACAGTGAAGTGCGTACTGGACCCTTCATTCGTTGGGGCTGGCTTACTTATTGCGGGGGTGGGCCCTGGCGGGGTAGTCGTTGGATTGTGTAGAGTACATAGATGCACCCCCACATACGTTTAATGGATCTTCCAGGTCTTCTGGGAACGCTGCTCTGGTTGCATAAGGCTTGCTGATAACTGTTTATGATCGCGTTTTAGCTCGCTCTTTGATTGAACACATTATAAGGACCAACGATGTACATTTGTTCAGATTCAAATCGGTGGTCATAATACTATGATATGCACAGGTCGCGCTAATTCATGCGAGTGACGGCAGCGGTAGTGGCATCTTCTTATTGGTGGATTACAATGGACGAGTGGGGTGTAGCATGCATTGGTAGCCGACCTCGCCGGTTTACCAATTACTGCGTGTCTTCAACTTCTCATTTTGTACGACCTAGGGGTTGTCAACATTTGCCTCTGTGATTGGACATAGAAACTACTCACCTCGATCCAGTAGTTGTCTGGATCTAGCACGAAGGCAATGTTCTTCATGCGCCCATCTGTGAGCCTCTTCTTCCAGTTGACGTTCCTCTCCTCGAACCGAGCACACGCGGCATCTAAGTCATCTACAGCGATGCAGATATGGCCGAAGCTAGCGGTCATTAGCAGGAAGTCCTCCAGGCTAGCACAGAGGGCCTTACCCCTGAGGCTCATCATTGCCGTTGTGATACTTGAAGTCGGCCTCTTTCTCAGTGCCGTAGTTCCAGGTCAACTCCAACAACCCCTCGTGATCAGCGACAGGATTAACACCGTTTGTTGTCTGCTCAGATGCATCGGCTCCATAGCCAAGAAAGTACAGATTGAAGTTGGCGTTTGGGCTTTCCGAAGTACGCTTGAGCTTCATGCCCATTACGTCCTGGTAGAATTTGAGAGACGCGTCTTTGTCCTTGACGCGGATCATGGTGTGATTCTATATGCGTTAGTTTCTATATGAAGCTTGAATCTTTGACGTACCATTCGGTAGGTGTCGGTGTCTGTCTCCTTGACGTTCTCAGTCTCCTCTAGCGACTTCTGTCCAATGACCTCGACCCAGTAGCCATCAGGGTCCAGCACGAATGCGATGTGGCGCATACGCCCATCGGTAAGTCTCTTCTGGAATTTGTAGCCAGCATCTTCTAGGCGCTGACACGCAGCCTGTAGGTTGTCGACGGATACACACAGATGACCGAAGCCTTTGTATGGTTCTGTGTTGCCGTTCGTGATTTTGTAGTTGGGATCATCCTCAGTCCCATAGTTGTGTGTAAGCTCGACAATGCCCTCACGATCCGTCCAGTGGTTACCATGCGAGGCCGCTTTGGGACTATCATATGCAAGGAAGTACAGATCGAACTTGGCGTCTGGGTTCTTGATCTGGTTGATCTGTTTCATGCCAAGGAACTGGTAGAATTCGAGCGATTGTTTTGGATCCTTGATACGGATCCTAGAAGAGGTTTCAGTACCTGGCCAATGGCGAAGAGAGTGGCGCTATTCAAGACGTGCGGGTACTCACATGGAGTGGTTCAGCTTGTACTTGGTTGGATCGGTCGCCATGGTTGCCAATGCTCTGAAGAGATGGTGTGATGGGCTTGTTGATGGCGCAGTTGGAAATGCAAAAGGTGAAGCTTGTCGTGGGACCGTAGCTGTAAGCGATTGCAGTAACCGCATGGATTGCAATGCTGTACAAAACCTCCAGTGCTGCGCATTCGACGAGATGAATGCGATGACGTTGACCCCTCTTGAAATGACGCCTCGTCCGGACTTTACTCGGCAATAAGCCAGTAATGCGGAGCAGGCCCCACGGCGAAATAGCTGCTCCGGCGACAGGCTGGGACTTGGTCATAGCTCTCTCGGCTGCCGCTTCCCCTCAAACGTCACTATGCGGACGACCATGACATGCACATACATACTAGCTCTACACGCCGACAGTCCTTCCATTGTGGTGTGGCGCACCCATTTGAGCTTTCTGCTCATTCCACACGCTGCTGCTTGTTTGTCTTTGTAGCGTGCGCGGCCTGGATTGCGACAGTGACTTTCCGTCGACCGTCAACCAGGTACGCGGAGCCCTCCACCACCATGCACCTTTCACGTCGCACCCCAGCACACAGCCGTATCTTTGTGCCTGTATATTACTACGCGTTATAACCATCTGCCTGGCTTCCCCTCGCTACCACCGCAACTGTCCATCAATATCTGACCATGCAAGCGGCCGCAGCAAGACCAATGATCAACATCGCAAAGGTTAGCGAGTGGCTCACTCAAAATGCCAATGAGCAGCTGTACCCCCGGCTTTTGTAAGCAACAACGTTCCAGTAGCTGCTGGCTTCACTAATGCAGCCAGCCTGATGTCGCCGAATGGCACCTTGCTAGCCTACTCTAAACCTGTGGATATCAAGGAGCTCCGCGATCAAGCTGCGCTGATCTCCATGGTTTGGAAAGACAACTGCGCAGGACGGGAGAAACTACCGTCGCGGACTGAATCAGCGCAAGAATCCCGATTGAAGTCTGCTTTGCGAACGCTTACCGTGGAAACCGAAGACTGCAACATCCTGGTGCGCTTCTTGCAATCAGAGTTGTTATTGGTCCTCGTTGGCACAATCCCCCCGAGCAAAAGACAAAGATTCAGAATCACCGCAGAAGGCTATGGCGACTCGCGATATCCTGAAACAGACACACTCGGCTCCCGACCTGGCTCAAGTTCAAGACTCCTTCAGACCGATGGAGCGGGCGAGAGCGCTACGAACTTCAGTAGTGATCGTAGTCTTGCCAAGGGTAAAGCTCCATCCATCGCTAGTAACATGAGTCAACGCGAGAAAGACATCAGAACTGGCACATTGCATGTGCAGCGGAAGAGGTTGGATGCACTCGCTGACTACGTGTTGAGGGACTTTGAGGATACCGGATTTGTCATGCCAGCGGACTCAGATCTTCAATAGCGCGGGAGAGACGAATTGTCCACTGTAAGTCTGTGTAATTTTGTCTTGTAGGGTTATTTCGTTGTGCTTGCGTCTTTGGCGGGAGTTCTCACATCTTCTACGACTACCATAGCAGTTAAATTCATAATTGCATCACTCTGTACAAATGAGCACGTACCATTACTAACCGCACAGTATCAAGTATGTAATGCTCCATCCACTGGATAAGTATACAAGTCGAGTGAGATCTAGACATACAGGCCCGGCAGGCTGGGAGAGTGTGGACTTGCGACTTGAAATCCCGAGATATCGGTTCCTGTGCAGCTTGAGACATCGGTTCGTTCTTTCCACTGTTCATGGATCAGCAAACACTCGCCAAACCTTCACCTTGGCTAACTTTGTGAGTAAGTACGAGGGATGTCTGGCTGCCTCTTTTGTAGCTGTTCTGACTCTCTTGACATCCATCGGGCTACAACTTGGCTCCCGCCAGATGTATGAAGCGTATTGAACGCACAGAATTACCTATATCAAGGCTCCAGAGCGATCCCGAAAATCCTCCATGGCCGGCTGCCCGTGGGGAACGGGAACGCACTTCAGTATCCCAACGTCAGCCGTCGCATTGAGCCGCGACCCCAACGCCTCGTTGTAGAAGCCCATCAAGTGCTAATCTACGACGTGATGTCGGGCCAGTCTCGAGGCTCAAGTTCAGCTATTTATCCACAGCTGAATGAGCGTTGCTTCACCTCTGTATCATAATTTCATCTTGGATAATACCAAGTCTTCTTCTCTGTTCGTCTGTCGCAGCAAAATATCCTAGTATCACTCCCTTTTCTTTTATAAGCTCTGCCCGCTACAAACGGTCCATACAATAATATATGATTTAAGGTTTCGTGCTCTACTTCGCCATATTCTCCCTAGACACAGAATTATGTCCTGAGTGTGGAGCTCAAGACAGTCTGGTCTGTCTCAAGTTCCAATTCAGAGATCGATCACAATCCTTCCAACGCCCCTACTGACACAAGCCAGCATACTTTCCCCCTTCTCGTCTTCCAACAACCCCGTACCCCTATGCTCAACCCTCCCGCCACATACATCGACCTTGCACGTCCCGCAGTTACCAACCTCGCACGAGCTCTCAACCTCCATTCCTGCAGCTCTCAAGGCATCAAGTAGTGATTGCGTTGCCGCGATTTCGACAATCTTTGCGCTCTGCTTGAGCTCAGCTGTGAAAGGATCACCAGACGTCGTAACCGTGAAAGTCTCCACGTGTAATGAGGTTTCTGGGATGTTGTTCGAATGTACGACAGATGTAACAGCATCCATGAGACGTGCAGGACCGCACGTGTAAATGTGTGTACGGGAATCAGCGTGAGAAAGAATAGAGGAGATGTTCATTCGTTGACCAAGACTCTTGCGGTATATTGTCGCCTTGGTTCCAAGAGTTGTAACGCGCGACTCGAAAGGTGTCTCGTCAGCGACAGCATAGTGGAGGTGAAAGTCCTGCTTGCTTGTTTGCAGGTGATCGAGTGCAGCGAGAAAGGCCGTGATCCCGATTCCACCTGCCAACATGATGTGCCGATCGGCATCTTTGGCAAGAGGAAAACTTGTGGTGATGTGGCTGATGCTGAGAACATGTCCAACTTGTACGTTCTCATGAACATATTTCGAGCCACCACTGCTCTGTATATCGAGCGCAATGCCGAGCTCGAAGCGTTTCGACGATCCACCAATGACTGAATACGCACGTACTAGCTTGCCACCCAATTTCAAACGGACATGGCTTCCTGGCTGTACAGGTAGTGGATCCTGCATGTCCTCAAGTGCTTCGAAAACAAAAGCAGAGACCGTGCTCGTCTCTATCCTCCTCTCCACGAGACGAAAATCACTCCACGTGTCCATCTTCTCAGCTTCTCCTCCAAAGATCCTGCTGTTCTGGTCTTCCGTCTTGCCCTTCGTCAGCCTCGCCCTGAACTTGTTCTTTATATCTTCACCTAGTGGTCCAAGTTGCACAATCTCCTTCATTATAGCCGCGTTGTCGGTTTCGAGGAAGAGATAGTACATCACCCTCGCAACGCTCCACTCAGGAAATGGACGCTCGAGCAGGCTAATCATTTCGCCTACTTCTACAGTCCCGGGGGTTATGACACGGTATAGCCACCCTGTTCGAAGGAGGGTTTGAGTGCGTTTGGCCATGTCTTTTGTTTCGAAACGGTGGTTGAGCTTGAAGCATGGAGCACGGGGCTCGCTGACTTCAACCACCACTTTGCCGATTGCTATGCGATCGCCGATACATATAGTCATCTCGCTGACCTGCTCAGTGAAGAGATTCTCCCCGAATGCGCCAGGCCTGAAGAGGTGTGCGGACGCTGGGATTTCAGTCTTCCAGTCCGAGTAATGGGCCGTGCAGTAATGCAAAAGTGCTTTGTCCGGGCTTCGATGCGGTTCAAAGGCATGTTCGTCACTCGTGATGCCGTTCTTGGTGATTTGGATTGGGCCTGAGAGTGGTGACTTGAAGATGGCAGACTCGATGCGGCCATTGGCAAGGGACCTTTTCACTCGGCCGGCGCGGAGCTGGAGAAGGGGGAAAGGGGCGAATGGTAATGGGTTCTTGAGCGTCTCTGGATCAGGTCGTGGAGGAGGGATCCAGCTTGTAATCGCCATCCTCAACCTCGGAGGCAGAGTTGGGCCGATAGTTCTGTAATCAATTGCTAGACAGAAGAGCACGGGCTATGGAGGACTGCAAATTGCTAGGCCCACTTGGAAGGATGTGTAAGCCCGTGTGTAGGGCTATAACAAACAAGTTGCGAGCGCCTCCGAATGAGATGTGATTGATCTCATGCACCTTGAATCTTGCTTGCCATGAGATGAGTCATGTACTGATCTTAGCGCCAAACAGTTGTGAGATGAGGCGATTTGACAGTGAAGAGGGAAGGAGAAGAAACACGCAAACGGTCGCTCAAACGTGCAATTCAGGATGTGAGCGAATGGAGACGTCACCTGACTTGAACGTAAGGTGTAGTTGCCTGCAGCACGGGAATGATGTCTAGAGTACCTCTGCTTACAATTGCTTATCTCCCAGGTCGCTAGATGCGCAGATTGGTTACGGCCAAAGAGGAACACCTGTCGGAGATCGTTCTGGCTCCCCGGAATCGTACTAACCTCCGTCCTTCAGCCTCATGCGCACTATCATCGCGTGCCATGCAAAGAACTCTCCAACACAACGAGCGACTTGTGCTGGGAGATATTGTGGGAGATGTAGACTCACGCCGATGGCCGCCATGAAGCCGCGGTCGCACGTAACAGGGTCCACCTGGGCACTGACGTCACGCTTAGCGACTCGACACTACTACGACATCAACTCATCACCGCCATTAAAACCCCCATTGTAACCGATACTTATCCCCTGCACCCCCATCTTCCCTCAGACGCGAAATCAATTACTCCAACGCCCCGACCTGGCTCGTACACAAACTCGGCCTACAGTGTCACGAGCAATGCAAACCATGTTCTGCCTCCAACCAGCACGCGCACGCGCTCTGCAGCGCACCTCCCAACAAGTCATGCCGATTACGACACGCGCCCGCTTCCTTTCAAATACACCTGTGCGCGCTGCGACAAAAGGCGCTGAAGACAAAGACACATTGAAGCCCACGTCGACAGAGTACTCCAAGTCTGGATCCGACGACAGCGCGGCCCATTCCGATGCCGCTTTCAACCCAAACGTGACCAAGCCCGAGGCAGAGGAAGCGTCGGTGGAGAAAGAGGCAGGAGGCAAGGACAACAGCTTGAACGCGAGCCCCAGCAACACAGACATCTCCGAGCCTAATTCGGCAGGTGTTGGAGGCAATGGCGGAGCGCCTCACAAGAAAAAGAGCGGTGCTGGTGGCGCGCCCAAGAATGGATCGTGAGGCTGCCTAACTCTGCTATGGCAAGGCATGAGCCAAGGCACCGAGTAAGTCCACCGCAAGCAGCAAGCCAGCAGGGCAAGACTGTATCCCGCTGCCGAATTTACTTCGTGCACCAGAGGGCGAAAAGAGAATAATTGAATTTAATACCCCTTCAAACACACCACACATCTGGCCCTTTATACTTCCTTGTAAGTCGTGCGATCCGCATTGTGCCCAGACACCAACAGTCAACAAACTCTACCTCA
This sequence comes from Plenodomus tracheiphilus IPT5, assembly GCA_010093695.1. Classification (NCBI taxonomy): domain Eukaryota; kingdom Fungi; phylum Ascomycota; class Dothideomycetes; order Pleosporales; family Leptosphaeriaceae; genus Plenodomus; species Plenodomus tracheiphilus. Next base: position 66,636 of record MU006325.1, read on the forward strand.
TTGTACCTTGCAAGAAGTGAATCCTTCCATGTGGCCTCTGCTCAGATCCGTACATTCAGCATCCCGCAATAGACTCATCCATTTGCCCATCTCTTGTACACTTGTGAATTAGGAATTCCCAGGCAGCATCAATGCCACCTCAGTTCGCTAGAATATTGTTAATCACCGATGCAAACTACTGGTCAAGGTCTTAGCCTATTATAAACTAGGTGCCTAGCTTTATAAATAGTCTGTATTAGACACAGAATATCTCCAGCAGACTCTAGGTTGCGTGCACAAAGTTGACGGATATCAAGTATCTCGAGTGAACGAGAGCCCATGTCAGTAAGCCGAAGGATCCCCACATGTTGTGCATGGGTGACGTCACAGCTAAATCCGCCGTTTTGGGTGATACCTTAGATGTAGCCGATTTCGCGCCAGATTCTTCCTTCTCAAAACCTATTGAAACCATTTCCCCGTTTAAAGCGCTGTCCTGCACAAAATATCATCCAACGCCCACACCAACCGCCCACGATGCCATCCCGCACCCTCATCTCAGCCATGCGCCCCACGCGTACGCTACGTGCACCTACCACAATTGGATCCCGCCGCACGCTTACTACCACATCACGCCGCAGCATCAAGGAAGACGCGGATCGCACGCCTGAACAAGTTGAGAAAGCGAAGCAAGAGCAGCTCAAGGAACAACAACAAGGTCAGGGACGATGGCGAGAGGACTTAGCCAGCTCTGGAGAAAGCAATATCGCGGCCGATAAGGAGCAAGTTAATGATCATGATAGTCATATGAAGGATTTGCAAAAGGAAACTGCTAGCAAAGGGGAGAAAGGGCAAATTTGAGGATGGTTATTGCCACACAATAAGAGAGTCGTGGTAACCTGATCAAGAACGTGTGAAGATAGGTGATCTTATGAGCAAATCGCAAAGGTTTACTCGCTCAAATTGTTGTATTCCACGTATCAATACATCATTTCCATATGCACCGACGCGAACATGCGAGCTCATACTGCTGCTGGTGCGCCTTAGGTGCCCTAACGTGAGGGGCTGCTTCCCGAATCATGGTACCTATAAGTTTGACCGACACTTCCACTCGAACCACTGGACTCATATCAAGTCAATAACCCATCTGGCCCAGTTCTCTCCCAACTCCCACCCGCACCTCTCTTCCTCAGTCTGCTCACCGAAAGCACCGTAAATTCCTTAGTAGAATATCTGGATCAATACATCATAGTGAGGAACAGGCGGGAAAACAGAGAACACTTCACATGAAGAACAGTTTAATTACTATTACGATAGTAGTGGTATTGAAGCTAATTATGAATGCCTAGTAAAGTACTATCACAAACTGTTCATTGCTGTGGCAGCACGGGAAGGATTGGTTGGTTAGGTTGAGGTATTCAGTTTGTCTAATCAGGGCGCAATCACATTTCAGCTATAAACTGGGACCTCAATATGACGCAATTCATGTGGTTACCGCGTGATTGATTGCAGACTGGCCAATTGTGTTCATGAAGTTGCGTCGCGTTCCCGTGGATCCATAATCAGTCGCTATGAGAATGATGAATGACTGCTTTCCCGGCCGGGATAGTGTTCCAGGTCTAGTATAATGTCTCGCCAAATCTAGCTATGTCTTGCAGGCTGGGAATGACATTTGCTGTTCGAGGTGTATCAGGAGACATACATCGTGTTGCGTGCTCGGAATCTCAATTGCGTGATCTTCCCCACCTCCATTTCTAAAACTACGAAAGTCGCTGATAAGGTCCCTGAGTAGAAATATAAGGCCATACCATTCTCCTCTCAAGTCATATTCCCATCAACTCTTTACTGCAAATCTCCCACCAGAATTGCATCTGCGGCAGTCTCACTATGGCGAGAGCGGACACAACATATCCCCAGGCACAGAAGAAGTCTGGGGCTCTTGACACCAAGTTCAAATATGAGGAAGCAACTCCTGTCATCGGACGCGAATATCCCAGTGTCAATATTGTCGACGATTTACTCAACGCGGAGGATGCAGACGCGCTCTTACGCGACCTTGCAATCACTAGTAAGCACCTGACTGACTATCTTTGTGATTGCTTGCGTCTCATACGTTGAGCAGTCTCAGAACGGGGCGTTGTCTTTTTCCGTGCTCAAGACAACCTCACGGACGATCTGCAGAAGAAGCTTGTCCATCGTCTCGGACAGTTGACCGGCAAACCAGCCGATTCAACATTGCACATTCACCCCATCCTCAACAACACCAACGAATTTGGCGTCAACGATGCAGAGATTAGCACAATCAGCTCTCTAGCACGCAAGAAGATCCTCATTGGCGGGAAGACTGGCCGGAAAAGCGGCAATCGCCGTTACGATGCTGCACAATGGCACTCAGACATTCAGTTCGAACCAGTACCTGCCGATTACACTTCCCTACGCCTTACGCAGTTGCCGGAGAGTGGTGGAGACACGCTATGGGCTTCGGGATACGAGATTTACGATCGTTTCTCAGAGGCCTACCAGAAATTCTTTGAAGGACTAACTGCGACTTTCAGTGGTGACGGCTTCATCAAAGCTGCAGAGGCGAGCCCAGAGTATGTCAAGTTGTACGAGCAGGAACGTGGTAGTCCGCAAAATGTTGGAAAGACCTTGACCGCCGTCCATCCTGTGGTGCGGACGAACCCGGTGACAGGATGGAAGTCGATATTTGCGCTGGGTCCCTTCCCAAAATACATCAATGAGCTGAATGACGAGGAGTCGGCGGACCTGTTGAAGAAGTTTCGCTCTCTCATTACGGAGAACCACGACTTGCAAGTTCGCTTCAAATGGAGGAACAGGAACGATCTCGGTAATTTCCACAATGTAATTTTTCCGCTGGAAAATTGCTGATAATCACATAGCTATCTGGGATAACCGCAGTGCATTCCACAGTGCGACCAACGACTATGAGGGTCTTGGAGAGCGATTCGGAAATCGTGCTGTAGGCATAGGTGAAGTACCTTATTTCGATCCGCAAAGTACGTCTCGGACAGAGGCTTTGGGTTCCTCTACGGCTGCGGAGGAGGCTCTCTCGAAGCACGGTTCCAACGAGACACAAACAGTGAGTGCTTGATGTAGATTCATGTTTTTACTATAGTACGCTTCTTGATACGCAGCTACGATACATGTTCTGGAGAAGGCATGAATGACAAATGACGAATGATATAACGACTCAGATGTACTTCAATTTTGCTATCCATGGGAAACATGTGCTATAACATTGACAACATGAGGTCAAGCTTGGTAAGGAATCGTTTTGTAATCTCAATCACAGAAACGATACTGAGCGTGATGAATCTTTTTACGCCACTTACATGAATTCCTGGCAGTATTGTGGTGCTTCTACCACTTCTCCTTGAGACATATCCCCTCCCCCGATCTAACGTATACAACCAACCCTAACTTTTAACGACTAAGCTCACGAATCTGGGATAGCAGCGATAGCCTCGATCTCGATAAGAAAGTTGCCCGGTAGCTCTCCAACCTCGACAGCTGTCCGCGCTGGCTTAGGTGTCGGCAGCATGGCTGCGTACACTAGATCCATACCGTCAGCAGAGCTTATGGAAGTAACATAGTCGATCTAGTATCGTTCATGCCCAGCATTTTCTCTCATCAGCTTCTGATCGATGGTTTGGAAAGTCGAGAGAATTCCGACTGCCACTAAGCGTTTCAAGGAATTCTTCTTACTAAGCATGACGTTAGCGATGACTATAGACAGTACGTTTGTACTCGGTGCCATACCCTTCATTCATTGCAGTGTAGTCTGACATATTCGCCAAAAATACTGTTGTCTTCATGACATAGTCCCATGACGTACCAGCCTCTTCAAGCACAGCGGCAATATTCTTGATGACTTGTGCCTGACAATACTCAGCTTACTGTTCGAACACGTCGGTGTTGGTGACTTCGCTTACTGTTTGTGGTCCGATGCCGCCAGTGACTATGGTCAAACCCATCAGCAAGCAATGCTTTTGTATGCAGTAGAACACTCATGTACCTATTGATCCATTGAAGGATGGCACAGTGCCGGAGGTGTATACTATGCCTTTTGACGTCCACGCGCCACTTGCTCATACGAAGTCAATAAGCGAATGAGTCAAAGATGACACGATTCGTACACAAGATAGGGCCTTGGGTGCCCAGATATGTCACAACAGGTTGTTCTGCAAGCTTTGGTGTGGGCTTAGCACGGACGATGCCAGCGATCAGGAGAACGCCTGCGAATAGTGACTTGAATTGGACCATGATATTCGAATTTTTAGTAAGATTGATACGAACTAGAGTCGATACAAAGTGGCAGAATTGGTTGGTAGGATGAGAATGACCCGGGTCCCCGGCGTTCTTATATGATATATCGGTAAGACTTCAAAACCGCAGTCAGGACGAAGCGGCATCTTGGTATCACACCGCCCGGATTCCAAGTGCTAAGAGATAGAAGCACAGGATCATAGCTTACGATGCCACTAGTGTTGATAGATGGACAACACCTGCACCCGAGTCGGACCACGAACTACCAGAACCTGCGATACAGTTCAACTGATTAATCGTAGCTGTCAGTTCGCCGCCGGCCCCAAGGTACTGGGACCTCCACTGTGAATGTCCCACTGCGACTGTACTCTAGTAGGCAGGGCTACGCTTTACCGAAAAAGCCTATCTCGTGGGATGGGAGGCCTCGGGGGACTTTCAATATGCTGAAACCGGAAGGTGATGGGCGATCGATGCATTGTGGAGCGAGGTGCAGCTCAAGGAAGCGTTGGAGAGGCGAAGAGCCTGGGCGCCGAGACTTCTCGACATACCATAGGTATACTGCACCCTTACACGCGCTCTTGTACAAAGTCTGCGAGCGGCCTGACGTAAACCACGATAACGCCCATCTGAGGTTGAGATAAGAAGCGACATGGAAGCCGGCCACGTCGGCTTATCGACAAGGTTGATCCACTCCAAGTATCCGTGGCTTTTGGTCGACTTCATGATTGGCTAGATAGTCGACCACCACATCGCATTCCATCAACATGGCGCCTCGCTTGGATTCGAGCATAAGCCCAGAATTTTTCAAAAAGTCTTCGTGTGCCATAGCTTCATGGCCCCGTTCTAGTCCGCTGGTGATATTCTAGTGTGGCCCCATTTTTGGTAGCTGGCTGACGTGATCTGCTGAGGCGTATTGTCAAATTACTTGGATTTGAATGTGTAACAAAATACTTAGTCCCAGATCAGATGAGTTGGTCTTTGGAGATGATTCAGCACCTGTCTTTGTAAATCATTGAGTTGCTGGCAGCTTCGATCATCTTGGAGACGTTGCCCATGACACTGATGTAACCTCCGCACTCGGAGGTCGTCTGATAGACGATCCTCCACCAGTAGTCGTTATCTCTGCCGATGTCTCCTCGTACAGTGGTAGACCGACTGTTTACCGTGTCTACAACCTCCACAATGTCGCTTGCGCTACTGCACGTTAGTTCGGAAGCGCACCGCCTGTCACTGGCCAACAGGGGTTGCCCACGCCTCGAACCCCATCTTTCGAAAGAGATTTTGGCATTCGCTTATAGCGACGCCCTATTAGCCTTATCGCGATGGTCCGAAATGTTTACGCCGCGGAAAGGAAGACGGGACCCGAACACTACAATGGTTTGATTACCACGCCCGGCGCAGTTTGTCGAGTGCGCCCTGTGATGATAACACTTCGGTGACCAACTGGAAGCGAAAATATCTGTAAGCTTCGAAGCGTAAGATGTACGACTGAGACCAGTATTTGAGGAGACTGTGCTCCCTCCCCTTCCATTTGGTGATCTTTCTTCCATTCAGCTTGCATTCGAGACAAACATGAAGGGTTTTATCTCAGCTTCGACTGCTCTCTCATTGGCTAGGAGTGCTCTTTCTGGTCCTTTGACACTTCGATCTGAACTCATACTGTTCTCACCACTCTCGGTCACGTCAGAATCTGTACACAATGTCCACATCGGGTACGGCGCCGATGACTTCGAAGGCGAAGTGAAAGTAGTGTATGGTAGTTGTGACATGATTAGCCATGATGAAAGACACCATGACATTGCTTCACACTGGATCAAGCGATCAACACGCCCTGAGCGACTTGTTTGGATTGTGCCCAAAGATGCCGTACATGGAGGCTGCCTGTAAGTAGATTCTTTCGTGGTCGGAAACTTGCGCTGACTCGTCCTGCCACTCAAAGACATGCGTACTCTGGATCAAACCTCGTTGGGCGCTCAACGCCCATATCTGTAAAACACCAACCCAGAAAACGAGAGGAGATTTCAGAAGTCGCTGACATGATGGGTCCTTGGTTCGACGGAGTGGCGTACATGCAAGCGAAGCAAAACAACGCTTCCTTCGTGACAGTTGAGAAGAGCAAGAGGATTGCAATTGTTGGTGGAGGGATGTCAGGTCTGATGACTAGCCTCCTTCTCGACTCAGTGGGCATCAAGGATTGGCACATCATTGAGTCTTCACAACGCATCGGTGGACGGATTCGAACCAAATACCTTGCCGGTAGTACTCCTGGCCAATATCAGTATCAAGAGATGGGTCCTATGCGCTTTCCGGTATCAACCAAGTATGCCGACACCAACGAAACCCTGGATATCCAAGACCACAAGATGGTGTTCCAACTTGGGGATGTCTTGAACCAAATGAACGGCAACGATAGCAGCGTTGCTGTTAACTTCATCCCCTGGATTCAGGCTAGCGACAATGTGCCAGGCAATTCCAACGGTTTCCGCCTCCCCAACGGACGCATTCCGAGCGCAGCGATGATCAGAGCTAACCGCACCGCGTACGTGCTGCCAGCTGCAGAAGGTCCAGATGAAGATGCCCAAGAGCATGCCGAAGAAGCGCTTGGGGGATACATTGGTATCAGTCCTGATGTTTTGCGGAACATTTCCTCGAATGTTTACCAGGCTCACAAGGAGGCCGTCGACAAAGGTCTCTTCAATTGGTCTGAAGCTGCGTATCTGAAGTATGCGCTTAACCAAAGCGCCGACGTGGTAGATTTCCTGACTGGCAACGCAAATAGCCCGATCTGGGAGTATGATACAGCATACTTTGGAGCGACAACTTGGCGGACGATTGACAAAGGTCTTGAGTCGCTTCCACGAGCTTTCCTTCCACATGTGCAGGACCGCCTAACGTTAGGCCGCAAAATCACCGGTCTGAAGTACGACAACAACACCAACAAGGTCGCAGTCGAATGGCGCCAGGATCCTTTTGACATGGAAGCTCAGAGTGAGCAATACGACTATGCTGTAGTTTCAGCTCCCTTCTCAAAGGTCAGACTTTGGAGTCTTCCCAAATACTCCTCGCTCTTGTCCCGTGCCATCAACAATATGAATTACCAGCAGTCATGTAAAGTGGCACTACACTACAAGACACGCTTTTGGGAGAAGCTGTCCCCTCCCATAATCGGAGGCTGTGGCTCTGTTGATATCCCAGGGATAGGATCTGTGTGTTACCCAGCGTATAAGATCAATTCCACTGGACCTGGTGTCATCCTGGGTTCGTATATTTCCGGCAACATCGCCCGCTCCCTTGGTGCTCTGAGCACAGCGGACCACGTAGCTCTTGTCCAACGCGCCATGGTGGAGGTTCATGGAGAGGTTGCGAACGAGCAGTTCACCGGAGCGTACGATCGTCAATGCTGGGAGGCTGACGAACATCAAGCTGGAGCATGGGCCGCGCCCCTTGTCGGACAGCAGGATTTGTATCTTCCTGCATATTACGAGACGGAGATGAAGACGATCTTCATTGGCGAGCACACCAGCTACACCCACGCCTGGATCTTCTCAGCACTGGACTCAGCCGTGCGCGGAACTTCTCAGCTGCTGCTGGATATGGGCCTGGTTGATGAAGCGAAACAAATTGTCGAGACCTGGATGGGAAGGTGGATTCACTTGTGATCGCGCAGCATGATGGTGTACCGTCTGAGATAATCGGCTTATATATAATTTGCAGAAAACAAAGGAAGTGAAAGCCCCACGATATGCTGTGATGATGATGTTGTTGAAGTGCATAGAGTCGTGGAGGAGTGATGCGGTGCAAGACACCTGGAAATCGCGCCGTATCTTAGCGTATTGTCTATACCCCAACAGTCGCATTGTCACTCCACGACACCACGTTACTCAACGTCGAAGACTTGGTGAATCGTACATATGTCAAACCAATCATCCCCACACTGATGTGCACAAGGATATAGCAGTATTGGCTTGTACCTAACCAATAATGTGCGGACTTACTTCCGTTCTAGTGCACCTTACTATGACGTCGTGTGAATAGCCGACTAAAACGAACATGATCTAGCAGTCAACCTTTTACGAGAATACTCTTCAGCCATTAAGATCGTCTAGCTATCCATTTCGAAAATCTTCAGAATCACCATCGAAGCTTTTCTAACATTGCCAGCACGATGCCAGAGACCTTCGACCACAACCACAAGCCCGTGAACCACTTCATGGCACGGGTCAACGGCATACGCATGCACTACATCACCACTGGCTCAGGACCCCCGTTGCTCCTCTTACACGGAACGCCCAAGAACCACTACTACTGGTACCGTCTCATCCCCTTCCTCAGCCCATCCTTCAGCATTATCGCCCCTGATTTGCGCGGCTTCGGAGCAACCGACAAGCCGCCTGCGAGTGATGGCTACGATGGCCAAACAAACGCCAACGACATGGCCGAACTCATGGACCAATTAGGTCACCATCGATTCGCTGTTCACGGCGAAGACCGAGGCGGAACGTTTGCTTTTTGCCTCGCAGGTTTCTACCCAGATCGCGTGACACATCTTTCCTTCTGTGAGATGATGCTTTCTGCTGCTTTGACCTCGCAATCATATTTCACGCGCGAGAATATCAGTGCGCAGTATGAGCAAAAAGGCGTGTGGAATTGGCACATACCATTCTTTTGGCTGCCGCATGTACCTGAGATGTTGATCCAGGGAAAGGAGGAAGAATTCTGGACACATTTCATGAAGGCGGAGTGTTATAATCCGAGTGCGCTAGATCAAGTTGCGGTCGATGAGTGGGTGAGGTGTTCCAAGGCCCCGGGGGGGTTGAGGGGGATATTAGAAACGTATAGGAGTCATTGGGTGAACGTGGATGTAGAGAAGGAGATTTTGGAAAAGGGAAACCTGAAAGCGAAGGTCATGACAGTTGGCGCACCGGAGTAGGTAGACTAGATGCACTTGAGTGATGTTGGCTGACAAATTGTAGGTTCTTTGGACCCCTCGTGAAAGAGCAAATGTTGATCGCCGTGGACCACGTGGCAATAGCGGAAGTGTTTGATGACTGTGGTCACAGTTTGTCTCTGGAGCAACCGGAGCGTCTGGCCAAACTGTTAAAGAAGTTTATATTATAATTTTGAGCTGCGTGGACGAACTGGTGCTTCTAACCCCGATTGATGATCATCGCGTTGATTGCTTGTCACAGAAGATGATGGAAGGGGAGATGCAAAAATCCCAGAAAGGGCCATTCAACAGATCGACTCCTTGTAAAGATTGTTCAGTGTACTGAGCGGTTGGGCGATCTGTTAATACAACATGTGATTATGAATTAGCAAGACACAAACTACAGAAAACCCTATCGCCTGTCGTACATCGTACCGCGTACTGCCCATGTCATGTGCCCGTATCAGGCAGCTCCTAAAACATCATGCGCAACAATAGCTTGTGATGGTAGTAGGTCTTCATTTGAATTCTTGCTCGGCCTCGAGCGATGATAATTGTAATAAGCACCGAAACAATGCCGCAGCGCCCTTGCAGTTCCGAAGGCTAGTCAAAATCATCTGTACATTGGGCCGAATTGAGACTTTGTACGGCGGGCATGTTTGGCAACACCATTGGCTGCCTGCGCTGTGCTCGCCGCGTCGAGGACGATCTGTTCTGCTTCTTGCACCACGTTGACAGTCCATAGCTGATACGATGTACCGAGTGTGACCGGCAATTGATGACGAGGTATGCGTCATATAATCTGCAGATTATGTGTGTCGGCCGACGAAGACTCTCTGCATGACATACCGATATTGCAGAGGGCTGTTGCTGTGACCGGGTGCCGCGTTTGTGTCGCATTGGTTCTCCAAAGGCAAAATGGTGTACAGAGGCGGATGAGTCTGAATTGATCCAAGAACAATGATAGACAGCTGTCACAGACTCTATTGCCACATGCATACTCAGCAATATTCAGAAGGTATATTACATGAAGGGCGATTAGAAGTAAGCATCGTGTCGCGATGTTGCCGGGACCAAGAAAGGACGAAACCACTTTGGATATCAATACGTCGAAAAACCTTGATTGAATGCAATGTTTTGAAACAAAACGAGTACCCCAGAAAACAACGAGGTCAAAAATAGCCGGACCTCAGGTAACGCCGTGACTATGCAACGCTATGCTCATGCAAAACCATCTCTTTGCTCTCATTAGACATGGAAAACCAAAGCTGCTTGACCGTCTAGCCATGGATGACGTTTTGTTCTTGTTCGGTGATGATGCCGCCAATATTCTCAGCAAAGACTTTTTGAATGGGAAGAGTTATGGCGTTCATAATGTTCTCCCGAAAATCAGTCTTGACATGGTGCTTCTCAAACCAGTAGTGGCGAACAAACCTGCCCTGGCAGTTGCTGGCAGTGACACCAGGGTAACCATTGGCCTCGCCGCACTCAAGCTCCTTGATGTATTGTTCGTAGTCGTAACGAATATATTCGCCAAAAGCAGACTGCTCGTGGAATCTAGGCTGTTTCCACTGCGAGCAGTTGGCATAGCGAACATCGTCGGGGCATTCGTGCCATGCTTTCAAAATAGGCATGGTGTTTTCGTTGTTTTGAACCACCATGAAGCCAGTGTTGGTCAGGGTACGATTGAAGCGATCCGAGTTGAACTGTGGTTCTGCGGCCGACCACGGATCCTTTGCCATGACGAAAGAGTGATGCGACTTGATGTCCCAATAGTTCAGCATCCACTCGATGGGAACATGCAGGAAGCGGAACGTGGCATCGGCGTCGAGGAACACGATGAACTTGTAATTTTTGATGTGGTTTGCGAGTGCTGAGGGTTTGATCCAGGTAGCATGACGGTCTTCGAACTCGTGAGCGTGGACGAACTTGTAGTCGTAGCCGTGGATGAGGGCGTAGGTGTAGTGGTTGAAGACGCCACCTGAGACATGGCCGAGGTTGCGCCAGTCGAAATCGCCCTTTCTGTAGTCTTCGGTCGACTTGAGCGGTCGCGTCTCGAGATCGAGGATCAGAATCTCACTGCCCAGCTTCTTGGTGTACTGCGGGTTCGGTGGCAGTTGAATGTGGCTGCCATTGGGTTCGCGAATGTAGGGGGCGGTGGGTGACAGCTTCAGGTTGTCGTACAACAGGCGCAGCACCTCACTGATGGACACATCTGCCTTGGAGTTGGCGTGACTTCTGCAAAGCAAGAGGTGTCAGTGGGGTTGCGCGCAGAAAGCTGGAGCAGGGCGGCAGAAGGCGCAACGTACAAATCAACATGGCCATGCGGGAACGACATGCGCGAGGGACTCTGCCAAGCCATAAAGGCGAAGATGAAGACCAAGACCGCGCCGGCGCTCACCGAGAGGGCAAACAACGGGCTTCGCCCTCCAATGGACGAGGGCAGCATCATGGTGGCAGCGCAGACTCCAGAGTGTCTCCAAAAGCCCAGGGACGGAGGAGAGGGTTGGGCGCGGTAAGGGTTGCCGATAGGGGGAGCAGCGTGCCACGCAGGAATGGGGGCGACAGGACATTTAAAAGGAACCCCCCGTCAGCCGTCAGCCCAGCCAAGCGCGCATGAGATAGCGCGAGGGCATCAGGCATGGCCTCGCCTCGCCGGGCGAGATTGCACTTGGCGGGCCCTGAAGCTTTTGCGGCGCACCAGGCCCGTGGCTAACCTGGGGGCCGACGCGGTCATGACCCGACCTGAGTGGCTGGTGTCTGCCGAGCGCACGACATGCGTGCTTGTCGACTCGGGGCCCGTACCGCACCAACCGTCCATGTCCTCTACAAGGAGTCTGGCTGGGGCCGCGACGCTTTCGGGGCACCTTTGTTGTCACTCAGGCTCCATCCAGGGCTGCTGGTTGCGTCTTGCCGAAGATTGGACGCTGATGAGCCCTTGGTACCGGCGGCGGGTGGCGAAGCCTTGGAGACGCCATGCCGCTTCGAGTCGGCCATCGGGCCTCGGAGGCAGTTTTCCCGGCCCTGCCCCACTCCCTTCCTTCCTCCATCCCATCTCCACTCCCTTCCGACGGTACACTGCATTCCAATCACATTCGCACAACCTACATCCCGTGTGCTCTCTCCGTGGAGGGTCAACTTCTGGTACGAGCACTCTGTCGTTTACAGTCAAACCTCCTCCATCATCATATTCCGCCTCTAGCAACCTGCCACCACTACCCAACATCAGTACAGACGTCACTAGCGTCACGAGTGCTACTAACGCACCGGCTTCACTCATTCGCCAAGTCACACAAGAGGTGCCACGTTCAAAGTAAAAGGTACAGTGTTGATGGGCTACCAGTCTACGCAATGTTCGCGTGAAGCATCATGGAAGACAAACTCCAACACACCCACAGTAGGTCGAGTACGTCGAGTGGCTGTGCCAGCAGGCTTCATGCACGCGCACGACAAACTACACTTGATGCGCCATTACTTCTGCAGTGTCCAACATGAATGCTCTGCAGCTCCGGCTTTCAGTTTCTCGGCTTCTTCCAACTCACACGCCTCCTTAAACCTGGCGAAATTCTGAGCCTCCCCTGACCGCAGGGCCTCGACACTCGGTGGGACAGTGGGTTGCCGGGCCGGCTTCTCTTGATCTGACCCTTTGGCCTTCCTGTGCGCATCGTTCTTGCTCAACGACTCAATCTTGGGCCCCCGTGATAACTTGGCTTCGCTTGTTGCTGATGGAGACTTCGCGTTCATTCTGGAGATTGTCGCTCCGTGAATCACTTTTCACGCAGCAGGGCCAAGTTGTAGATTTGTGCACTTGGTTCTACTGAGCTTTTATGACTGGGTGTCGTGTGGCGACAGTCGCGAAGTGGCACCTCCAATCTTATACCCTAGAGAGCATTTGCTTGCAGTCACACCAGTATACTCAAAAGAGTTACGATGACCGTGCAAGCGCTACCTTGTTACATACAAACGATAAGCACAATTGTGAGGTGCTACGGTCGTGACAACGTGAACCTGCAGTAATTGCCTCGCGACATTCACCACTGCGCATGCATCATCGTAGCAGCGATCGCTCATCCTCCATGTCCTTCTTGCGACGTTCAGTTGCTAGTAAGCGTTCCAACAATGTGCTCAAGGAACAGGACAATGAGGATCGTACTATGGCATCGTGCTCCACTCGTATGCCGTTCATCCCTTTGTCTGGCCAAGCAGCTTTGTCCGGCAAGTCTTGTACTACTGGATCATAGATCGAATGCAGTCCTACGACAGCAAGCAACATGCCGACACTCAATGTTTACAATCAAATCCACCGCCATCATGTCGTACGCTAACGAACCTGCAGACTGGTCATATCGTCAAGGCTTCCGAGGGTCAACAGTTAGCCTCGACGAAAGTAAAAGTCTGTCAAGACGGCCCAAAAGAACCCACCAAGATAATTTCCAGAAAAGAAAAAGTCATGCTCGGCAATCTCAGGAGAACTGTGACGCACCGTATACTCAAGAACGATTTGGTAGAAGGTTCCAGGTCCCAGACAGCAGTGATGGGGACAAGCAAGAGCCCCAATCTGGACCACAAACACCAAACGATGTCAGAACATCAGAGCGACCAAGCAAGATTCCTAAACTACACGCGTTTCACGGTACGTAGAGCTCTCACTATGGAATTATATCCGCTCCTATAGTCATAGCTGGGCTTTACGGAAAAGCTTGTCTCATCGACTCAGGACGCAACTGTAAACATTGCTTGGAAAGATCTGTATCTTGGATGCCTGGAGCAGTTTGTGCAATGTGTGGTGTCGCTATCAACCCTCGAGCACTAATCAGGGATGTTATTGACCAGGTAAGAAAGAAACATGGAAACACTCCCACATCTCCCGTGATGTGGGAGAAACGTTTCCCGGGAAAACTGCGAAGCGCTCAAGATGAAGGCACAAAGGCTTCGTCTCCCAATAAAGGAACATCTGGTATGCCCCGGCACAGATCATCGTCTCCAAAAAGGAATGGTGGTCAAAAGCCACAAGCCAGAGCCAAATCGAACCCAGGTGATGATTTCCAAGGACCCCTTGTTTCGGATGATGATGATGATGATGATGAACCCAGGCCCGGACCAGCTTCAAGTGCCACCTCGAGTGAGAAGCTCAGAGACCCATCCGGTCTCCCTCGATTCAGGCCCGGCCCTAGGCCAACACCGGACAAACTTCCAGTTCATCTTATCCCACCATGTGATAGTTCACGAATATTTAATCGCCGATTCCAGGGTGGTAGAGCTCGTAGGACCTCAACACAACCTTCGTTCCCTGTGTCAGAATTCCTGAACACCCCCTTTCAACCACAACAGGATACGGGAGTCCCTGGACAGAGCAATGTATCTCCCACAACTGATAATGCAGCAGACATCGTTGCCAGGGGCTTCTTTAGAGGCCTCGGACAGCATACGACGTCCACACCATCCTCAACGGGGCTGTCACTCAATGAACAACTGTTTGGAAGATCGACTTCGCACGCCCAAAGCCCACCTATCATCCCTCAAAAAAGGTACTCTGATTCTGAAACAACACCTAAGAATAGGGCTCGATTTGCAACATTCATTGCGGAGAACAATACATCGTCAACACTTCCTGAGCCTCCGTCTGTAACCCCGTCTACTTCGCAAGGACATTTACCCGTATCATCTGCATCTGATACGGGGGTTCCACCGCGTATTCATAAGCCGAAGCCCAAGAAAAACGAGGGCCTCCGAATACATCTTGGAAAACATACAATAGAGAGCGAGATTGCAGAAGCAGTATGGAACAGATCAATGATCACAGTAGAGAGAGGGTCCAGCGCGGACAGGAAGGCTAGGGATAGACAGTCGAGGAAGGAAACGCGAGATCAAGCAGCCGCGATAGTGAAGGCCAAAGCAGAATGAGAGCAAGAAGCAATGGAAATAGAGATTGCAACTTGGGAGGTAGCTCAGGCAGCCACTCAGATTGAACAGGAAGAAGACCGTGAAGGTAACGCGGCGACACAACAGCTGTTCCAGGAGTCAGATGAGGCGCAAGGAAGAGAGCTGCAAGAGCGCAGAAACTGCGAGAGAAGGCTGTGAGAGAACAGGAAAAACAAGAGCAGGCCGCAAGAGCACAAGCTGGAAAGGAAAGACTCGATAAGGAACGAGAAGAGGAAAGGACTAGATCAGCACGGGAGCAAGAAAACCTACAAGCACAAGAGGCGAAAAGAGAAGCGGAGGCTCGAGACTACAAGGAGACACTTGGAAAAGCTCAAAAAAACAGAAGACTTGCGAAAGGCTAAAGCTGCACAGTCGAATCAAGCATCTCAGACTTCAGCACCGGCAGGATCTTCACGACTAATCAGGCCACCACAGCCGCCTTCTGGACCTAGCTACGCCTTGCATGCCATCTCTCAAACAGAACGTATATACAAACAATGTACCATGCATACTACCTGCATCCACAGAGAGTACTGCGAATATTGCGGTATTCCCTTCCCTCGACCGCCAGCCCCACGGTCGAACGCCAACGGAGTCCTTCAAAGGGATCATACTCTCGATACCTTCATCACCTGGCCTTATCCCAATCCTCGCGACCACGGCATCCGCAACTGGGTCACTTTCCCCCTTCAAAGCGGTTCGGATGATGTCATCGACGACGAAACGATGATGACAGGCGGTATTGGCCCCGTCGGTACCATCGATGCCAACGGCGACCACGAGGTATTGAGCAACGAAACACTATAGCAATTAGGCAACAAGAGGCTTGCAAGACTAGACACGCAATCAAATAGAGAACAATGGAGACACAATGCACGAATAACCGCCCAAGAACAAGGATTACCCGAACCAGTCACACAATCTTACTACGATGAGTTGACTCCTAATTATCTGGCCGCAAACCGCGCAGCGATAGCCCGTTTTCATCGTCAACGCGATTTAAGATTGGAACTTGAGAAGCGGAAGGCTGATAGGACCGCTTGAGCATGAGCACAAGCATCGCAGGCAGAACGTGACGTCAAGCATGCGTTACGCGCTGGTCGCACCGAGATTGAGCGCCAGCGGTGGATCAAGACATTGTTGGAGGAACATGAGGCTGCGAAGGAGAGATGGACGAGGTTTCCACGGGATGTTGTCCCGGGGTATAGGGAGCTAAGTAAAGAGGAGAGGGAGCAGTTGAGACGGGATTATGATGCAGCGAAAGTCTTGCGTGCTGTGCGAGCAGAGAGGGGGTTGAGATTGCCATATAACAGCCAGGGAGATTATATTGGGCCTGGAGACGACGAGCAAGATCACGACCGAGCGGAGGAGCAAAGCGATGTCAACATTGGCACCTCAGAAGCAGCTTGACCTCATGGAAGTAGTATCATTTAGGTAGCGAGCTGAAACCAATGGCAGGAGATTCCCAGAGGGCTTGCATGACTGGAATGACTTGAGCGACGAGCAGCAGCAGCAGCTCCACGACGCGGCGGAGCAAGTGGAATTGCAGCGGACGATTGAGAAGTCACTTGAGTAGATTTCTTGAGGTGAGTTAGTCTTGTATATTAGTTTGTATAGTGATTGTATAAGAATAATCTTGATTGAAAATGATTCCGAGGCAGGTACTTGGAAAGGTCCCAACCTTGGGTCGTGACGGCTACTTACAGTCACGTGACCCTTACGCGGCCCACCTGAGCGACTGTTGCTGCTTTACCCCAACACCACTGCATGACGACAACTCCCAATCCCACGCTGCTTTTACTCTGCCTCCACACACACACACACACACACACACAACATGCGACATTCGCAATCGTAAGCAACCCAGTACTCGTCGTCATCACCATCATCATAATCGTACCATGTCCGGCGCTTTTAACCCAACACTTTCCTCGAGTGTTAAGAGTGATTGGTGTACAATAGACAGTTAGTCACCCACAAGGAAAAAGGCCAAGCAAAATGAAAGCTTCTAGAACTCAAGGGTCCAGCCCTGGCTTTGCGAAAACCGAAGAACAATGAAAAAAGGACCCCTCCACGTTGATGTACTAGTTACTGTAGTGCCGGTCCGAAAGAAAAAAAACCCCCAACAAAAACGTCTTAAACAGTGGATCAACACGACCCACAAGTTCCCACGTTGTTTTGCTTACTTACTATGTACAGGTAGAGAGTACGCGAGGCAGATGTGGACCGGTGCGCGCGCGATACGAGGTTGTCTGGGTTTGTGAACGCAAGATCTGTGTGTGGGTGTGGAGAAAGGGAAGGGGGAAGGCTGACAATGGACGCGCGTCGGGGGTTTCGGAATCAAGGTTGCGAGGGACTAGGAGACGTGTTTGGTAGACTACGCTAGAGTCGAGGTAGTCTACCATGCGTGGATGTATACGTAGGTGTACTGTAGGTGTAGAGTATGGTAGTGGTAGGGTGACGGAGTGTTCTAGAAGGGTTGATTACGACTACATACTGTACCTACCTACTACAGTGTCAATGTAGAATGCTACTGTGAGTTCTCGGTTGGGGCTGTACTGTCTTGGTACTCTAGAGTAGAGTACCCATGGGAATCATACGGAAACTCCGTACATATTGTGGTGTAATTGAGTCTAGGGTAGATTGTAGACATCAGTTTAAACATGTCACTTTTGAGACTGACATGTACATACTCTCCGGGTACCACACGTGCATACTTACTAACTATAGTAGATGCTTACATATACACAATACGCGAGTCATTTGTAAGACTTCACACAAGCCCGAAGTTATTCCACACCGGAGGCAATCCCGTAGAACGATTCCTGGTGTAGCTCATGTTCATTGTCCAATACAAAACTTGCCGATCCTCATTATCAAAGTGGTGTTCTAGATCGTGCGATGTGCAGTGTTGGCATGGCCATCGCGATTGCCCATGTCGCGTGTGTTGTGAAGCGCGAAATCGGCCAAGTCGCGAGATTCCCCTGTCGTGTGAGCATGAACATGTACTTTGGGTTCCAGGGCAAAGTCACAGTGCCAAACATGAGCTCAAACGAAGTCTTGGAAGTACTTTTTTGCATTGTCAAGCAGTAGCAGTCTTCAAGTCAGGCACTAGATACAGCAAACTGCCATACAAGACCATCCAGACATTTTCTCCAATTTTCTCCCAGGTAGATAATCACATCCAAAGATCCTCCAAAATTCTTCAAACTCTCCATACAAAAAAAACATAAACAGGGTAGTAGGTGAATCAAATCACAAATAGGGGGTATCTCCAAACTCCAGCTCCACCAGAGAAAAAGCGCAGTAATTCTGCGTGTGTGAAACAGAAGTTGGAGGGAAAGTACGCCTCAGGCAAGTACAATTTCCGAGAGCCCTCCAGAAGCGCAAGCAGCGTCCATGTTTGCGGGCATCAACCACAACCATGCGCTCAAGGCGTAGGGTGTGTGGTCAAGGGAAAAGGGGGCCGGGGCTTAGCCACCCACCACGTAGTGGCGCCCGCAAGCCAACGAAATGTACAATGGGGTAGTAATAGAATCCGTGGACCAGACCAACTCCATGCAAACCACACATCATTAATCGTCTCAGACAATATAAGGAAAATGTGATTACAAATGGTAGTAGTAACATGTCAAGCGGAAACATTAGGGGAAGTGTGGTGATGTTTGTCGAAGAGAAAGGGGTGTATGTAAACCAAAGAATGCTAAGTAGCAAGGTAGAAGTAGAATGTTGCAGACATGAAGGGACGCCCTCGTTTGATTTCGTGAAAGACACGCCAGTACAGCGCGCTATTGGGCAAGCTCAGAGCGAGTCCGAGGCTTACAAGACGAGGTAGCCGAGGCCAGCAGCGAAGGCTGCAAGGAAGGCATTTGCGTGGAGGGACGAGGCAGCGCCGGTGAATTGAGGGGGGCTGGGAATAGCGTTGGTGCCAGTGGGAGCAACGACGGTGCCGTTGCCGGTGCCGTAGATTGGGTAGGCAGCACTGGGGTGGCTAGCAGCGATGGTCGAGGTCTGGTTGGCGAGGCTGGCAGTGGAGGAACCAGAGAGGGTGACGGTGTTGACGCGGTAGACGGTCGATGTCACGTAGACAGTGGCCTCGTACTGGGCGTCAGAGGCGGGCGCAGTGGATGCGAAAGCGCAGACGAAGAAGGCGAAGAGGATCGCAACGATGTTCTGGAAGGAGCGCATCTTGATGTTGGTATTGGTGGCGTAGAGGTAGAGTGCGGCAAGTGTCTTGGACAGGGTCTCAGGTTGTTGTGGTGGTGTGTTGGTGCAAGAGAGAGACGGGGCGCAAGCGCGTAGTGGGTATGCGACAGCAGGAAAGGAGAGTGGTGGTGGGTGCTAGACGTAGCGTGTGGTGAGCAGGGCTCGGAAAGTATAAGAAGCTGAAGAAGCTGGAGAAGCTGGTGCGAGCGTGGGTGTGCGACGGATGGGTGGCAGAAACAACGGCATGGAGCCGGGGCGGCCTGGCCTACTTAACTGCATGCAATCTCCCGGCACCCTGGCGCAATCTCGGGGCACGAACAGCGCTAGGGCCCATGGTGGTTGGCTAGCGTTGGCCGGGTGCCTGACAGGGAAGCGGCCGATCGACGGCCAGCAGGAGCCCCGCTGCAGCGAGTGCGCAGTAGCGCCTGCCTGGCAAATCTCTGCTGGTGGCGGCTCTGTGCCTGCGCCTGTGCCTGTGCCTGTGCCTGTGCCTGTGCCTGTGCCTGTGGGCTGTCCCGGGCTGGGGCTCCACCCGGCCACATGCTGCTGCTGCCCGCGCGAATCCTCTGCCAACGCCTGCGCATGCTGCTCGCTCACCGCGGCCGCCTGGCACGTCATGCAGCCTCCGCCTGCACCACTACTTGCTGTACGCAGCACGTTAATTGTCCGCCGCTGAGCCGCATCCCGTCGCCGTCCCTGCAGCAACCGCCCGCTGGAATGCCCTGCTCAGGCGCAGGGCTCACCACACGCCGAAATGTGACGGAGACGAGACAACACCACGCCATCTAGAGTTACTCCCCCCCCCAAGCAGCTTCTCACACCCATCCTGTTGCACCATAGCCACTTGCGCCCGTCGCACTGACCGCCAAAACACGGGCAGCCAATCGCCGCCCACCCGCGCCGTCGGGGGGCCACCTGGGCATGTACTGCACTGTAAAACGTGACTGGAGCCAGCGCAGTCCGCAGGCGAGCGAGCACTGCAGCGCCAGGTACCATTCGGCATCGTGCAACTCGAGCCGTTGCGACGCCGCACAGCGTGGCCCGCGAAACAGCCAACCACGGCGCCCGTGTCTTAGCCAGCTAGCCCCACCGCGCGACCGCAACGTGGTCGCGCAAGAGCCGCTACCGCTTCGACATGCAGTATAGTGCCAGTGTGTGACGAATGCAACAAAGAAAACTCGTCGGCCGGGTGTGGGTATGCGTCGCCAGCACCGTGAACATTCTGCTCAGACTTTGTCTTCTGGACCCCCATGCGCTGGCCACGTTGAATCGCCCCACGACGTCTACGACGTCCACGACGTCAACCGCAGCGCCGTGTCCAGTCATCGGGCTCGCTGGTGCCATGGCAGCCGCAGTGCGCAGTAGCCCTCTCGCCGATTCTTGGAGCCGTCGCAAAAGCAGCATGCGCCGTCTGTCAAACTCTGTCAAACTCTGTCAAACTCTTCCTCGACTCTTCTTTGCGCATGCTGCCCTACTCAGACGTCGTCTTGGCTCTTGGAGGGTTCCCACTGTGACACACAATCACACAAACCGCAGGTCATGGCAGAAGAATAAAATTACCACTACTCCAGCCAAGCTATAGCGCTATCATTGGCTATAGCCGCCACACACACACACACCCATGCTCTGGCCATTGCGCCTTGTGTACTCATTTCACGCAGCCGCTGCACTGATCCTCTTACACACCCCAAGCCGTCGTAGTCCCACGGCGTCCTGCTCGTATTGCCCTTTGCCCCAGATCGCACCAAGCCTTGCCCTCGGCGTACAATTCGATCCTTTGCAAATTGCCCGATTGCTCAGAGCCGCTGACCACGGCCTGTCAACTCCCAGTCCATGGTGCAATCCCTAGCCAACCGTTGCCTGTTGCGCAAATGAGTTGCAGAGACCACGCCGGAGATGCGTTGACAAAAAAGGACATGGTCGCGCGCCTCGACTCGCGAAGCCTGCGACGCCTCCAAGTTAGCTTCAGCTCTCTCCAACTTTACAAATCTTGGCCCCTTGTCAATACTTGTCAATACAAATCAAGAGGGGAATATGACATCCCCAAACAAGCTCAATCGCAGAGCGCAATGCGCAAGCACGTACCTCTTAAGCAAATAAACTATGCGTGAAACAAACGCCCGCGGCGCATTGTCAGATAAAGAATGTAGAAGTTTGATCGCTATGCAGCGCAGACCCTTAGAGACCCTCAGAGACCCTCAATCCGCCTCGACCACTTCAGCGCTCTCCCATAAGCGCCTGCAGATCTCCTCCGCTTCGTCGCTCTCGAAACTCTGTCGGCCCTCTCCATCCCCCTCGTCACGACTACCCCTGTCGCGACCCTGTTCGTTACTATCAAAACTAACGCGCGACCTACGCGACGAGCTGGCCCCATCGGTTTCCACACCAGCGTCGTTACTGAAACTTGTGCTCAGACTGTTGGAACCGCGCGCGTTTGCGGAACCGTTGGTGCTCGCAAACCCTGACCCTGGTATACGAGTCTTCCGCGACATGCCCGGGGTATGCTGAATTCGCGCAACCGAGTCTGCAAGGGGGTTCCGGTACCTGCGCACGACATTGTACTCAACGGTAACGTGGTTGAATTGCTGCTGCAAACGAGGATCAAGCCGCCCTTCGCCATTGGCGTTGTAGTGGATGCCAGACTGCAAGAAGGTGGGACCGCCCGTGCGGGGGAGTGTAACGGGTACTAGTTTCTGGGGCTCAATGGCAGAGGATGCACGCTGCAGCATGAGTTTCTGTTGTGTCCGTGAAGGCGGTAGGTTTGTGGGCGTAGTGGCACCGGAGCGGGACGCGGTCTTGGACGGTGTATCTGCTCCGCTGACGTTTGGCATAGACTTATTGCGCTTGCTGTTATCCAGGTTGCCTTCCTGCCCTGTTCCTGTGTTGTGCGACGCCATGTATGCGCCGTCGTGGGGGGTTCCAGCGGAGCCATCACCATCCATAAATCGTGATACCAGATCTCGTCCTGGTGTGTCTACAAGTGTAGACCCAGCACTGCCACTGAGCAAGTGTTGCCGATTCGCTGACGGCAGCACTGTTGCAGTGGCAGTAGATGTTTGTGCCGGGTTATGATGAGAAGCGCTGCGCTGCAGCAGGCGGGACGTGATCATGTCGGCATCAGCTGGTCGTGAGTGGTGTTGTGAGCTGCTACCGCCGTTCGTGCGGGTATTATCCCGTGTCCGATCTGTCAATGTCTGTGGTGCTTGGGTGGTGTGCTCCTGGTCACTTCCCGCCTGGGATGCTCCACCTCTGTTGTTCTCCATGTTCTTCTCTGCCAACTTGTGCTGCGCTTCGAGCACTACTGAGTTTGAGCGCGTGTTGGATCGCGTGGTGGTTGGCGACTGGGATGCACTCTCCTCGGTCCAGCCGTCCTCGCCGCCCTCCTCTTCCTCTTCCTCGCCGGCAACGTCGAAATGCACGGTTGGGTGAGTCTCTGGAGACGAAGGCCGCGATCTGTTGGCGCGCTTGGGGGTCGCAACGTCGCTCTTGGAGGACTTCACAGCGTGTTTCGCAGGTCCCTTGTGCGTCAGGTGTCCGCTCGAGTGGTTCTTGCGGAGGTTGACCTGTGTGTGTGCTGTATGAGTTGCTCTCACAATGGCGCCTGACGATGCATTGCGCTTGAAGCTGGGACGAGGGCTGCTGGGTGTGGATATAGAGGCCCCCGACTGGGAGCGGCGATGGTGTCGCGCAGTGCTGTCGGCTGCCTGCGCCTGCTGGGCTTGTTGGGCCGCTTGTGCCGCCTTATTCAGCTTGTTAAGGTTCTTGCCAAACGACGCGTTCCTCTGCACGCGCTGGCCAACGACATGATGGCCGCGGGCTTTGTGGTGAGCCGGGCGGGTGTGGCCTTCGGACGGCGACTGCGACAGATGCGACTGTGACGAGGACTGCCTAGTCATAGCCGCAGGTCGCTTGGGTCGCGAATGAGCTTCGTCGGCGGAAGCCATGCTGACGTTGCGCGGTGCGGCAGCGCTGCGTCGTCAAGTGGCAGTCTGGGTGGAGCGGTTGATCGGGGAATGCTGCGGCGGGTCTGCGGGCGCGCTCTCCAGGGCTGTAGTGGAGCGGCCAGCGTGGAAGCTCGTGATGCTGGCGGGCGGCTCAGCGGGCGGCCATAGAAATCAATTGCGGGCGTGGGAGCACTGGAGCGTGGTACGGCGTGTGCCACGTTGGCCCAATGACACCCAACTCGGTCAACATTGGTGGAGTGCCATTGCCAGTCCGTCAAAAGAGAAGGCGGTGAGCCGCCCGACCCGTTTTCGGCTGACCGCGGCCCGCCCGCTCGTCACACTGCCGGGGAACACCAACGTCTGCCAGTCGGTATCTCGACCGTTTCCTGGTATGTACTTGAAGTACGCGCAACTGTGCATGAACTATCTACCTAGGTCGGTGCTTGCTCCTCACGCACGATCACTTCTGCTAAAGTATGTCTTGTATTGGATCTGACTATCATGATTTTTGTCATTATATGGACGCAGTCCCCAGTGTCTAGCATCTCTGCGTATCTCGAGATCATGGACGATCTACCTCTTGCACTTTCAAGTGAGAAGCTCGATGTAAGGACCAAGTCTAGATTGCGGTGGAGAGTGAGATCATCATGCTTTTCCCTCTTAGTGATGGGAAAGGCCGGCTTCCAAACAGGATGTGGGTCGTCGAAAGCGATACATTTACCAAGACATGTTGCTGTAGGATGCGGCAAATATCGTCATTCAATCGCTGTACTCGTCTTGTCACTCTGGGACCTTCCTCTTCATTCGTCAAGTAACTTGTCATTTTCCATTCATCAGTCGGATTACTGGGTCCGTCACTGGACAGTGAAGTTGTGCGCGAGCCGCTTGAGTTTCCCTCTCATCCCTCGTCGTAGTGCCGCTCGTTCTTGACTCTTCTGGCGCTGCGCTGGGTCCATTCCATCTATACATCCGAAAGACGAGGTTGTCAGAATTGACGCCGCACGAGACCGGTAAGATGGTGGTGGCGGTCCAGAGAAGTATGTAGGGGCATCTGAGAGATCACCCATTGAGTCCTCACGACTGTGGTCCGCGGCCGCAGTCGATGGTCGTGTGCTGTCCGCGCCCCTCAAAGTCCATGGGAGCCTGACGTGAACCTGGCGATTGAGACTTCTTTCTGGTCCGCCAAGTGTGCTCGTGGGTGTTCCAAATCGAGAATGTTTGTGTTCAGATGGCTCATGGTAGATAGCTGGAGTTGTGTGTGCGGTGGAAGGTCGAACAAGAGGGCCCCGGACGGAGTCTGGACCATACATGAGCGTGGGTGGTGCACCCTGCACCGTTGTCTCGTACGGGAAGGCTAACACTGGCATAGAAGCAGACGGCCTGGTCTGCTTCTGAACTGCGTGACGCCGAGATTTGGTGCGTAGCACCGAGGGCATCTGTACATTGATTTTTCTGGCGCATCGCCGGATTGGCCTATTCTGATGGCTATGAGCGGTTGAGGCCCTGCTTCTTCCTGGATTCTGAACAATTGGAACGGCGTGCTGTACCTGGCTGGTATCTTTGAGGCCTGGGCTCGTGGCTGTTCGCCAGTATGATAGACCCCCCATTAACGGAGGAGAAGGTGTAAGTGCACTGGCCTCTAGCCATGCATTGATATCCCGCACATCACCCGCTTCGAGTCTTGGTGGGCGGGATGGAGCCTGCGCTGATACACTGGGTGAGGCTCGCTCGATGTTGATTGGAATGATCGGGACCAGTGGTGGTGGTGTACTTGTGTTCGTCTCGGCTGGCTTCGAGTGTGCGGTACATGGACGCTTGAGTGGCAGTTGATTCTGGCCCTCCGCCTTCTCCTCAGTGTTCTTCAATGTTTGGCGAGATGCGGTCTTGCACAATTGGCGTTGGAGCCATTTTCTTGGTCCCTCGAGCCTGCTGTTAGATGCAAGCACAGTGGCTTGGGTAGTGCTTGTTGGCATGCTGGCTCTATTCGAAGGGACTGCTCGTTGTAAACCGGACGCTGAGTGATGCAGGGCGGTAAAGTTAATACAGGAGATTCTGAAGAGAAGTTGGTGAGTGAAAGTATGCTAAGTCCTAGGCCATTGTGGCCAGCAGGTGCCGCCTGGCTATTGAACAATACGTGAGGCAGGAGGTGACCACTGCTAGCGTCATCTCAACTCGCAACTGGCAGTCACGGCGTCGCGTGGAAACGCCCTATTTGGTACGGTTATTCATTTTCATCTTGCCTTGAAGACCACAAATACTGTTTTACTCTGGATTAGTCGACGCCAACGACCCAAAGATGGGTCTCAATCTCCTGCAGCGTCGTTCCTATCTGTTCAGAGTTTACTGTTGTTAGGTCATAAGCACTTGCACTCGTCCAGCTAATGACACGCGCGCAATATGAAAAGCGCGGTGATGCGACTTCTACAGGTTCCATTAGGTCTGAGAGGTTAGCTGCTGACGAGCATGATACACTGTGCCAAGCCAAAGAACAGCGACGAAAGGAGGAAACATGGAAGCTAAAAGTCATTGAGAATCTGAGCAGGATCCATGATAATAAGACAGACACAGAGAAAATGCTCCAATGGAGAGTTTTGTCTCATCCTCGCACTTTTGTCTTACACAGGCAGCATGTGAACCCGACTGTAATGGGGACATCATCACTGACCTAGCAACAACTTTCAGAGCAACGACCACGGTACCCACGTATATCTCCACACAATCGGCTATGCCGATTGTTGATTATATTAGGTATGCCTCTGGTTACTACAGAGTTTAAGGTTATCTACAAGTTACGAAAAAGCCGCGAGGCCAATACGAGGCTGGGTATATGGGTATGGGTATGCAAAAAGCCAAGATACGGAGAAGGGTATACAAAGAGAATATGGCAGACTTGATGACAAGAAAAGCGAAAAGAAAAGTAAAGAGATGTAAAGAAATGCAAAGAGATGCAGTGTCCGCCGTTGTAGGTGCCTGTACGCCATTTTGAAACCTCCTCCTTCTATAATAAACACATGTACATGTCGTCTAATCAGGCCATGGACAATCTCTAGCTGCCCATCGACACTCCTCCATCGTTTGAGCCTACGAATGCATTCGACATGCTCATGTCCATTCTCAGAAACTGATCTTGGTGGCCGTCCATGCCCTCCAAGCCGGTGGACATACCCATACCACCGCCCAGGCCATTGTTGGGACTGAGGGTGTGCGGGTCCATCATTGCTAAGGAAGGGCGTCGACTGTTGTCAGCGGAACTGATGTGCTGTATGTGCGGTGACATTTGCTGGTGCTGGTGTGGGCTAAAGTTCTGGTTCCGCGATTGGTTCATGTGTTGACGAGCAGCAGCCCAGGCTTGTGCCTGTGCCTGTGCCTGTGCCTGAGCATGAGCCTGGGCATGTTGTACCTGTGCCATGGCTTGCGTAACGTTCAACGGGTTTTGGATATGCGATTGCATTTGCTGTGGAGGGCGAAGCGGCGCTGACTGTTGTGGCATGTGTAGTTGAAGATGCCCCTGATGAGACTGCATCTGGTGCTGGATCTGGTCCATGGGGTTCTCGTCCGATACTGTATGCGGGGTGAGGTCAATGTCATCGTCGTCATCGTCACCTTCTGCATCGACCTGGTCGCCTCCGTCGCCGTTGATAGTGGGAGGTGCGGTGAATGGCCCTTCCATTTTGACTGGACTTCCTTGACGGGGCGGGTTGACTGTAGTAAACTGCTGTTGTGGCACACTTGTCATGGAGGAATTTCTGGTGCCATTTTGGTTGTTGGGCAGAGGCTTCTGAGCAGCCATACCTGCTACCGAAGCCTTCCTTTCGCGGATGGCCGATCTCCATTTTTCAATTAGTCGCTCGTAGTCCCAATTGCGATAGTCCATGCCGTACTTTCCCAGCTCTTTTGCTGTGTCACGACCGAGGTGTATACTGATTGGTGATACATCGGGGGCTCCTAAAGCCCAACGGTTGGCTCTCAGATGTTCAATCTCGCGTCGTGCATTTTCGAGCTGCACCTCGGCTTCCCGTCTCTGATCATCTACACGCGCATAGCAGCGCAAGATCTCAATCTGCCAATACTCCTGTCTGACCTGATCCGTCTGGCGGGTCCAGTGGTTGTACGCATCTGCCATGTGACAGAAGAGCTTTTGCGGGTCGGGGTCGAACAAAGGAGGTGTTGGCAGAGGAGAGTTGGCCGCGGAAGAGGCGTTAGACTGGGAGCCAGAAGGATACGCTTGGTTGATCTGCCGTTGGCGTTGGTGGGCAAGCAGCCGCTCGCGGACCTGCTTGTTTAGTGCCTCGTATTGCTTTTGGCCAGGCGGGGCAATGGACCAGGACTCGGCGGTAGGAAAGGGCGTGGGGGAAAAGAGCGTGGAGGGTGCGGGGAGGATGCGGAGACAGAGCGAGGGGAAGTTGAGCGAGTAAGGGTCGAAGTCGAAGTCGAAGAGGCAGGAGCCCGACGCTCTGGCGCTATGAGCGGGTTAGTAAAGAGCGTTGCATGGTGGGGTGTACAGGTGTACGCCAGGGAACCTACTTGGCTTCTCGCACGCTCTTGAGCAGCTCCCTCAGCGCCATCTCGGTCGCACTGGCAATCTCGGCCGCCTCGTTCGACTTGCGCCGCTGTATGAGGTCTGCCTTTTGCACTTGGCGCGAAGAGTCGCGGCGAAGATCAGACGTCTTGGTGGCAGTGCGCGCAGACTGCCAGCCGATGTCGCGGAACTGCTGGCGTGTTCTCCCGACCTCGAGCTCGTCGTCGTCGTCTACCTCGGGGCTGTCGACCAGCATGGACGAGTCGGGGTGGGCTGCGTGGTCCTTCTTGTGGGCGGGGGTGCTGGCGCCGCTGTCGTCGCGTCGGGGGGTCGAGGACACACTGCCCTTTGCCTGGCGGCGCGTGATGCCACCCCGCAGCTTGCGTATCTCGTCGACGACGTGGATGCCATCGGGGGCCTTTGGGTTCTTGGGGCGGATGTACAGGTCGAGATGGCGGCCCAGGCTGGACGAGGTGAAGGCCTGGCCGCAGAAGGGGCAGTTCTTGTCCTTGGCCGCCTTGAGCCCCGCGTCGGTGGACGAGCGCGGGGTATCGCTGGCGGCGGCGGTGGCCCCAGGGGCGTTGGTGGTGGTGGTGGTGGTGGCCGTGGAGGCTGCTTCGGCGTCTGCCATGGTGGTGCAGAAGGGCTTGGGTTCAGGGTTCCCAGGCTCGAGCTCGTTTCAAAACGCAACGTCGTTCATGCACGCCGGCAGGAGGGCGGACGGGCAGCTACAGCATCAACATGGCCGCTCGAAGAGGAAACGGGGCGCAAAAGGAGGTCAGCAGTGGCCTGGCAGACGGACAGGTGAAATGGGGGTGGTGAGCAATCCACGGCTAATGAGAGAAGGCCAATTGACGCTGCCGCCAAAAGGAGCGACGCGTCGCAAAAGTCCCGCCAGCTCAGGAGCTCCACGATCGTCGCGCCGCCATCAGTGCCCGCCAGCCGCGGGAACCACCCGCAACGCCGCCGCGACCTCGACCCTCTGCTGCCCGCCCGCGGCCAGGAACGACCTGTCTGGCCGCCGCTTAGCGCTGCAAATATAGTTCACACCGTCTATTCACGCGCCGTCGCTCGTTGTCGGCTACCAGGACGACGGGCCACTGGCTCTTCCCAGCCTCGCAGCTGCGCGCCCGGCCAGCTCGCCATATTGCTGCATGCCCCTCTCCAGCCTCTGCAGCTGCCCCTGGGCCAGGCGATACACGGCCCCGGGCGCGGCCCTGGGCGCTGCCTCGTCCGTGTCGCTGCCACCGTCGCCGTCACCGCCACCGTCACCGTCACCGTCAGCCTCGCGGCCCTCGCCCTCCATCCCACCTGCCCCTGGCGCTAGCCTGTGCGGCGATATCCCCTCCACTACACCTCTGCCAGTGCGTTAGCCTTGACTCTCCAGTCTTCTCCTGCAGCCACACGTTCCACCGTCCACGCATCACCGTACCTACCTCATGAAGAACCGGTCGTGCGTCACCACCAGCAACGCGCCCTCGTACTCCTGCAGCGCCCGCACCAGCCCCGAGATTGTGTCGGCGTCTACGTGTGTCGTCACCTCGTCCAGGATGAGCAGCTGCGGGGGTGGCCATAGCAGCTTGGCCAGGGCGACCCTCACCTTTTGGCCCCCGGAGAGCAAAAGGAGTGCGACATGGGACACCGTCTGCCCATGCAGGCCGAGGCTGCCCAATATCCCTCTTGCGTCCTTCTCCTGCATCTCTGGCCCGCACGTCTCCATCAGGTGACGTAGAGCCGTCATCTGCGCGTCTGCAGATCCAACCGCCGTCAGCTCGTCGACAGACTGCTGCGAGAATCGACCGATCTTGACCCTCGCATGGCGTGTAATGGTGCCACTTGTAGGCACCAGACCACTCTCCTCGCCACTTCCCATGATGAGGGACACCATGGTAGTCTTGCCAGATCCATTGAGCCCAGCAAGCCCTATTCGTGCGCCCGCTTGTATAGTGAGGTTAATGTCCTTCAAAATAGTAATCTCCTTCCGGCTGGGATATGCAAACGACACATGTTCGAGACTGACCAACGCTCCCGGGAACCTCAAGTCTGGAGGCTGTTGCGGGAATGAGAGCCGGACTGGTGGATCCCAGTCAGGAACTTCAACCTCTGCACGTCTTGCTGTATGATAACCCCCTAGATCGCGGTTCAGCTTGAATCTACCACCTTTGAGACCAACTTCTACGCCCATTCTTTCGTCGAGCTTCTTCTTCCGCGAAGCGACTTGCTTGAGCTTCTTGTCGTCTCCTTTATCTTTGGCTGCTTTGATGTTGCCTGCGATTGTCTTTTCAATGTGCTTCTTCTGCCTCTCCTGCGCGTCCTTCATCCTGGTCATATGCTTCACCTTCTTCCATCGCTCGCGTTCGTAAAGGCCAAGGTTTCCACGAAAGGCCTCAAGCTTCTGATGACGCAAGAGGATCAGCTCTTCCGCCACGGCATCACCGAAGTCGCGATCATGCGTGGTTACTAGAATGGTGGTACCCGTCAAGTTGTTCAGGTAATCTTGCAGCCAAATGATCGACGGCAAGTCTAGGAAGTTGGTCGGTTCGTCCAGTAATAGAACATCTGCGTGCTGGGCGAGCGCACACGCAAGCTCGCAACGAGTCTGCCAGCCGCCCGAAAGTTCCGATATAGGGGCATCAATGCGGTCCGTTTTGAATCCCAGGCCGAGCAACACCACCCTGGCCTTTGCTTCTGCTTCTCCAGCATCCATAAGCTCCAATGATGCCTGAATGTCCGCCAACACATTGGCAGCTGCCTGCGTCTCTGCACTTAGTTGAGTAGGATAGATATCCGTCTCAGTCTGCCCCAGTCGCGCTTCCGAGTCTTCAAATTGCTCCTCTAACTTGATAAGCTCCTTCCTCGCCTGCTTGCCCCTCGCACCACTTCTCCTCTCTGCGATGCGATGGCCTTCCTTCAAACGGAGCGTCAGTCTCTCATGGCAAATCAGTCTATAAGCTCGAACCGGCGCCAACGCATCCACTGACGATTCCAGCGCTTCCTGAAGTATTCTCGCTTCCCGCATATATCGCTCTCGGACGCGATTGCTCCTCACAACATGCTGCAGCACCGTTTCACGACTCAGGGCAATTTTGGCCTCGTCATCGCCATCATCGATTTCTCTTGTCTGACCTAGCAACAAGATCCGCGTACTCGACGGTATTCCAGGTACCAACCCATCCGCAATCGCTTTGAGCAACGTCGACTTACCCGTTCCATTACGGCCCACGAGAACGTAGTGGCGCGATGCAACCAGGTGAAGTGTCGTGCGCGAGAGTATTTCGCGGTTTGCTACGGAGATGGATAGGTCGTAGACAAGGATCTGTAGAACTAGTTGTTAGGAAATTGTGTTCTTGGTAGTGGGGTTACGGATATCAGGTGTGCTTCCCCATACCTCTTTGGAAGCAGGTGCATCCACAGCATCGAGCGCATATCGTGATTGCTGCGCTGTGACTGTGATGTAACCGCCGCCTGGATGTTCTTCAGGTATTGCTCTTACGTCTTTGGTCTTGCGAACCATTGTGGTCTGTGTTCGATGGTGTATGTCAAGCTCGCGTCTGGTAAATCAATCGTTGCAAGCAACACATGTGCAAAACTAAACATATCCGAAATCTTGGTCCTGGTATCTTTTATATCGCAAAAAAAAAAGAGGGGCAATCACCATGATTGTAGTCTGTGATTGCATTCCAAGATCCATTGACGCACTAGAGCCATTTGGCGTGGCTAGCACGAGTTACGACAGGATGAGTCGACGGTGGGATATCTCATTGGCTGAGATGGACGTTTAAAAAGACTACCCTATATGGTAGAGTAAAGTAGTCGAGACTTGCATCGCCACCTCACGACCGTCAGAAAGAATTAGAATGGTTTTTCGACACATAGATTACTAGGGTCTACTGTAGAAGAGACATGTTTCGTTTCAAATCGGGATCTGTATTCATTGTCTTGTTGTGAAATCACAAAGCATTCAGCACAACGGGACTTGGGTTCTTTCAAAGTCCTGCAGCATCCCAAATAATCCACAACACTCACTCAATCACACAAAAGAATTTGAAAGACGTCATCTATTCATGGGGGTGGGGGTATCAAAAGTTAAAAGACCATCGCTACAACAAAACATGGTGCCTACCACTCCAACCGATCATCGCACGTTAGACGTACATCCCACCTATCCTCGCCCTTCATCACCTCTGCACCTTTATTCACGCCCGCCACTATCCGTCTGAGATCGCTAATCATCTCCCCGGGACCCGAGGCAAACACATCAGTCGGCCCCCGCACTGACCCTCCCACAAATTGCCCCACAATCTGCGCCAGATCCGGACGAGCCTGGTAGTGATTCAGCCCCAGTTCCGCCTTGGATACACCATGCACCGACAACGCCGACGAGACGGACGCCGAAGAAGATGACGAGTTGGTAGACGCGGGTTCGATTTCCTTGGCGCAGTCGTTGGCTGTTGCTTTTTCTGAGCGGGCGGGCGGCGCGAGATCGATTTCCTCCGAGGCGCGCGTAACGTAGATGTGAATTCCTGTACGGAGGTTCTTGCACTTGCGTTTTAGGATGGCGAGTTCGGGGGCGACCCAGTCAATGTCGCTTCGTCGACGGATGACCCAGACAAGAGACATGTGGCGGTCAGGTGTCTGGGGGCGCGATGCAAGGTCCAGGAGTACGGGGAGGACGTAAGTGATTCCGGTGCCGCCGGCGATACAGAGGATGTTTGCGCTTGGGGGGAGGTTCTTCATTGTATTTTCGCCGTACGGACCGGTGAGGACGACGGAGAGCCTGGCGTCGGCCATGAGGCCTTCGTGCGAGTCTTCGTGGTCTAATTTCCGCGCGATGCGCTTGGCGGAGAGGGCAGCGATTTTCTTCGTCTCGCCCTTCTTTGCACGGAAAATGTACGAGTGGCGTTGCGAATCGGCGCCGTAGATGGGTAGACTGAGTGGGGTGAAGGGGTGTGATTGCCAGATGCTGCTCTCGGGGAACATGAGGTAAAAGTGCTGGCCAACACTCCACGAATCCTGCGGGTGGTCAAAGTCAAGACGGACAATGTCGCCGTTGGTCTCGTCTTTGAAGAAGGTGATGTTTGCTGGGGCGGCACGGAATCCCATGTGGCCTGAAGGCAGGAAGTTGTAGTGTAGCAATGCGGTCCTTGCAAATCGAATGCCGCGGTCGATGAACCAGACAATGAGGCCGGGTAAGAGAAACACCTTGAGTTGGGCCCAGTGACCCCAGCATGCTCCAATGTATACCATGGCGAGCACGTAATGGGCTTTGCGGAAGAACTCATAGCCTGTGAGTCGGATACCCCAGGGTGTAGAAAGGAGGACGAGCAGGGTGAGGAGAATCATGGCAACCAGTCCCCAGACCATGTAAGTCTGGACAATCCACTCGAGACCAACTGTAGGCTGCGGCTGGTAAAGTCTGATTTCGATGATGCACCAACCGATGGTGTGGAGGGCCGACTGTGCAAAGATGATGTATCCGAGCCATCGGTGGAGAAAGTTGAAGCTCTGGTAGGGCAGGCCCGTGACCAGGGACAAGATGGACTCGCGGCTCGACAGCAGGACAGAGAGTGGAGTCAGCGCGTAGGCAAGAACACCGACACGGTCAGACCACGGTCCAAGGCTGGTACGGATGTTGTAGACACCGGGTAGCTTCTTGACGGGGGTCACCCATTTCTGATAGACGATGCCCACGAAAGAGAAGATGGCGAGATAGCCGGTAAGGACGATGAGGGTCAAGACCTGAGTGCGGGTGACACGGCCGAAGACGGGCCTTGCAGCATCTGGGAGGAGGTATTGTCGTGCATACGCGGGGATAGCTCGCTGCAGTCGTTCCAAAGCACTGCGGCCCTGTCTGATGCCCTCGCCTGCCGCGGCTGGCAACTGCACGCCCGCGGGTTGCGAGCTCGCAAAGTGTCGTCCGATGGCCCAGCAGAGGAGAATGCCGCCAATGGTCGCCCAGATGATGCCGGTGTAGTACATGCCAATGTCATGGCTGTGGTAGACGACATCGAGATAGGCGCAGGACCCCGGGTCGCTGGTGCAAGGCATGACACGATCGGCATAGCCCCAGTGCGGCTCAACCGCACTGGCGTCGCTGAAGTTCTGGATGTGCACCATGACGGCGGGAGTGCGCGACTGCAGACAATGGCCACTTGACACAACGCGACAAAGACGGGCTGCGCAGCGTGGACGGGGCTGTTGCTCGCGCGGGCCGCGCCATCTCATATACCCTCACAGTAGGCGGCCGGCAGTGCCTGTCGAACGACCTCGGGAGGGCCTTGCCATGGTGAGGGACATTGTGCGCAGGGCCAAGCTTCTAGATGAGCACCGCGGGGCGCGCGCAGGGGGAAAACGGGCAAGCGCGAGTGCGTTTGAGCAAGTAACCCCACAAGTTTGCGCACAAGAGCCGGGGCCAGGGCCTGCCATCCATCATTGCCCTCACCAGCACCACGTCCCGCGCAATATGTATGCTCCTCGCGCGCCGTCTTTGCCGGTGCCTGGACGTTCCATTGTCGTCGTGGGCGTACTTGAACCTCGCGCCTGAACCTCGCGCCTCAACCTCGCGCCTCAACCTCGCACCTGAACCTCGCACCTGAAGCGTTTTGCGGTCCAAGTGAACAAATCGCCCGTCATGAATCACGGCTCCTCGTCCGCCATGAACATGGCCAACAGCACATGCCAGATGGAGGTGCGGATCAGAATGCAAGCAACAAACGACGCCCACACTCTTACTAACATGGCATGCCTAGATGCTCTGGAACTGGCGAATCGTCGACTCCTGCTTCATCTCCAGCTCATGGCACATCCGCAACAACGCCATGTTCGCCGCAAGCTGCGTCGGCACCGCCTTGCTCGTCGTCTGTCTCGAGTTCCTCCGTAGAGTCGGCCACGAATACGACGCCCATCTCCTCCGCCAATTCCAACGCCAACTCCGCCGCCAGCAAGCCGCATTGGCCGCAGCAACACCAGCAAACTGCTGCGATGGACCCGTCTCTACGCTCGGTACCCAATTCGCGACATTCAGAGCCACTGGAATGCAACAACTCATCCGCGCCACTCTTCACGGCATCACGCTTGGTGTTGCCTACATGGTCATGTTGCTGGTCATGTACTACAATGGGTACATATTCATTTCGGTCATTCTGGGAGCGATTCTGGGCAAGTTCTTATGCGATTGGATGGTTGTGCGGATACCCTATGGCGAAGCAGGTGGTGAGAAGGACGAGAGGCGTACATCCGTTGATGCGGCAGGTCCGACTGGGTGCTGTGCTTGATGATGTTGAATTGGAACATGACGAGATACCCTACTTTGAGACGAAACTACACGATTAGCGTTGATAGCATGTTATTCGAATTTACTGGCGAAAAACATCGAGGTGATGAGAAAGTGTCTGCTCTGCGTTAATGACAACTTACCCACTACTAAACAATACATCACGGTGTGAGCTGCTCAGTCAGACTGCCAGTACAGACACAATCAATCCCACCTAATCAGCGAGCCCTCAAACCACTCCAGTTTCACAAGCAAAGCAAAGCAAAGCACAAATCCATCACCACGGCATAAGACCTGTAACCAGGTCCCAGGAAACCCCACTCACGTCCTCTACCTGACACACTTCGCGTGGACCCTACGCCACTGAACCCTACGCCATTGACGTGATAATCTGCTCTTCTATTGGGTGGGCCGTCCGTTCGTACAATACGCCCGACCCTACCGCTCTCCGTCGGCTGATATCCGGACATGTGGCAAACTGTTAAGCGCCGAAACGCGATATTGGAAGTACGAGGGTATGAGAAGGTTTGCGTGGTTTGGCGGATAGTGCATGTGGAGGCTGAATTGGCGTGCCCAGTGGTGTATGTACTGAGAGGGGGTGGCGCGTGGCTGGATGTGTTCTTGTCGATTGCTCTCTGGAAATGTGATTGTAATGGGGTTGAATCAATTGGTGGCAATGAGCTCTGTGATGACCGAACCTGAGGCCTTGAGGCCGGGCACAGCAATGCCAGTCATCACATGTCCTGATCACTGCATTGCTATCGTAGACAAGTTCAAAATTCAATCAAAAGGTTCATTGGATATGGCTAACTTTCAACTCAAAGCTCCAAAGTCGCTGCGGGAACCCGCTATGCGGCAAAGTACACTCCCTCGACAGGTTTCACAGGCAAACAACAGATGCTCGCATATAATCATGCACATAGCAAAACAAACGCCTTGAGATCCTATCGAAACAATACCACACCCGTTGCGCCGTTGGAATGCCCGATCTGGATCACAATGATCAACAAGAATCATGATTCCCAAAGAGCAGTCTCGCGTTGTATTTGCCACACAATGTAATGGCTTTCCGTATGTCTCAATCCACCAGTGCTCAAACACAGTTCACTCCACGTCGAGAGTTTTCTGCCAAAACCTCAGTACCTGGCGTGTAAGCTTGACCAACTCAGCGTTCTGTCTGCTCTTCATCTTCTTGTGTCGCTCCAATCGCGCAATGACGCGATCAACTTCATCCTTGAGCGAGCCGAGGGTGTTGGAGTCCAAGAAACCCTCATTGCCATTGGCCACCCTCACAACCTCTTCAAACACGTTCACGAGCGTGCGCCGCTTCTCGGAAGAGACGTCGTCCCGTTAGATAAGGCCACCGACGCTATCTGTGACATCGACCATTTTGCTGTTCAGGTATTCGGTAAAAGCAGCCACGTCGAAAGATCCGCCGCTGGCGCTGCTGCCCAGTACTGGAGTGGGCGGGATGACCTGGATCGATGGGTTCGTAGTCTCAACGCCAGCTGCCGCCGATTTCTCTTTCTGAGCCTGAACCATGTCTCCAAAACTGGCAAAGTTGCGTTGTGTTGTGATCGCTGGTGCTGCTGGTGCTGCTGGTGCTAGAGGGATACCGAGACTGCGAGTTGTGAGATCCGGCTTGAGATTGTTGCCCGCGGATGTGCCAGGAGAGGTCCGGTAGAAGGTGGTGATTGGTTGCGGCTTGCTTGGGAGAGGGTTCTTGAAGGGAGTCGGTTGACAGATGTACCTGCCAGTCATCTCGATGGCCTGGACAAGTTGTTGGAGCTCCTGGGGCAGGTTCGGTCGCTCGTGTAGGAACATCAATACCTTTTCGAGGCGCTCGAGAGGCCAGGCAGACTTCAACCCAGCTGAGCCCTGCTCCTCAAGTGGTATCTTCTCTTTCATCTCCTTGATGATGGCTAGCGCAGGTTCGAATATCTGCTTCATCATCGCGGACACGAGACTAGGGAGATGACTATGGCTGGCCTCGTTTTCCAGCAGGACATTACTCAGCTGATCGATTGCATTGTTGAGCTGAGGTCCAAATTTGACAAGTGCTGCCACTTGTTCCACGTACTGAGCGCGGTAGTGATTGAGAAGGATAGAGATCTTGAGACGCTCGGCCTCCTCATGCTCGGCCTGGCGCTTACGCTCTTCCGCAAAGTGACGCTGCTCAGCCAGAGACGTCTCAAGCCAGTGGAAGTAATTCTGGGTGGCCACCTTCTGCTTGTGCTGCGCAATGGGAGGATCAATGCCAGAATGACCAGAGGGAAGCAGCTGAAACTTCATACGCTCCGGACCGAGAATGGAGGCTAGCTTCTCCTCGAGGACTGCGCAGCCTGCTGCTCCTCGCGCTCACGCTCTTCATACTCCTCAACGATCTTCCAGCAATCGGGCGCTTTGGGCACGGGGTGCGTGGAGTGACCAATATTGGTGGGCTTTTGTGCGTTAGACAGTGTAGATGTGTCATCAGTGGTGAGCTCACTAACCTTTTGTGACACCCAAGTTGCGCGCTTGAGCAAGCTTGTCGCATATGAAATGAAAGACATAGTGACAAGAGTGTTTCTTGAAAGAAGGGTATGAAGTGCGGTTATCGTGCCGTTGATGGGGCTTGTGTCCAATTGCGTACACGTCGGTTTATGGGTTTGAGAGTATGGTGGGAGGAGGGTTTATGTATTAAGTGAATGTGCGCGATCTTGCGCCCTGATATGGCAAGCGAACAGGACTGTGCTTTCACAGTGAAAGTGAAGAGCGTTGGGAAATGGGGATGAGATTAAGCAAGCGCAATGAGTATATATGGTCGGAGTAATGGTGGCGCAGGTGAATGGAAATTGTGTGATTAGGAATGTGTAGATCCATCGTACACATGGTATATGCAAGTGTACCACGCTGTTGATGAATGTAGTAGAACTCGTGGGCGCATTCACCCCGGCTTTGTTTCGGAGCGGACAAAGAGAAGCAATTAAGAAGACCTGAGATACTACCAACCGGTCAATCAACGAAACGAATAACTCATACAATGTAGCTTTTCCCTCCACCAGTTCGTGTTCTTAGTGTGCAAGTTAAGCACAATGCCATTGTGCATGATTGCAGACGCTGCCACCGGTGCAATGGTGATCAGCAGGCTATCAACACCGTGACTATTGTGAGTGAAGCTTATTCCGAAAGCTTATGTGGATTGAGAAGAGGGCATGAGCTTCTGCTGTGTTCTTGTACCCCTGCAGTGTGTATGGAACCGCCACAATTTGGGCGGAGGTGAAGGGCGTGTTTTGGCTTGGAGAAACTTGCGACCGAGGCTGCATGAGCAGACCAGTGCACTCGTGTTTCCAGTGGAACCCGGGAGCAAGTAAGTCGACAAACGGCGGTGACGCTGAGGAGCTGTCAAGGGCATGGTACACTTGACGTAGGAGCGAATGGACGCTATTGGCTGCCTGAACCACGTGCCTGCTTCGTACTCTGGGATCTCCGGAATCTCCCAACTCTGTTCCAACTACATCTCTTACACTGCGCTCAATGTTTGACTCTATTTCTCTGTAGTCGGATAGCATCGTACTTGGGACGATGAGTCTCCTTCCTAGTACTTCTCCACGATAAGGATACGAGTACTCTTGTGTCTGCACGGAACGAGCCATGCTGGAGCTCAACCACACCAACCCTGACTTATGTTGTATAGCAGTGACTCATGGTAACAAAGCTGTCAACAATCACGTCAATACCAGATATCGGTCGGCCTTTGAACAACTTCGTTCAGTCATCTACTTGTAAGTCTGGGACATATGATCAAACGCGTGGACGATGGAGGAGCGACCACAGATCGCAGCCAAACCGTGTTGCGCAGATCGATGCACGATTTCGTGTTTCTCGATGGAAACAAACGCGCAAAACTGACTGCGAGTCTTCGACGTTTCTCGTGTTCGGGACGGGTCGCATTCGCTCGTTAGCGTCAGCCGATGGCACCGCCGCATCTCGACATCATGTGTGGCTAGTTTGCAGGAAGTTTGCGGTTCTTCAACACTGAACAGACAGCGGTACATAATTCGATCTACCTTCTCCAGACTCCGCGGATCGCCCCTTTCAAGTGTCCAGACCGCGTAATCTCTCCAGGTTTCCAGGCAAACATTCCTGTGACCAGACGCCTTAACGGGGCTCCCGTGGCTCAGAAATCTCAGATATTGCTTGGCAGGCTGCCGATTCCCGACTTAGCGCTAGAAATAGCTGTTTGCGCGCTTCAACGGGCCTAGAGCAGACCGGGATGCTGACAGTGCGGGTAAATCAAGGTTTTGGCGTCCTGAAGGATTTCATCATGGCCCTACGAATCTCTCCTTGATATTTGTCTCTTCACTCCCTGTTGTTAGCATTGGAAGGCGTTTTATCTCTGTAATAACTAATCTCCAGCCACTTTGGTTCTTCTTCTCTCTTTTTCACGCTCGCTTTTCAACGTCAAGTCGCTCGTTACTCCTCACAACATTCCTCAGTCATGAAGGCCGCCTTATCATCCATTTTCCTTATCGCAGGAGTTGCACTTGCACAGGAACGCTGCGACGCGCCCTCGCCATCCATCTTTTGCAACACGACTGAAATCCTGGCCTACGAGTCTTCCGAGTGCACGTCTTTCCATATCTTTCTCACGCGAGGCTCGGACGAGCCGTATCCGGGACGTCTCGGGAACATCACCAAGGAAATTTGCGCAGGCATTGGTAAGGAGGATTGTGGGTTCGAGAATGTCGAGTTTCCGGCAAAGAGCACGGCGTGGGGTGTGGACGAGTGGTGCAAATCTGCTGGGACGGGGGCTGCCAATGGGCAGAAGCAAATGAAGGCGTACAGTGACAAGTGCCCCGACAGCAAGCTCATGCTGCTTGGCTTTTCACAAGGTGGTGCCGTTGCACAGGATATCCTTGGTGGAGGTGGTGGCGATGTCTTTGCATGCACGCAAGACTCTAATCCAGCCTTGGACGAGGAAGTTGGTAACAAGGGTAGGTGGCTATCTTTGGAAACCCATCTCTTCTCACCTGCTAACAGAACGCAGTCGTCGCAGCCGCCACCTTTGGCGCCGTGATCCGTAGCCGCGACACTAACTTCACTGTTGGCGACGGCAAGCCCTTCGACGGTCGCCGAGCCCGCACCCCCGAACAGCTCTCCGCTCTCGAAAAGTACTCTGATGTCTTCCTCGACTACTGCCACTACGGTGACCCCATGTGTGCTGTCGGCAGCACTCCCGAGTCCGTCGAGCACCACCTCAACTACTTCATCCAGCACAACGAGGAAGTCACCAAGTGGTTCGTCGACATGGCCAAGGCCAACAAGGGAACTGTAAGTAACGGCAACACACCTACCAGGCCCCAATCCGGCACCTCGTCTTCGGTTGCTGCGAAACCTGCGGCCACGAGTTCAGCGACGCCCACCGCCATCACCAGCGCAACGCCTACTGATAGTAACGAGGCTTCTTCTGCGCAAACCAGCTCTTCCACTGGAAATGCAAGCACTGGCGCCGCTGGCTCTTTGACTGTCAGCAGTGGCTGTGTTGCTGTGTTGGCCGGTGTCGTAGTGGCACTATTCCAGTAGCTGTTTGTTTGTCAGCGTGATCAAGAACAGCAGTCTGTATATGTGTAAATGTAAGCAAACACAGACGGAGAAATTGTATCGTACAAAGCAATTCCATATGGCACATGTGATGAATTCTCAATTGTCCAAATAGTAGAACCCTGAATTATGCTATGCTGACGATTGTGGTGTGTCAACAAGCCGACATCTATCAGTAATTAAGAAACTTGTCTGTAATTTTGCGCAGTCATTGTACATGAGACTAGTACAGGTATATGTGAAGATAGCGGTGAAGCTAAAGGTGAAGGCGTAGCGGTACCACCGCCTTCACAAGACGCCTTTAGCAAGACTATACCTACTATAAGATTACAGCTGTCTGGTCTCCCAAACTCTTGCACTAACAAAGTTTCCCCAGTTTGCACGATATTGTGAGTCTGAGGTTATGTCCCACAGGTGCAACTTCGCTAATATGGCGACTGGCGTAAACACCAACACTGCCTTCGCCGTCAGCCCTCTCGGCGATGCAGTGGTAGGAATGTATGTGTACAAGCCTATCAATAGAATCACACGCTCACATTTGACGTTGAGCATTAGAGCCGGACGTAAGCTGCCATATGGCAAAGCTCCAGCATTCTAGAATTACGCAATGCGTTGCCTCTTCGCAGCACTCAGTCGAGTTTACCCGAAACCGGTGTTGACAACAATGATGGTGTCTTTACCTCTGAGAACCTTGGGACGACACCGTCGGGATCCTGCACTGTAATGCATGACCCTCTAGAGGATACTGTCCTTCGCAATTGGGGCGATAGCGGCATTGTGGACCACGATGATGAACAAAAGCCTTGGGTCGCTCTGATACAGAGCAGTTAGAGTTTCAAGTTGAAATGCGTGGATGGCTCCATCCAGTCACTCGAAGCGCGTTGCCAGGTCCCACTGAGACTGTAACGATACCTGGTGAGCGAGACGGGCCCGATATGACGTACAGTCAAAGGGCAGGCAGCTCCATTCGTTGGTGACGATGACTTTGTCTGACAGGTCAACGACTGCAGAGTTTGAGAAGCAGCGACACTCTTTGCTGACAAAGAGGTCTCGCAATGGTAAACTCGGTTCCAAACCTGACGGCATATTCGCAAGGATTAGGTATATGCACAACGTCGTGGAAGGAACCATGCTCTTGTTATGCCGCAGTAAAGATTCACAAAAAGAGTGTGTCTGGTAGTCGAAGGTTTAGAATATCAGCCCTTATGCTTGTGAGAGTTCAAGATGGAACACGTCTTCCAATAAGGCTTTTCATGCGACGAAAGAAGTTCCATTTGAAGCCTTGGAGGCGCTGTACATGATGCTTTTGGTGTGGCAGTCCGCTTCTTGGCCCTCTACTATAGAGCGGAAACCAAGATATTTATCTATCACAATTCGTGTGCCTCAAAGACAGTTCCTGTAGTGGGATATTGCAAATAACTTGCGATCACCGATTGGTAGAGAGGATCTGCGGTCGCCACCCGCCTATACGCCGCACATCACATCACCCTGCATACGCTTGCATTTGCTAGCACTTACCCACATGTGTGCACCTTGTTCTGCTTGGGCTATAGCTGGGGAGGAACGTCCATGTTTGCGCGTGTACAATTCGGCGATAAGTGACTAGAGGGAATGGAGTCGTTGTAAACTGGTACATGGCGTGTTCCTTGGAGCAGCGATTCAGGGTGGGCCTAGTAGTAGGCTGTATGCAACTGCCATTCGCTTGAACCTGTGTAAGGAGGCCAGCTCCATCAGCCTTGTTACATAGGGTATTGGCCGTGTGGGACAACAGTCTTTCGCTGGTCTGCCAATGCAACCTCAGGTGGAGGATCGGCCCCTCGGCCGCTGAAGAAAGCTTTTCCAGAAACTGAGAACGAATACCAGGTTTTCGATGATTCCGATGAAAATCGTCCCACGAAATGTGCTCGGTGGGCCCGGGACATGTGTTTTGCCCAGGCTATTCCTTCAAGACGTACGATGCTTGATTAGCTGCCGTCGATAGAAGGAATTGGCGCTGCATCGTGTCCACTCCCGCCAAGCTGCGACACCCTTGAATCGCATGACGGGAAGAGACTTGATTGGCTGTGTCTGTGAAGGAGCAACAGTTTTGCCATGCGAAGACTTGTCCCGTACCACGCACGCGTTCCGTTCCTTTGTTCTGGATGCGTTGCGGGCCACCGTGAGGGCACAGCAAAGTTTGCAGTATTCGCATGAAGCTCCACAGCGGGCTGATGAACGGGTTGGGAAGGGGCAGCGTGCATCGGAGAGTCCGTTGGCTCGAGCAAGCGCGGGTGTCGCGAGTGCCCCCATTTGCGTCGACGTCCGCGCCGTCTGCGTGCATGACGACGAAGCAGATGACCGTGGCCAGTCGCGACCTCGGGGGCCAGGTGTGGTTGGGCCGAGCCGGGGCGGGTTTCCATCTGATAATGATAAGATCAAAGATTTTCATCTGATTACGGAGGCATCACGCCACGGCGCGCTGTGATTGGCCGAGGGGGCGGCGCTGATGCCGGCTGATTATCAAGATTAGATTTTTCACGCCTCTGGGCCGAGCTGCGGTGCAGACGGGGGCGGCGCTTTGTCTGCTTCAAGGAACGTCAA
Organism: Plenodomus tracheiphilus IPT5; assembly: GCA_010093695.1. Classification (NCBI taxonomy): domain Eukaryota; kingdom Fungi; phylum Ascomycota; class Dothideomycetes; order Pleosporales; family Leptosphaeriaceae; genus Plenodomus; species Plenodomus tracheiphilus. The sequence continues at coordinate 109,853 of MU006325.1, forward strand.
GCCTCGCCTGGGCAGCGCTTGTTGGGGTTGGCAGGCTTGTCAGCAGCAAGGACGGTCCCAAATGCTGCCCTTTGCACCCTCACGCGCGGCCCGGGGCCTCGAGGACGCGATGAGCTGGCTGCAAACGCAATGGCGCCAGACAAGTCACACCCACGCTGAGGGAGCCGACTACCGGGGACCGCCCACCAGGGCAGGACCTGTGGACAGTGGACTATGGACTGTGGACATTGGACAGTGGACAGTGAACTGTGGACCCGTTGGCAGTGGAGCGTGTGGATCTGCATCCTGCTACCTGCACTGTATATGAACCCGTTCGCTGCCCGGCTGCTTGTCTTATCAATCTCTGCATCTCTCCCTTGATCATCGGTGCTCCCACCACCATCATTCTGCATCATGGGCTTCTCTTTCAAGGGGCTCACCTCGAGTGCTTTGCTTTCGAGCAGCACCCCTGCCACCAATGCAGACCACAAGGACGTGGCCGACGTGCCCGCCTCTGTGCATGGCCACACCAGCATGGAGGTTGATCGTCCCAACGAGAAGCTGGGTGCGCCACACACTGCTGGATCCAGCGAGTTCGACTCCGACGAGGAACTGAACAGGGTCGACACCACCGCCGAGGCTGGTGTCCAGGCTGTCCAGGCTGCCTCCTTGGTGTGGACCAAGAGAGACTTGATCCTCGCCTACATCTTGTAAGCCGCCGTTACCAGCAATCGCATCTTTTACGACTGGGGCTGACAAGAGCAGTATGTGGCTCATTCAGTTCTTCATGTCCTTCGCATCCAGCTCAGCGAGTACCTTGACCCCATATGTCACTAGCGACTTCCAAGAGCATTCCCTCACCGCCCTGACCAGCGTCATCTCTTCCATCGTCGCTGGCATCTGGAAGCTCCCATTCGCCAAGATCATGAACATCTGGGGACGTCCTACTGCCCTTTGCATCGGCGTCACCTGCTACGTCATCGGCCTGATCATCATGGCCAGCTGCAACGGTGTCAAGGCGTACTGCGCTGCCCAGACTTTCTTCTACACTGGCTACAACAGCATTGACTTCTTCATGACCGTCTTCATTGCTGATACCTCCAAGCTCAAGAACCGAGGCTTCTTCATCGGTTATGCGGCCTCGCCATGGCTCATCACTACGTGGATCTACGGCTATGCCGTCAACAGTGCCATCGCGCCTGGCGGCATCGGTTGGCGATGGAACTTTGGCATTTTTGCCATCGTTGCGCCTATCGTTTGCTCGCCATTGATCTTCATGTTCTTCAGGTACCAGGGCAAGGCTCGCAAACAGGGTCTGATCCAGGCACGCCCAAGCCGTGGCACCTTTGGTCAGACTGTCTACTACTACCTTCGCGAGTTTGACGCCATCGGTCTTCTCATCCTGGCCACTGGTCTCTCACTCTTCCTGCTGAGCTTCAACCTCTACTCTCGCCAAGCAGAGGGTTTCAAGTCCCCTATGATCATCTGCTTCATTATATTCGGTGCACTCCTCATCGCCGCATTCGGTGTCTGGGAGAAGTTTGGCGCTTCAGTCACCTTTATCCCATGGCCACTGCTCAAGAACCGAACAGTCATCTTCACCTACACCATGGCAGGATCCTTTTACATTGGCTGGTACATTTGGGACTCGTACTTTTACTCGTTGCTCATTGTCATGTTCAACCAGACTGTCCCTCACGCTACCTACATTGCCAACATCTACACCATGGGTAGTTGCTTCTGCTGTCTTGTGTATGGACTGGCTCTCCGGCATTACGGAAAGCTCAAGATCTACTCGCTCTTCATCGGTGTACCGCTCACCATGCTCGGCGTTGGTCTCATGATCAAATTCCGCCAGCCAGACGAGAACATCGGCTACATTGTCATGTGCATGATCTTCATCGCCTTTGCTGGTGGTATCCTCGTCACCTCTGAGCAAACAACTCTCATGGCTGTCTCCAAGCAGCAAGACTTCCCTGCTCTGTTGGCTGTCGAGTCCATGATCATCGCCATTGGTAGCGCCGTCGGTTCCACAATCGCTGGAGCCATTTGGACCGGCGTCTTCCCCGCGAAGCTCATGAAGTACCTACCCGCTGATGCAATGGAAAATTTCACCTCGATCTATGGCGACTTCACCGTGCAGGCGAGCTATCCTATCGGCAGCCCGACCCGCGATGCTATCAACCGGAGCTACGGTGAGACACAGAGGTACATGCTCATCGCTGCCGTCTGCGTTTACACAATCACCCTGTTCAGCGTGGCTATGTGGCAGAACGTTGATGTCAGGACGATGAAGCAGAGAACCATTGGTCTTTTGTAGGTGGCTCTGCTTGAGTGTCCGCTGACGATGGTTGCTTACGGTGATGTCGCCTTATAACATGCTGCTGTGAATGGTTCAAGTCATGTCGCGAGTCAGAAATTCAAAAAGCACCAACATATATACAATATGTTACCGTCTAAAAGTAATATATCACCTTAATTTCATGATATGTGCAATTGTAAACATTCCGACGCTGGCAAGTTAACTGGACTTGATGCAATGTTGTCGGACGTACCTAGTCAGTGTGTAACTACCGAGGGACAACCTGTCCACCACTTTGTCGATGTAGTAGTGTTCGTTTAGCTCTCCACGACGCCGAGCGGAACACTTCATCATTTGGCTGGGTGTTCGCATTGCGGAAGTCACAAGTTTCCTCCCCATTCCCAGGATCCCGGTATATCTTCAAGTGAGAATCTGTGTTGACAGTTGACGAAGAGATGTGATTCGCGTTCCAAACCACATGACAATGGTTCTCATGCACGCGCAGTTCGCACTACTCAGTACCAGTCACGCGGTCGTCGGGACTTTGCGCCCATTGGTCCAGCCCGGATTCCCATGCTGACATCTGACTCGACAGGTTGGCCTGCTGAAGCAACCTTTGACCGACAGCTACGACGATGCGGTGCATCCGGGCGAACTGCTGTACGCCTATCCATTGCAAAGCATTTTGAATCTTTTCAAGCTGAAAAAGCTTTAGCACTGCAAATCATCAAACAGACATTAGAGGATCGCTAGCGATCACTGGTATTTGGGCAATGGGAATTTCGGCAATGCAGGGACCCGGTGCCACCAAGAGGTCCTCACATCGGCCCGCTCCCGCGCTTTCTCATTCGGGCTATAACACATCCAGATATGGTCCAACATGCATCGTCTCAGTCACAATCACAAAAAAGGCGACTAGGTTCAGGGGCAAGTCAAGCTCGCAGGTGTGCCGAATGTTCCCTGGGAGAAGCGAGAGACCTCCGCCTGCGCCGCATATTTGTGGGCTAACCTAGCCTTGCCTGCCGTTCAGGCCTTCACATGCACAACAAACAAACTCTTTCAGAACACACGTCCCCGGTTATCTATCTTTCTAGATGCTCGCTCACCGGCTACGCACCCAGGAGTCTACGAAGATTACCATGTCGAGTATAGCGTGCGTCTGGACGGACTTTGACGACGATTCCAAGACTAGCCAGTGGTACGAGGATGCACACATACCAGCGATTGTCGGGAAGCTCGGAACCATGGCGAAGAACGCGGAGAAGGCAGAGGACAACATGTTCAAGGAGATCGCGGGCATCCACGGGACTTTCATGACAGTCTACGACCTACCCGATGGCAAGTCCACCGTAGGCCTCGAGGCGCAGATACGCCCGGCTGCAGACAAACTCCCGGAAGCCGCGCGTGTGAATTCACGAATCTACACAGAGTTCGCGAGCTGGCTAGGAAAAGACTGGCGAGGAGGTAAGAAGGACAACTCGTGGTCTATCTTGTGGCGTCATGTTTTTTCTCAAGTGGACTTACAGTTTGCACACAGATGAGCGAGACATCCAAATGTGGATTATTGTCCGTTGGCAACCAGTCGAATCGGTGCACGATCAGTTCGTGGAATGGTTCACAGAAGAGTTTGCGCCGGGCATGCTCGAAAGCCCTGAACTCCTTCGCACACGTATATTCAAGGTGGACAATACATCGTCGTTTAAGAATCAGGTGTACCAAGAGAAAGACTCCAAATCGGTGTTCCAGTACATGACATTCTGGGAGTTCGACTGCGATGATTTGCCGTGGGAGATACTCGTATACCTGGGAAGCTCAGAGAGGTGGAGACACTATGTCGAAGGTGGATACCTGGTATGCGGCTGCGATGAAATTTGAGAAATATGCACACTTGCTAACAGCATGACAGAATTGGCAGATCGCACAGTACCTGGTGAACAGGGCATATCCCGACGATGACGATATAGACTCGATTTCGTCGAATCGCGCGAGTATCACCGTCAATAAACAAGGTCCAGGAGGGTCAGATGCGTCAGACTCCGATAGCACATCAGCGCGGGGATCCGACGATGACAACGAAGAAGATGAATACCACAACGCGGATAAGCGAGGAGCAGATGGACACACGCACGGTGAGCCATACACAATTCGCTAAAGTAGTGGGCAGGCGGTTTTTTTCTTGTCGTCTCTCGCTTCTCATACATGGTTGCCCCTTCTCGCAAAATACCCACTTGATTACCGACCTGAGTCCGACTGTGGTGTTAGGACTCGTATAGTCAGTCACTCCCATAATCCAACTCTGCACTAGCAACCATGGGCTGTTCCCAGAGTGATTATGTCTTCGAAGGCGTATATGGTGGGGTCTCCAAGCCCACATTTCCTATTGGACGACTAGGTCGAGTGGATGATAGTAGGTCGCGGGACATTTTAGATACGCTGACAGCGGCCGGTGGTGAGTTTGGTCTTCTTGAAGAGCCGAATGCCGAAGAACATGGGGATCCAGAAAGATCTAACCGAGTAACTCGCCGTAAGATCTCGGAACTTACAGGAAGCTCTCCTCCTGGTGAAGAGAACGTGAGCTTGGACATGGTAGGTGGACTCCCTTCATGTTCGTCATTTTCGCCGAATGTCAAATCGCTTGGACTTTGCAAGGCCGAAACTTGAGACCCTACCACAGGCTCCGCACCTGATGTTGCAGCAAGGCCAGCGTCGTCCTCCGCGGCAGTGGATCGACCTCCACTAAGATCTGATCGCGCATATGTACCATTGTGCTGCATTGGAACTGATGTATGTGGATGTGCTAAGTCAGTTACTCGTCCAAAGATGAGAGCTGCTGATTGTTGCGTTGTCAATTTTGGTTGTTGGAAAGGACTGGCTGGTGGGTCTAATAGTGGAGATAATTCCTCCACTTCAGATGTTACTTGGTCTACAAACCTGATACTTCTCTTGTCTAGTACTTTCCTTGTCTTGTCAAGATCTGTAGGTACTGATGATGACCCTGGAGATTCCCCGTTGGGTATTGACTGCACGTCTGAGCGGTCATCTTTCATCGACACTGCTTTGCGCGTCTTTTTCTGGCGCCGTTTGTCAGTCCGCTCGAGACTGGGCTTCACTTTTTGTTGCTGTGGATCTGAGGTACTGATGATATTAGAACACATTCTCCTGTTTCGGCGCAATCGATCGTAGGTTCGATGACGCGTAGCGTCTGTCCCCGTTCTTTGTGATGGCAAGGTAGTCGCATCTGGGTCTGTGCGGTTCTGAGCTTGGGTCTGTCTCTTCGACCTCGTGGACATCCCTTGACGACGATCCAGCGGTTGTCGAATGCCGACAAATCCTTCGCAAAGGTCATTGCCATTGTGTCCCGACTCTTGTTCAATATTAACATAGGTTCGCCGCCTCCTATGGGCATCCTCGGTTTCATGCAGCACTCGGTAGACGCGAATATCGCCTTTTCTTCCACTCTTGCGACGTTGCCGAGCGTATACGAATCGCAACTTTGGTCGAGTAGGCTGTTCTTTCATCGAGGTGTCGGAGGACACCAATAGACGAAGAGTTTCGCGGAAACCATACTTGGCAAGTACGTCCATTATCGGGGTCATTGCGGTTTCATGGGAGCGAGCGCTAATACTGTGGATTCAAAAGTAATAATCTCAACGAGGTCGAGCAACAGTTCTCCAATGCACATGGCTCACCGAGCTCGTGGTAAGGCCACTGTTGTGAAGTTATGGCAAGCGCAAGCCTGCCTGACGTAGGAACCATTGCAGACTGGAAGGTCCTATGCAGAACGGGCTTTCTCGACGTGCACTGAGCAATATCTTGTGCGTGTCTGTTGCGGGCGAGTACTTAGAATGCATGATTGCTAGCTGCATTGTTCGAGCCCTAGGAGATGGAAAGCTTAGGGCCATGACAACTGATACGGGGCTGAAGAAGAGATGCCTCGACATCGAGGCAATATACAGCCGTTTCCCTGTCACTTGCTCATGGCGGATGATCTCGGTGAGTGCATCCACACAAATCGCGGAAGTTGCACACGCGGTTCTCACACGGCATCCTTCTCTTCGTTCAATTTGACACAACCTAATCCGATAAGCAGTCTTAATTCGTGATTAATGATCAACGGAACAAAGTCAGACATGGTGCCAAAATACCGACCGAGGGCGTGAAGAAGAAGGTCAAATGCGCCCGTTGGCCATGGGTAGCAGGTCGTGGAAATGCCTGCACGTGAACCGCTCATGTCCGATTTTACTAGGGCATCCCGTCTTTTGACAACGTGAGGCACTATACGTGCAGCGGATGGGGCTGAAGCAGGCTAGTGCCCATGGCAGTGAGGAAGCTAAGCGTGTCATGTGACCAAGCCAGAATCCCCACAAAGTCAAGATCTTCGAGGCGTCTCGGCTACTGAATCGATGGGCGCATCCTTCTCCAGCCTAGCACCCCTACTCGCCATACCTTGGACATGTTCCGGGCACTTTATCAACACGTGAACCAGCTAATTGCGTTATATAAACTGGGGCAGCATCGGGCACAGTCACTTGGATCGGTATTCTCCTCGGACGTCAGCCCAATGATACGGACATTCACCCAAAACAAGGCAAATCAGGCAATGCCAAGGTACATCGCTCGTGCAACGGGACGATGTTGTCGGCCCTTCTCCAGAAATTTGACGGTTTTCTGACAGCCCTGGAAGACCCTGGCCCACAGCAGTTCAAGCACGCCGATCGAAAACAAGCCTCCATCGCGCCCAAACGTTGCAGTCCACTGCTGAGAGACTTCGCTCTCCTTTGGGCTCAGGAGCAATCATAGAGTGTGAGCTCTCTCGGTTACATCTTCTTCAGATATGCTGTAGAGCGCGACAGCAGCACCTGGGCGAAGAGAAATTCCCAACCTACCATCCTGATCCTGGCTTCCCCCGCACTCGTTTGAGGAAACCGCACTACGCATCTGCCCCTCGCGTCACGATTCGCGCAAATGCTGCGTCGCATTGTGTTCGGTGTAGGGGTTCAAGGAGAGTTTGTCGGCATTGTCTCAATTGGAGCATTTTTAAAGCCATGGACGAGTCATCGTGGCTTTGGAGCGCGGCAATTTATGGAAGACCCCTGGAAGGGTCGCAGGCCATGCAATGTCAGCCTGACCACGTTCTCCTGCCGTGCTCACGGACAACATCCCGCTGTCTAAGACAGCGCCACCAGTTGCTCACAGAGCACCCACCAATCACATTATGGCCGGTCGTACCACCGTGCGACACTGTCCCAAAATAAGGTTCCGAAACCGAATAGCGTGCATCGCTTGCCCCAGATCAGCGCTGACACATACCAGTAAACTGGAAGCCATCAAGTAGGTAGGGATCGTAGGATCCTTCAGGATCCTACTTCTTATGCAAGCGACTTCCGGTGCACATTTCAACGGTCTCGGTCCAACGCCTATCAATCACATATACTGGTACAGGAAAACGCTCTGACAAGATGGTGGTGGATTCAGAGTCCTCGGTGTCGATGTGGGTCTGCCTGATGTTGTCTGTCGCATTGATTGCTCTTCGACAAGTGTTGCGAAAATTTCGAGGCCAGAGAACCACGCCCGGTGACTACTGGGCTCTGTCGGCAGCCGTTTTCATCGTCGGAAGACTTTTGGCTAATCACTTCCTTTTGCTTTACGGATCGACAAGAAGTGAGTGCATGTTTTGTCTTGTACACTGTTGCATGTTGACACCATGGCAGTATTATCATCAGAGGAAAGGACTCTGTTACTCCAAGATGCGTACTCAGCAACAGCATCCAAGATCGTTACGGGGAGTAAGCTGGTCCTAGTAACTCGGTCTCTTCTAATCTGCGTGTAAGTGGCCCCGACGGTGTCAACAAAGTTTGACTGATCGCGAGGATCTAATCGTGCAAACAGGCTGTGGGCCTTAAAAATGGCAGTGCTTGATCTTCTTGGAAGGCTGATTCTGAAGATGCCATATGAGCGCAAACTTCTTTACGTCTTCTGGATCATTCTGGCAACCACATTCCTTGCTTCAATGGCAACCGTGTTCGTAGGATGCAGCCCATTCCGGCGACACTGGCAGATCTATCCGGACCCGGGGAGTTGGTACGATGCACCGAGATCTTACGATAGACTTGAATATAAGCAGAGTGCTGACCATCACAGTGTCGTTGGCAATATTTGGCTCTTCACCTACGAAATCTGCAACATCATCACCGATGTTTTACTCATGGTGGTCCCTTGCTCATTGATCCTGAGCGTGAAGCTTCCTATGATGCAGCGTCTACGAGTCTTCATGCTCTTCAGTATTGGACTCTTCCTTATTGCTGTCAGCATTATGCGAATTCTACAGGGGAAGGGATCACGCGCACAGCGCGCACATACCTTGTGGGCTTCTCTGGAAATATTGTTTGCGGTCATAGTAGCTGTGGCCCCAACCATCTACGCCCTCGCCCAGAACCGCAACGAAAACGATACATACGCGAAAAGCCACATCAATATGACGAACACTGTCAGGACCTATACCGGTGGAGAAGAAGGAAACGAGAGATACGCTACGCGAGTGTGGACGGAATTGAACGACGATGCGAGTAGAACGGATAATACGAGTATAGAGGGGATTCTTGTCGAAACGCGATACGAGACATCAGGAACGAAGATGTGAAAGTGCTGGACCTACTTTCTGCAGAAACGACCGTAATGTAATAATTCAAGAAATTTCAGATGCCTTGCCATGTACCTTCATTTTTTTTTGAAGCGGGCATGTTGGTCTGTGTGAGTGGATGAGCCAAAGGTGTACTCAGCACCAAGGAGGAGACATGAGTCTACACACTCGACTTCAGGGTTTGGATCCTCATCATCGCTTATCATTTCGAGGGGTTCGTCCACGAGGTCGATGTAGGTTTTAGGTGATATCGGATGATAGCGACACTGTGGTCAGTAAATCTACTCCCAAGCTACCTCTCGATAGGGGAATCTTGATGAACGTTGACGAAGCGTGATATGCTCCTCGAATTGGACATGCTCGACAGAGATAGGGCCACGCGATTGAATTGCAAAGTGTACGCTTGTGTTGCAGGAAAGAGGATACGCAACACGATTGGGGAAGGACCTAATTGAACAAAGTCGAGGCATTGGAGCCATACGCTTTCGAGAAGGTCGGCTTCGAAAGCGTGAGCAACACGGAGGGAGGTGTGGCTAACGTCGAATGCACCAGCGCTAGCGCTCTAGCCCATAAATCTACCCACTGATTGCCCACGATCGTCAGATTTTCCACGACACCATCCACGCATCTTTCGGTTGTGAGCATGCGAATTTATCTCCTAAATATAGGACTCGATCGGGAACAAGCGTCCAGTTTCAATGTGCGCCTTGATATTGTCGACGATTGACTTCTTCCCAATTCAATATTCACGTAATCGGCTCTCCAAAAACCTATCTTGGCACTTCGAACTTCCCACCACTTGTGAAGAGTACATCTACATCCGGCGGCTGTTTGCACAGAGTTACGTACATTCAGGCTGTCTTCTGCTATAGTCTACACAGACATGACGTCTTGTATGCAAGATACGCTGCGACTTGCGCAACATCACGACTTCGTGTCTCTACTGCTACCTTCTACTCTGGGACACCCATCAAAGCAGACTACAGTCTTGGAAGGAGTAGACTATCTCCCTTCGAAACCAAAACGCCAAGGAATCCCACCGCGCGCCGCTCCCAAGACCACATCGTGACCTTGCACCCCCCTGACTAGAGGCATTAGCGAGCTTTCATAACCTCCAAGTCCGCCCTCCAGCGACAGAGCTCGAAAGTCTAAATGCCCTGCGATGCAGCTCGGCACATTGTGACGCGAACGGTTGCGGCGCTCAAAGTGGCAGGAGGCAAGCTGCACAAAGCAGTCTGAGTGGTGCGGCGATATTGAGAAGGATTGTTAGTACACTTTATCCCCGGCATTTGTGCCCTACTGCATCGCTTGGCACTCGCGCCATCTATCCACAATATCCGGAGAGAACATTGCTAATCTGTAGACTTGCGGTGGCTTCCTATCGAAATGCGTTGGTTAGCGTGGCCATGGAGCCGGAGGGCATTGCTCAAGACGGCAGAAGTCAAGAGTGACAAGAAATGCTTGGGGCAATCACATTGCTTGGAGGGTGAATGGCGTAGCGACATGGTGCACGAGACGTGCAGATCGCTGGGTTTTGGTGGTGATTGCAATGTGTATAAAGACGGGAGGGTAATGCAGTGGTTATAATCGACATCCGCTCTCAACACCCTTCGTTCTACGGTACTTCAGCCTGGTCTTCTTCGCAATGCAGTTCTTCACTCGTCTCCTCGCCGCAACGGCAACAGCAGCACCGTTTCTGGCTCAGGCTGCTCCAGTCGCACCTCGTGCGGCAGATGAGCTTATTCCTGGAAAATACATTGTTCAGTTGAAGCCAGAGACTGATATCGCCTCTATCGCTGCGCATCACAACACTGTCCGCGCCATTCATGCACGCAACCTGGCTCGCCGTGCCAATGGAGAGGAGAGTGCGGGTGTTGAGCGCGAGTACGAGTTTGGCGACTTCAAGGGCTATGCTGGTGCTTTTGATGATGAGACTGTTGAGGAGCTGAAGGCTCTTCCTGAGGTTCTTCTCGTTGAGCAGGATTTCAAGATGTACACCACTGCACTGGTGACCCGTAAGCTGGACCTCACGTACCTCGACAATCGTAGTGTCTAACACAAGACCAGAAAGCAGCGCTCCCTGGGGACTAGGAAGTATTTCTTCCCGCACTCGCGGAGCAAGCAGCTACATCTACGACGACACTGCCGGTGCGGGCACCTTCTCCTACGTCGTCGACACCGGTATCCGGATCTCGCACTCCGACTTTGAGGGCCGCGCAACCTGGGGTTTCAACGCCGTAAACAGCAACAACGCCGACAACCAAGGTCACGGTACTCACGTTGCCGGCACAGTCGGCGGCCGCACATACGGTGTCGCCAAGAAGACCAACCTCGTTGCTGTCAAGGTATTCGAGGGCAACGAGGGATCCGCCTCCACTGTGATTTCTGGCTTCCAGTGGGCTGTCAAGGACATTGTCGATAAGCGCCGAACAAACTCTGCTGTCATCAACATGTCCCTGGGTGGAGCTGGGTCTGCTGCCTGGGACGCTGCCATCACCGCTGCATACAACCAGGGCGTTCTCTCCGTCGTCGCTGCAGGAAACGAAAATACTCTTGCTTCTTCCCGCTCCCCGGCTCGTTCGCCCGAAGCTATTACCGTCGGTAACCTTCAGTCCAACGATGCCCGTTACCCAGGGCAGTTTGGATCCAACTATGGACCTGCAGTTGATATCTGGGCCGCGGGTACCGGTGTCATTTCCACTTACTACACGAGCAACTCTGCTACTGCTACTTTGACCGGAAGTTCGATGGCTAGCCCCCATGTTGCGGGTCTTGTGTCGTATATTCGTGGCTTGGAGGGGTTGTCGAGCGCGGCGAGCATTAGGGCGAGGGTGTTGGCGCTGGCTACCCCAGGACGTGTGCAGGATGGTCAGGGTGCTGCGAACCTTGTCGCTTACAACGGCAATGGACGGTAAAGTGCTGATTATTGGTGAAGTGACCACCGTAGTGAGGACAGGGATGCCGTGACAAGAACACTGTAGAAGATATACTCTGACCATTATTGATTTGCAATACAAAACGAGTACAAGGACCAGAGAAATTCCCATCCAATGTTTTCGAGTAATGATATCGCGAATTTTAGATCACCTATTCGAACCACAACACTGGTGTACTCTATCAGCATGCCATCTCAGGCTTGTACATCCAATAACATTCACCTAAGAAGAGATGGACAGTGCCAGAAGTCCCATACAAATGCTTCCGAAGCATTCTTTTGGGGTCAGATATCTATCAACTCATCTCAGGGACGTCCTTTTTAAGCTCAATCTGATGCTGGTCATAAATATGCGTGTTCGAAGGTCATTGGGGTAGTGATGAGACTCGACAACTGTAATACGATTGTTCGAAGAAGCGCTGAAAGAAGTCCAATGCAATATGATTAGGGTATCTATGCAAGCATTTATAGGAGAACATCTGAGACAAAGCGTAGATGAAGTTCAAGACATGTTCGCCATCCCGTGCTAGATAAACAATACAGACACCAGGAACACAGTGAAGAAAGAACAGGAACAACCACCCACTACCTTGACGAGCGAATTGAAATCCAAGGCAAACCTTGCCAGAGAACCTTGGAGCCTTAAAAACGTGGTCGTCAGGTTGAATCCTCAAGGAAAGAAATTACGCGGCAAGATGGTGAAACGAATCATGGTCGTGGGAGGATCTGTGGTCATAGTTACCGAGATGCGGTAAGTAGAGTTGAGTGTTGATTGACCGAGGGGCTTCCAGCAGATGCCATCGAGCATCAGACTTTGTATGTGATGCCATTTGTGACTTCACAAACATGGCGATCTCGTGGCCTTGTGTCACTAGTGGGGATTACGAGCGGCGATTGTGTCCAGACACGACATAGGACGACACGCATCATGTCCAAAGCTGAAAGGTTTCCGTTGTTTCGCTCACGTAGCGATTGGTCTGTCCATGTATGTGATACACGCAAGCTCGAGGTTGGGTGTCTCGATGGGAATGATACCGAAAGCAAAGCTCGATTGACTACGAGGTAGAAGGATCCGATGGAGGAGGCGCCCCAGGCGGTATTGGAAGGTAGTATGTCGGTTGTTGTCCGATGTGGGCGAGGGCAGGATTAATGGGATCGACCGAGTCAAACGAGCTTCCGTACCGGAATCCGTCACCATTGCTCTCATTGCGGTCAATTCCTGCTGGAGGTGGCACAACCATGCCGCGGTCGTGCATCAGAGCTTCGACCATCATCTCAATACGTGCCATACGAGCATCCATTGTCGACTCTAGCCGGGCCATGCGAGCCTCCAAGGGTATATCGGCCATGCTGATATCGCTTTCCCGACGCTCCAGTGCCTCGTTGCGTGGCAGTGGATTCCTCGGGGGTACGCCGTTGTTGTCGAGACTTGTGGAAGATGTTGTATGGGTAGGTGTTAGTCGGCTAAGATTCTGCAAGGCTTCGGCCGCCGTCTGGTCTTCTGAGAAGAAGCACCGCTTTCCATTGTCGCTACAACGTTGGCATGGGTTCTCGCCAGAGCACTGCGCTTTTGTTAGCTGCAGCTGGACTTCGGAAGGCGTATCTTTCGACTGGAGGAAGCCAAAAGCTATGAGATTGCGGAGGCGCAGCGTGCATCACTTACCTTGAGCTTCGATCGTCTACACGATACACCTAGATCTTCAAGTCAGTCCATGGCCATGTAGATCAATACGGCCGTCAAGCACTCAGCATGGAACTGCTGCGGAACGGTCGGAATGCTGTAAGAATGTCTGGCGATGCCAAGAAACGGACAAACAAGACGAGGACGCGACATACATGCTTTGGGAGCGTACTTTTGACGTATCTTCTTCCGTTTAGGTGAAGAAGAGCCCCTTTCGGCGTCCATGTGGTCTTGAGGCGACGGTTGCCTGTTCATGGCGCGATGAAATCGATGCAGGGAGGAAGATGGAGGCCGAAGCTACTCGGAACGCGCGCAGGCATCGACCAGGATTCCGGCAGCGCGTGGCGCTCAGACCCCCTCGAGGGCTGCCATCGTCGATGCTTGCTTGCTTGCTCACGCCGACCCTTCACCTGCATGCCATGTATTCATAACAGAAGAACGATACCCGAGAGTCTACGGCCGTGCGAGCATTCGTATGTGTTGGCCCGGTTCGAGATCGGACCATGACCTTTGTCTTGCTTCGTGGAGGACTGGACTGCATGCCGGCAAGCGAGCGCGTCAAGTACAGCCGTGCTAGGCGAGAGCTGCCGGGGCGAAATGCTACTTCATCGAGTAGGGCGAGTGTGGGTGCCGGTGAGATTGTCTGATCTGGACATGTACCAGGCGCATGGAGGATGGTCCAATGTATACGAACAGCTTCAAACATCCTTGACTAACGTTGCCGAGTGCGGGTGCTGGCTGCCATAATCTCATCCAGCAGTTCGAACGCAGGCGTATAATACATACTATGTACCTCCGTACATCTCTTCACACGCTTTGATGTGTCGATCCCATGCAGTTGGCTTGGCAGTATCGATCCATAACGTCGGGATTCTTGAGCAGTGTCGTCTCAACACGACGTAGACGCGGACACGCCTCATGTCCAACGCTGGCATCAATATATCCAATGTTCCTCATCCCATCAATTCCGAAGACCAACCATGATACCTCATCGGGAGGCGTGACGGTCCGTTGGGGAGCCCCTTTCCCAAGCGGGGTGGCGCCTTGCAGACCGCGCGCCACAGCCAAGACAGGATAGCAGCACCGCCTCAAGCACCCATGCGACGTGCATTCCTCACGCTGAAATCGCACTCGCAATTCCCACATTGACGACACAATGGACACATGACGTGCGCTCTGACGCTCGCCTGGATCTCTCCATCAACCCACACATAACCCACAACTACACAAAGGGCGTTGCGCCGGCCCTCGCGTTGGACACCTGGCTGCAGCACCCCTGTCCATCCGCCACTATGCCGCTCTTCACCCCCTCCCGCCTGGCCATCATTGTCGTCTCCTTCTCGCTCATCACTTTTTTCTGGACATTTGGACTGCCGCGACCACTCGCGGCGCCTACGCTTCCAGTGATCGACCACTATGATCATAAGAATGTGCATACGGAGCCGATAATACCGGCACCGGATAAACATGCGACAGCCCAAGGAAGTGATGGACCGGTAGCGACGGGTGTACCGGGCTTTGAGGAGGATGGCGGCAGGTGGGATGATAAGGCGAACGGGACAGATGCTACGAACGGAACGAATGCGACACCCGTGAAGGCGAAACCCAAGCCTTACAAGGAGATTGTACAGGCGCCTACACATAATGTGGCAGATTACTGCAAGCACGTAAAAGGCGCGCAGCATGTCATGGTCGTAATAAGGACTTCAAAATCAGAAATGAAGGAGAAACTACCGACACATCTCAAAAATTTGCTCGAATGCGTACCCAACTTCGCCATCTTCAGCGACCATGCGGACGAAATTGAGGGCTACGAGGTACACAATGCGCTCGAGCCCATCAGCGGCGACACTAAGCGTAACCACAACGAGTTCCGCGAATATCAGCTCATGCATGCGGATGCCGAACACAAGCCAGATGCCGGCAAGACGAAGGACTTGGACAAGTGGAAGTTTCTCCCTATGGTGTACCAGGCATATCATCTGCGACCTAGTGCGAGATTCTTCGTCTTCATTGAGGCGGACACGAGTCTAAGCTGGACAAATCTGCTGCAATGGGTGGGCAGACTCGACTATCGAATCCCATACCATAGCGGAGCACCCACGTTTATGGGTGGTATTCAGATTTCACAACGAGGCTCTGGCATCATGCTGTCACAGGGTGCTCTTCGACGATACGTCAAGTCTTACGACGAGCTATATGAGTCGAAATGGGAGGCACAAATCGCGAAAGAGTGCTGTGGCGATCTCCTCCTATCCATGGCCCTAAATGACGCACATGTCGAACTCTATCCTTCATGGCCGATGCTCCAGAATGAGCAACCGAGCACGCTAGACTACACACAGAAGCTATGGTGCGTCCCCGCAGTATCATGGCACAGTCTGGTCGGCGACGAATTAAGTGGCATGTGGGACAACGAAAAAAGGTGGGTAGAAGCTCGAGGCTGGAAGGAACCATACTTGTACCGCGACGCCTTCCACGATCATGTCGAGTCACACTTGGAAGCCCAAAAAGCCGACTGGGATAATCTCAGCCAAGACACAAAGATCGTAGCGCCGCAAGGTCGGCAACAACAATTGAAAGAAGAGGAGGAGCGCAAGAAGAAACACGAGGAAGAGGAAGCGCAGAAGAAGAAAGCAGAAGATGACCGGGCAGGTGAGGAGAAGGCCCAAGCTGATAAAGACAAGAAGAAGGCTCTCCATGCTACGAAGGCTGATAAAGAGACCGGCGACGGAAAGGCGAGCTCCAAGCCAAAGCCCAAACCCAAGCCCAAGCCCAAAACAGACACAGACGCCACGAAACCTAAGCCAAAGCCAAAATCAAAAGCTAAAACAGACGACTCCAAATCCAGAAAAGCCATCCAGAAACGCGACGACGAATCCTCCGCAGACGCTCCCGACTGGGACAAACTCGCCGAAACCTTCGCTGATGCCGGTGACTCGGCCGACCGCTGCCAAAAGGCTTGCACCGATGTGCGAGACTGTTTGCAATGGCGGTACACTACCTTTGGTGACGGAGAGTGTCACTTGGGTAAAGTGTTGAGGCTAGGCAAGAAGGCGGATGGAGATGTAAAGTGGACGAGTGGATGGCTTTCCGAGAGGGCAGGGAAGGTTACCGAAGAATGGAAGTGTGAAAATGCTGAGTGGAAGTTTTACCAATAAGGCACTGATGGTCAGGACTAAAACATGAATGTCAACAGCGGCGTATGGTTTTATGTTTGTATGATATTTTCGCCACAAGTTATACCCAACAATGATATCCTGGAATGAAACACAATCACAATAGACTCTTCATCTTAAGGGCTACTACAACTACTCCACGGGATCTCTTCCACCTCGCTTCTTCATTTCCTCCAAGTACTCTTCGTCTGTCTCAAGATCAAAGGGCATGGGGCGGGTAAGTGGCAGGATGGAAGCACCGTGGTCTTCGAGTTGCTTGAGGCGTTTAGCGGTCTGTGGTTTGGTTTTGTTGACGCTGTAAAGTTTCACGCGGCTGGCGTGAGGTCAGTATGTTTTCATGGGGGGGTTGGTGTGGGAGAAAGAGCAACTGACTGGCAAGACGAAGTAACATGGAGATCCCAATTCCATGCGCTGCGGACAAAGGTTGGCTGTGTCTATCGATTGCATCAGTAAGTCAACTTCGAAGGCAGTCAACCAACTCACATTTAGCGCGTCGTCCCAACACCTCACGCAAAACTCCAGCCACCCCTCCGCATCAACCGGTATCTCCATCCACCACGTCCTCCAAGCATGGAAGTACTTCGTACTCAGATTCTCATACGGGACCTCATACCAAACTCCACCCCCATCATTACTCACCTCGACCCGTTCGGGCCATCCACTCCCACTGTACGCCCAGCCCGTCAACTTGATCTTGCCATCATGCACAATAACATCTTTATCCACAGGCGTCATAATCGCACTAGCGACCGGCATAGTCTGAATACTAAACCCATTACTATACGTAACATTCTGCTTGCCCATCTGCGGCGTATAATAAATATACTCCTTCATCTGGACGGGCGCCATGGTTGGATCAGAAATAACATTAATCCTAGTGAGCCACTTGCAGCTCCGCGCGCCAATATACCCCATGACGACTACACGAAGCGGAGCACCGTGGATAGCAGGCAGCGGCTCACCATTCATTTCCCACGCCAGCATCACCTCGTTGACTTTGACTTTGCGCAGGGGCACGCTGACGGCGTAGTTGTAGATTTGCCCCTTTTTAAAGTAACTGTCTGCGCCGAAGAATTCAACGTGTTTGCCATTGTCGGCTACGCCGCCGCAGTACTTGAGCACCTTTTTGAGGGACACGCCGACGTAGCGGGCTGTTCCTATGGCGCCTTCGCCCCAGGGCGCATTGATGAGTTCGTCGCCGTCGCCGGGGTAGTCGTGGATTTGCTCGATGCGGCGGGTTCCGGAGCATTGGAGGGTTATTGAGGTTTTCATGCGGGGGAAGAGGGATTCGTCTTGGAGTTCAGCGAGGGAGATTTTCTTGTTGGGTTGGTTGACGAGGCCTTCGACTTCAAAGTAGTACTTTGAGGGATCGATTTCGGGGATGCCCCCGTGGTTGCGCACGAAGTGGTCGGGGTTGGGGGTTATTTCGGTCTAAGGGGGCAGGGGTGTTAGAAGGGAGTGGGGCAGGGTGTGAAGGGGTTGTCACGTGCCTGGACTAGACGTTCCTGGGGATGTGTTAGTGGGGGTGTTTAAGGTTCTGATGTGAGGCTTACTCACTCTTGGCGGTTCGCCGTTGTAGGGGAATTGCAGGACGTGGATCATGTCTTCTGACTTCTCCTTCTTCACGTAGTCCCAGGAGATTTGAGGCATATCTTTCAGGGTTTTGCCAAGGGCGTAGTGGTAGTATCTGTTATGATGTCAGATGCTGATATGATCACGGTGGATAGATGGACGTACTTCCAACGCACTCCCTCGAGTACGGGATTTGTATCTGGCAGAGGTGCCATCTGGAACTCTGGCGGCTAATGAAACAATCTCGTCAGTCCCACCTCTCTTCTCTGAGCCTTGAAACTCTTCCACTTACAACAGGGAAGTCATATTGCGCCAAAATCTTTGCAGCCTCCTTCTTCTTCTCCGGATATCTCTCCCACTCAATATACCCCTTCCACCCCTCTCTTTCTTCCGGAAAATTCGGCTCTACGCCCTTTACCTGAAAAGGCAGCGCATTCGGTTCCGCAGGTGCCATGATCGTTTAGTTCAACTTGCGAATTATCGTAATAGCTCAAGCAAAAGTAAACCCAAGTTTAAAGAAAACCGCGTCGACGGGCCACCTGAAGCCCCATATATCCCACACACCAGTCCCAGACCAGCCTGTCATGATGCCAGAGTGACTATTGCTTATTCAAGATTTAAAGTAGATATGTGCCAGGGTACTGTATGGAGAACCACGTTGCCATGCAGGTTAATCCGTGCAGCAGCGTTGAACAACGTGCGATAGATTTGCATAGGCCGGCCAATCAGCGTGGTGATGTGTAGGCGGGTGTAGCGAAGAAGAGTTAGACAGGTCAGGCTCAGTAGGTTTCTACGTCACTGTGATGAATGGTGTTTTAGCGATGGTGTGCAGGGGATAGATGGTGGATCTTCACTGTTGCGGCCAACGGTTATTAAACCCGAAGCCGATGTTGTGGAGACTGTCCGGACATTTCTCGAAGAAGTGCCTAAGCGCAAACTCGTAGAGAGATTGGGGGCAGCTTTATTGTATGACGATTAGCGGTTTGTGTTCTGGGTCCGAGATTCTATCCCGACAATTACTGAAGTACGCAAAATGCATGCGTCGTGACGATCGAGATAAGAAATCCTTCGCGGTCCTATTCGGAACAGGCCCGAAGTATTGTAATGCTGGTGCATGTACATCTTACGACGATGTCACATGTCCGATTCATGTTGTTCGGGAAAGGCAAGCGAGATCTGAGTTATGTGTGTAGCATGCGGCAGTTCAATGTTGACGCAAAGGCATGCACTACTGGGCGTCGAAAAGCTTGGTTGAGTAGAAATCGACCGCGATGATAGGATGTGTATACATAGATTGCAGTTGTATCAAGAGGATGGAAACGCACAAGTATATTGTAACTAAGTCTAAGATTGCATGAAATTCATACTTCATTTGTTACGTTCCATTTGGATCTTTCACGATTGGCCTTAATCGCATTCGTCTGACAATGATCATGATTTCACGCGCTGAAATCATCATATATCGAGACTCTGTTGATCAGATATCAATAGTGCATTACCAGCGCGTAATCGTGGTCTCTGCTTGCCATGTATTCACATGGGATTAAGAGTGCCAAAAGAACGCTTGATATGTGCAACGATGACCGAATTGCTAAGCTGTGCAAGCCCTATCCAAAGCTCGCGCTGAGCGCCACACACCCATACATCCGTCTGCAGAATTCAATGGAGACCGCTTTTGTTCCTAGACGTACGAGACACACAATCGAGCTCCAGTTCAAGAAGGGATATCCTCCTGTGTGATATGTATGGGAATCGCCGCACCGCCTGGCAATACGTGCTTCCTCTTCACTACTGGACAATCACAGGTTTTTTCCTGGACCGTATAGCTCAACGGCGATGGATGTTGCTACTTGTCTTGTTGGTATTAGTAAGTGTCGGTTATATTGAAGTTGTTGCCGTTATCACTACCATTCACCACATTCTCGTCTCTGAAGACCAGATGGCTCTCGTAGTATGCTAACATCTGCAGTAGTTAGTCGGTTGCCGCCGGATGTTCAGCGCAGAAAATCATACCTTCTGTGGGCATTTCTGATAGACGTGCTTCAAGGGGTGCTGGGTCTTCTTCTGGTTGTTCCACACAAGATAGACATATTTTGTGAACTCTCCCGTCTTGGGGTCGGGGGTCTCCTCCACGGTGTCAACATAGCTGACGTCGTGTTCCCAGGAGCCGGGTGGTGGGCTCCACTGCTTCTCCTGCTTTGGCCGTTTCGCGAGCGACGCCGGTGTGCCTGAGCCTGACTCTGATTTCGCCATGGAGGGTCGTCCTTTCCGCTTCTGTCCCTTGGGTTCGGGCCGGCCGCCAATCTCTTCGAAGTACTCCTTCATTACGTCGACTGCTCCGCCCCTAGGTTGGTCAGTCAGTACTGTGCGTATTGAACCTGCCGAGTGCCATGCCATACATGTTGTCTTCTGGTTCCCATGTCTGGTCTTTGGGATCGTCATAGCCTTGCCATTTGACATGGAATACAATCCCGCCCTGGATCCGTCAGCCTTGTCCATGGCTCTTGAAGGAGTGCCCTCACTTTGACAAACTTGTGGCCCATAATCTTTTCTACAATGTACCTGTCGCATTATCAATACAATGGGATCCATTTGCATAGGAGCAATGCACGCACTCGTCTTCAGCCTCGTCACTGCCGGCATCCTCGTCCTGATCGTCGTCGTCGACATCATCCTCCACGGGCTTCGCCTTGGTTTGGCGGTTGGGCTTTGGCTGGGGCGGTACCTCCTCGTCGCTGGAGGACTCGTCGCGGTCGCTCAGGGCAGCTGCAGGCGCGTCAGCAGCTGTAATGTACGCGCGTGATGATGGGTTCGAGCAGGCGCAACTCACGCGGCATGTTGACGAGCTGTCGCTTGTGGCTACAAGGGGAGTTTGGGGATCGTTAGAAGCTGTCCAAAGCTCTGCCAGAAGCCTGCTATATCATTGCGCGCGCGGCGATGCGTAATCGTCGTAGTAGCGGTGGTAAAGGCAGGTCGAGCGTGTCGTCAGGTCTGTATGGCTGGCAGCTGGCGACGGCGGCGGCGCGTTCGCGAATGGCCGTGCGCTCCAAGGTTCCTGGCCTGCCTTTTGCCAAGGCTGTTCATGGGGAAATTTCGAGATGTCCGTGGGAGCTGTTTACACGCGTACCCCACCACCCCTCTCCTCCCACACGGCCTGTATTCCCCAGCAGACAGCATCTGGCGTATCTTGGGGCTCTACCTGCAAGTCGCGTTATCTTGCCCTTTTACTGAGCGCAGCATTTGTTCAATATGGCCATGAGTAAGTCAACACAGGCTACAACCACACCAAAACCTCAAAACCACAGAAAGACATCTAGTCGAGTATAATTTTTACTGACACAATTACCCACAGATATTGACATGTCGAATGGTACGCGTCCGAACCCTCCACTTTCTCACCTTACCCCCCACATCCGCCGGGCCTGCGACTAACATTGCGCGACACAGCCCAGGTGATGAAGGATGAAGCGGGCCGGCCATTCATCATTGTCAGAGAGTACGTTGTGCATTAGATTCATACCTGGGGAGGGCATGTATAGAGCCGGGGCTAATCTCTGCAACAGCCAAGGCAAGAAGAAGAGGCAGCATGGCAACGAAGCCGTCAAGTCGCACATTCTGGCCGCAAAGACGGTCGCAAACATTGTGAGGACTTCGCTGGTACGCACTTCTCTGGACACGATAACGAATACCGCAAGACTCATAGACTATAGGGACCCCGTGGACTCGACAAGATCCTCATCTCGCCCGACGGAGATATCACAGTCACAAACGACGGCGCCACAATTCTTTCCCAAATGGACATCCAGAACCACGTTGCAAAGCTATTGGTCGAGCTATCCAAGTCCCAGGATGATGAGATCGGTGACGGCACCACTGGTGTCGTGGTATTGGCAGGCGCCCTTCTGGAACAGGCGGCAGATCTCATTGACAAGGGCATCCACCCCATCAGGATAGCAGACGGTTACGACCAGGCGTGCGAGGTCGCCGTTGCCCGGCTAGACGAGATCAGCGACGAGATCAACTTTTCAAAGGAGAACACCGAGGAGCTTTTCAGGGTGGCCAAGACGAGTTTGGGATCCAAGATTGTCTCAAAAGCACACGACCAGTTTGCCAATATCGCAGTAGACGCCGTGCTCTCCGTGGCAGATTTGGAGGCAAAGGACGTCAACTTTGAGCTCATCAAGGTGGACGGCAAGGTCGGAGGTTCGCTCGAGGACACACTGCTTGTCAAGGGTGTCATTGTCGACAAGGACTTCTCACATCCCCAGATGCCTTCAGAAGTCAAGGACGCCAAACTCGCCATCCTCACCTGCGCATTCGAGCCCCCGAAGCCGAAGACCAAGCACAAGTTGGACATCACTTCCGTAGAAGAGTTCAAAAAGCTGCAGAACTACGAGTCGAACAAGTTCACTGAGATGATCGAGCAGATCAAGGCCACAGGCGCGAATGTTGTAATATGTCAATGGGGCTTCGATGACGAGGCAAACCATCTCCTCCTCACAAACAAGCTACCTGCAGTACGATGGGTCGGCGGCCCAGAGATCGAACTGATCGCCATCGCCACAAACGGACGTATCGTGCCACGATTCGAGGACCTCAGCGCAGAGAAGCTGGGCAAGGCTGGTATTGTGCGCGAGCTGACTTTCGGAACCACAAGAGACAAGATGCTGGTCATCGAGGAGTGCGCCAACACAAGAGCTGTCACAGTTTTCGTCCGAGGTAGTAACAAGATGGTACCATTGACCCTGAGAGCTCACACGATGCATCGCTAACATCACACAGATCATCGACGAAGCAAAGCGATCATTGCATGATGCTCTTTGCGTCGTCCGCAACCTGGTGCGAGACAACCGTATCGTCTATGGTGGCGGTGCTGCTGAGGTAGCATGCTCGCTGGCTGTCGAAGACGCAGCGGTCAAGGTATGTATCCAGGTGTCTGTTACATCTTCCGTGTCTAAGTCATCTACAGAGCCCTGGTCTGGAACAATACGCAATGCGTGCCTTCGCCGACGCCTTGGATGCCGTGCCCATGGCCCTGGCCGAGAACTCTGGTCTCAGTCCAATTGAGACTCTAGCTAACATCAAGTCCCGACAAGCCAAGGAGAAGAACACAAGGTTAGGTGTTGACTGCATGCAGTCAGGCAGCAACGGTATGTACATCTCTCGTCTCAGTTTCGCTTCCCGTCCCGCTTCCGGTTTCATCCCACCATCTGATACCCGTCTTCACCGCTATTCGGCGTTTCTCCGCTGTCACACGTTACGAAGACGCGGACATCCCGTGGCGTCCACGTATTCCCGCGTTGAGCGCCTCCGCGGGTCTCATCCCACACCCCCACACCCACTGATTGCTGCTTTTTGCTCTACCCCATGATCACGGACATTTATGGGGATGCGCCGAGACACGTTTGTTTTGATGTCCCTCTATCGCGCATGTCATAGGATCAACCTATGGCTGCACCACCCCAGCTCGTGCTAATGTGGCGTTGTTGCAGATATGAAGGAGCACTTCGTTATCGATCCCTTGATCTCGAAGAGGCAACAATTATTACTCGCAACCCAGTTATGCAGAATGGTCCTCAAGGTACGTTTCAATACCCCGTTATTTCATTACAATTCAAGACAACGCACCGTAACCTTGGTTATTGTGCATCCCTTTCCCGCCATCCCTTCCGTCATCCCTTCCCGACCGTGTAACCGAATTTGCTTGCGCTTCTTCATCCCCATTCCTTGCCTGGCTTCTCCGGAAGCGAAGACCGGAGAGGGGGACGGGGAAGCGGAGAAGCGGAGCGCATGCACGGGGTGGATGCATGCAATATTGCTTCACAGGTTACACGCGAACAAACGGCATTCGTTGTTTGTGCAACCCAAGGGATCCTCTCCGCCGGAATGCTGAGACAACACCTTACATCATTTTACATTGGCACAGTACTAACGGAGCCGTCAGGTCAACAATGTAATCATTGCTGGAAATGATGAGCAGGACTTCTGAGCGGCGGTGTCTTAGTCGTCTGAACATGACCCTCTTCACCCTGTTACGCTCGATGGCCTGTCGGTAAACGACAGATCATAGATTCCTGTCCACTAGATTCGATCAGCGAGTCTTGAGCTTCGACGGAAGGGTACAGCGCATCAAAGGGATACCACGCAGACCAGATCACACCGTTCAATGAAAGAAATGACCAACACATCACCCAGCGTGCATTTCTCTTGATTGTGTAACTGATTGTGCGTGCTGCTAACTACGCACGTCCGTCCATCCCGCTAGACGTGGTTTCGATTTTGCCAGGTGGTGTTTAGCAGTAGTATTTGCATATAGGAGGTATACATCTACGACGAGTGAGATGGTCGTCCGTGTCTACCGGACAATGCAGACCATGTCACCTAGGTAAGCAACTTGATCACCTACGTTGGGGGGAGGGACTAGGCAATGTGCGTAGGTCCACTATCTAACGCCTCCTCACATGACGGTACATAATTTGCGTAATTTTGTCAAGAAGAAGCACTGGTCAATACTGTTTGAAAGTAAAACGCACTGGAAGGTTGTTGTCTGGAGAAAGCATGAGCAAGGCAGTGAAAAATGTGCAGTCTAAGATCTAGAATTAATGGGCTTCATGTCGTCGCACTTGAAAGTAGGAGTTTACATATAGGGACAACCCATTGAGACTACAACTCTAGCAACTGCAAGTACGACTAGTGACCATGTTGCCACATCACGTGTCAAGTCATTCACCCGTCTTTCCTTCCTTCGAACATGTGTTCATGCAAGAACCCACACCCTACACATGCGTGTAAATTACACAAAACGACACACAATACATGTGCCACGTAACAAAACCTTTAGTCAAGCAGCATCTCCTTTCCCACTCTTCGTACCCACAAAAAAAAACCAGAAACGTCTGAGCTCCTCTAGAGTTCATTACATCCAAACGCGTTCGGATCCACCCGCCGAACAGCAATAGCACGGGTATGGGAGGAGTCCGCGCGACCAGGAGGAAAAGGCTCCACTATTGATTGATGGTGGGTGGATGGTCCGAAGAGTCGAGACGAACATGGAGTTTTGAGGTTTTTCTTTCACGCACGGACGGACGGAGTTGGGATGGGCGTTGGGTTGGGCTGGGAGTAGTGGAAGGCGGATTGGTCGATGTGTAGTTGAATAGCTAGCTGGGGTAGCTAGAGTGGTGAAGTGCAAACCATGGTAGAATCATGTTTTGACGTGATGCACGACTCGAATGCAAGTCTGCAGAGTCACAAACTACCATAGTATAGGAGTAGTTCCGCCACAGACAAGCACTTGGAATATCTGAGCTCACCGAGGCGTGGCAACGACACGACGCAACACGATGCCAAACCACTCATTTCCTACTCTAGAGAACCATGGCCTGCTGCCCAATCCAAGCGCCGCACGAGCAAACTGTACACACCCAGGTTAGGTATCATATGGAACGTGCTTAAAAGACGCATTGTTGAGGCTCTGCGGCAACTCCACTCTAGCGCCCGAACGAAAGAACATTCTTCGACTCGACGGCGCTAATGCGAGTGATGGGCTGCAGAACAGAGCTCAACACCATCCATGGGCAGCTGAAGATGACGGTACTGTTGCTATAGCAGGGCACACGCCTCTGTACAGCACTCTACCTCCTATTTGCTACAGTATGTGGCATTCGGAGATTTGATCCGTGGGGGTCAAGCCCGTCCAGTGTCGAGCCTGGATTTTGTCTTTCTAGAGTAGATCATCAGATGCGGAGGGAGAGAAACTGTGTGCCTGACACTTTTCGCAACGCAAACCATACCCAAACAAGTGAAAAACTAGCAACATCTGCTTTGGTCTGCAATGTCTGACATGTGAACGTGCAAGCAGCGTGGCGGTACTCTACCATGATGTGGCTTTGACATTTTTTGCCCCCCACCTACCACCACGTCTCCCGTCCGTGCCAACCACCATGAAAACAAAAAAGGAAAAAGAAAACTCCACCACACAACAAAGTAACCAGAAAAACAAGTGGGTAGGTCACGCTCTAGAACCCCCCTTCCCAAACACACACCCCTTCTGGCTCGCTCGGGTAGACTCGGTCGGTGGGCTCAGGGACCTGCAATAAGTGGGGCCCTTTTGTTCGTTGTTCGGAGGTTCACGGGATTATAGTCCTCGTCCTCGTGCGCGGATGTTATATCCTTCTCGATGCTAATTGGCTGCGGGGAACCGTGAGTTGGAGTAGAGTTACCTGTTAAATCTGAATCGTACCGTAGAATTTGGAGAAGAAGCCCCAACTTCCGTTGAGTGGGGGGTTTCAAGGGTGTGGGATCAGAGCAGCTACAGCACAGTACAGTCCAGCACAACAGACAGGGTCCTGCCTCTTGCAGACACAGACAGGGTATTGTTGAAGCTGAAGTGGGGTTCCTTTCTTCGTTTTTTTTTCTCTTTTCGCGTGCGGTGTGAGATTCTGTAACCTGTAGTGCATGGTGTTGGTTGCTAGCTGAGTCACATGCATGCGGAGATGTGAAATGGGGGCGCGCTTTGGATCTGGGATTGGGTAGCAATGCATGTTCTACACTAAGCCTACCATATCTGCTACAAACAGTTGAAGCACAGCAAAATCAAGCGAGTCCAAAGACGGTTCATGGGAGAGTAGAGTAACAAGTCTCGGGAGGCGCTCGGCGGGCATCGTGGTGGAGAGAGTGGTGATCCCTGCTATTCAAGCCGAAAGCCACACCCGCCTGGTGAACCATTGTTCTTACTCTACACTCAATCCCAACAACGTCGTTCATGGTCTGGCTGCGAGATGATGCATGCACAGTATCTGAAGCGCTCAATCTAAAGCAGTAGAGAAGAAGAAGAAACAACATACAGTGACGTGACGTTCACCACTTCACTGCCCTCCGCAATCGCACAAATCCAAAAGAACCCCCACAATCCCGTACTCATGCACTCCTCAATGCAATCAACAACTGCAGCTGCCAAATCCAGCAATCCCGATATGAAAAAGTGAGAGGGAATATCTTTTCACCTGTTTTTCAAATTCAGACTTGGTCTGTCTCCACTTCATAGCGGGAAACGCCATTGCCATCAAAGCTTCTAGAAAACTTCTTGGTGGATGGTTGCGTTGCGTTGCGTTGCGTTGCAGACAATAGATTGATCTGTTCATAACGCCACTGGCTCATCGATGATGCGGCAGGTGGAGACAACACCGTCAATAGCTCCAGCAGAGACAATAACAGTATGCGTATACGTGTTGCATCTAACTTAATGGTCGATATTTGGTGTTTTGCGTGGCTTAACAGGTCTCCGCAACGGGCACTACCGGAAATGTTGAGCGGTGTATTGTGGACATCCATCCCATTGCAAACCAACCCAACCCAACCCAACCACCAAGAGAAGTACGACTCTTTTTGTTGGATTTTGGGGCGGGCGCGCTATTGGAATGACGGTTGAAACCTCCGCCCCATCCATAATGAGCGGCTCTTTATTTTGCCTTTGCATCCGGCGTGTTGCGTTGTCTTGTCTGACACGAGTTTCTGCAACGTTACACGGCCCCATCTTCCCACAAAACCTACCGAGATTCCTCCCATCAAGGGAAGTCAGCATTCGAAGAAATCACATTGTGTCCCTCACCGTGAAAATATCCAAGTCATCTGACCTTACCTTGCCTTTGACCAAAAACAATCAACTCGAATTCCATCGCTTCCTTCGCGCATAATCATCGGGTGAGAAGACGATCTTGCATTCCAACCCACACGGCTTGTTACGGCATTACCGTATACGGTAAGCCTAGATCGTCGAGGGGGACGGAGCTGGTACCTGCAGCAACACTTACGTCATCTGCATCTCCGTGACGCAAGAAAAATACCCCAGAAAAAAAAGGGATTGTCGCGGCGCGTGTGTCGGGTGTGGAGCCCCCATAATCCTTCTGGAAGGTTTCCACGATTTTGCCGTTTGTCCACGATCCCTGCACACACCACACGCGCACACACGAAACATGGGGGCTGGATGCGGAGACGAGACGCGAGCGCATGGCTACTAGACTCATGGACATCATGCTCGTGACCATGGGGCGACTGTTGCGTGTGAGCAGCGAAGATCCTTGGACCATTGTCGTGACAGATAATCCACCCGAGCTACAACTCTTCAGGCATGAGTCGTCGTTTTCTGAGCTGAAAAGCACCCGCGAGCCAAACAGCCTTGACAGGTGATTTGAGGGTTTTTGCTGTCCACCTGATGTTGCATTACCTAACCTTGGGGCAAATCTTCATGCTCGTCAGAGGCATAACATGACCATCAATTACCGCTTCAAGACCCCCAGGAAACTCTATGCGGGGATTACAACGTTCTGAAAAGGTCCCAACGTGAACGGGGAAGCTATGGTTGTTGCCGCTGGTAGAGTTTCAGTGTCAGCGTCTGTGCGGATGTGGCACGACAAGGCGAGAATCGCCGCAGATGCGACATGGGACAGGGTGTTTGTTTGTTCAAGTGAGGCGAGGCGATAACGCAGCGGTCGGTCGGAGACATCATGGCGAGGTATGCCGTGAAATTGTCGATAGCATTTGATTTGATATTGTCTCCGGCTTTTGAATTGGAGCGGCGAAATAGCAAGTCGGCCCGCGCATGTATATGCTCTGCTATATCGAATTTGGGGAGCTGGCTAGAGATGCCGGGCACCTGGTACAAGTCGGTGAGTGACAATTAGTGTGGAGTTGCAGTTGCGATTCCAAGCCGTACCCTCTTAATGCATCTGTATGTTGCATGAGGCATTGGTGAGCCGAAAATATCTTCCGAGCATGCACCCAACCTACTGTATGCCGGATAAAATGAAGCACTGTTCCGAAGATACTGCGGTTCCGAACTTCATGTCCATTGTCTGTCCCCACACTTCGCGGCGCACAACACTGACCGACACGCGCCAGACATAGTCAAACCCGTAGCTAAGCCTCCGTCATCATGGCGATAGAAAAGCAATGGCGGCATCTCACCAGAATTGTGGAGAAAGACCGTTGCAAAATCTTTACCGGCCGCATGGCAGGAACGCATCCGGAAAGGGTAACCTAAGCACACATACTTACGGGTTGCTTGCCAAAAGTGCGGGGAAGTTAGCCGGCGAAATAGCTAGTTGGAGACAGATGACCACGAAGAACTCTCTGGCTCTACCCGTTACGATTCCCGGGGATCAAGCTCTTTGCCACCAATCTGAGCGCTCAATGGCAAGGTCGTATCGAAACGGTAAGATAATAACCTTGGTTTTTGGGTCCAGCGCGTTCCTGTATCTGGTTCCGGATCTCGTCTATCTGCGTCAGGAGCCTGGACGGAGGACCGTTTGCGGATCTGCACTAATGCCCAGCCGTTGATCAGGAAAGTCTCGATTATGGAGTGTCGTGTGTTAACAACACATTGCATCATCGTTACTCCTGACCAGGAAAACAGTAGTTGTGAAGCTCGTGGGCGATGATGTCATGAACAGGTTTGGTGGACCAGTCTGTGGAGGCACTGTTCGTCGAGGCGAGTACATTTGACATCAGCTCGTGATGTCCGCAGTGGCCTCTACTCAGCTTCATGTGAAAATGGAGCTGAAAGCGTGAAGACATCAGGCCACATTCCTTGTATGCGATCGCGTGGCCATTCGCAGAATGTGTGGCAGAAGAAACGAAAGTTTGTCGGAGGATTCTCCGTAGTCTGCCTCCATGCCATCGCGGAACTCTTCCTCGGCTCGTATCTTCATCCACACACGTGCTAAATGCCCGGCTCCAGTGCCGAAATACTCGGCAGCTCGTGGTCATGATTTGCCTCGGCAGACAGGATCGGAGAATATTGGAAGTATTAATGGAAGAGAGGGGAAAGTAGGGTACCAGTACCCATTGCGCAATCCACAGGGTGAGTGTGAGTGACTCATGCAAGACTGGCGTTCTGTTTGTGATGTTGGAACCAAAACCAAGACCCAATACATACCATAGGTACGTTGCTAGGGCTGCATATGCGCTTGGCATGAGTCGACCGGAGTGGCGCATATGCCAAAGTTTGGTTGTGAGGAGCTGATGGCGCACGCGTCTTCGTGTCCGAGACGAGTTATATGTCTTGGCCCATCGTGGTAATGTCACCGGTCTGTGCGATCGTTGGTCATTCCAAAGATACTTTCCACATTTTTGAGACTACATGAATATCATGTCGATGTTCCTCAAATTCTGCGATCGCCTGGGGGGTCAGGAGAACTTGGTGGTGAGGGCACGTTGTCAACTGAGACATGCCAGCAAAGACCTGGGGTAAGTGGGGCCGTGATAACAACCGTCAAGCTGACTCTTCCGACAAACCGACAAACTCTCCGCCCCACGACCGCGGCACGGACTGCGGTTGTGGGCAGGTTGATTCAGAGAGGAGGTGCAGGATCAGTAGATGGCTGAGCCATAGTCCTACAATATCGTGAGGTCCATGGTTGCGAGAAATTACTCCTTGTGGACGAGTACAGTCGATCGGCTGGAAATAGTCGTCTTCCGTAGCATGTCTTGCCCTAAAACCAGGACCTTGATTTGAATGTACCATAGCATGTAGATGCTGCGAATTCCCCGAGTATGAAGACTCCGACATGTGTGCGACCGGATGAGCCTCACCTGACATCAAGCACTGCCCAAGTTGGTCCAAGTAGACCGAAAAGCCTCCTATTGATCGATAAGCAAGTAGACGATACTGTACACGAAGCGTCAGTCAGTCTCTCGATATCACGCATCCCCACGCAACGAACTGCAGTGTGGACCCGGCCATCCAGTAGTCGATCATGTAGGTATCAATAATGCATTGACTATTGGCGGTAGAGTACGCTGGCGCCGCGAAGCCTACAGCGAGGCAATGGGATAGGTTTCCGGACCCACGCTCTCCAAGCACGACATCGTGGCGGTCTGGATGGCTTGATCTGCGACGCAGATATCGGTTGATGCATGGCTGGCGGCAGTTGGTTGCTTCTTGTTGCTGCATCCGAAACAGCGCGTCGATAACTGTTGACGCGTGGGCCGACGCCAGATCTGCATGGAGCAGGCCCCAGGGCTCCGCGCAAAACGAACATGTCACCATTGCGTGCAAGCTCGCAAAACACGAGGTGTGACAATAGGGGAGGCGTGTGACGATACCCCCACGGGGACAACAAATGAAACGGGAGAGGCGGAGGGCCTGACGTGATACTGAAGCGCAGCCACCGAAGGATGCGATAATCACAGTCACAGGACGAGGGTTGTAAGCGTATTACCAGAGGTTTGCAGGTGTTTTGCCAGGAAGGCTCCCGCGGTGGCGGAGCACCATGTACATGAGGCTGAAGCATCTCAAAGTTCACTCGTCGAGGGGGCTTTCAGATGACCAGTGTGCAGGCGCTAATCTGCCAGCGCATCGACCTACAGACCGACTTCGTCGCGGGGTAGCGCTGCGGGTGCCTGATGGAGCAACGCCGTCCGCCGTGGCCGGGGGTGAAATGTGTTTTTAGCATCCAGATGATCAAAGAAGCCTTGCAAAGGCAAAGGGCAGGCGGTGTTGGGTGAGCAGTCATCAAATAACAAAGGCGAATGGGGCCGCGCTGAGCTGAGCCCGCGCAATCCGGGGTATAGCTGCGGTTGAGCGGCGTGGCGCTGCATCAGATTGACGACGTTTCTTTGCCGCAGGTCACCTGGTGGAGCTTTGCGTGGTGGTAGAGTGATGCTGATGCAGAGGGAGGACGAGGAAGCCTGGAGCAGGAGGCGGGCGAGTTGCGGTAGATTGCGGCGAGGCGAAGCCGCAAGCACGACGCAGTTGCAATTGTGACAGCATGATTATACAGAGCAGAATGGGCGGCGTCGTCAGACGCGGTGACAGCTGCGCACCCAGGGGCCAGACACGTCGAGCCGCAAGGCGTGATGGACGTTGTGGTGTTGAGGTTGGCCGGCCGCGTCGTAAGGCTGAAGGGCGGCTGCAGCACGTCGAGTCTCGCTGGCGATCCCCACGGTGCACGGCGGAAGCAGGCTGCGGTCGCCACGATGCACGTCGGACGGCTCCTGGTCAACATGGCGCAAGGGTGGTGGTCTCACGAGGCAGCGCCCGCGGCCACGGCATGCCCTTGGACTTGTGAGGTCTCCCTGTGCTGAAGAGCGACATTGCAGCAGATGTCAGGTACGCAATCCTCAGTTGCAGGCGAGCAGGAAGCCGGGCCGAGAGCGGCAGTAGCCGCCAATGGCAATGGGCCGCACACAGTCAGTCTGCATACCGAGCATATTGGCCGAGAGCGTGTGGTGTCCCATATGGTGCTCGATGCCATCCCAAACGCTGAATGCCATCGTGACACGGACAACGTGCCTCTTAGCTGCGGCAGATGCGACGACCAGATTGCATTACTGCACCTCCCGCCATTGGTGCCGCCTGGCTGCGTGCATAACAGCCTACAGCAAAGCGTGCGTAAGCGCTCCTCTGGGCACCTAGCTTGTTCGATGATTCAGAAGAGCGGTAAGGAACCTGCCAAACAGAGAGGGTGCTTGGATCAGGCATGCGTCTTGTTGAGTCCTTTGCACCCCGGAACAGCTGACAAGTACGAAAGCGTTGTGGCTCTGGAGTAGAGTCTGGAAGCATGCATGTATCGGCCAACCGCATGCCTTGACCGGATCCCGTCACTACTCCACTCTCCCACTGCAACCGCAATACCTCCTCCTGCCCTTCATCGACGTGGGCAAAACACAAGTCATGGCCCACCCAAACAATGCAGCTGCGTCTCCACCATTAGTGGGAATGCATCACGGATCATGGCAAGGCTTCATGTCGGAGAAAATCAGTGTTGAACAATCCGCTTTTCATCATTAAGTACCTAGTCCACCGCCTGCTCTCACATGTCAGGCAATGGCGTGGTTGAGCAGCTTCGTAAAGCCGTCCCATTCCGGGGGTATAATGGCTCGGACAAGGAGCCCGATAATAGTACAGTGCAGGTCGTGATAGACACCAGTCGCTTCGTCAGCCCTTACCAACGACGACCGACCCAATCCACCCCAGGCGTAAGCCAAGCCCCATCTTTGAAGCCAAATAAGTTGCTCCTTGTCCAGTGTACAAAAAACAAAAGTGCATGAAATGGAAATTCGTAGCCTCGTCGAGTATCGCGTACCGGTGGCAGGAAAGAAAGCAAAATTCAAAACGCCGTGGATCAACGCTAATCCATAAATGCCGCTATAAAGTGCAAATGCTGAAGGAAGTGTCGCCATCACCAACCAGATCTATGGTATTCTTGCAGACCGTCGTCGAAGACTTCATTGTACGAAGTAATCTCCTTGTCGTTCTTGGCGTCTCGGAAAGTAGTGGACCTGATCTGAGCCTGCTGCGCGTTGGTGTTTAGGCCCTGAACATCGCCAGTGGTCATGGCGCGACGTAGAGCAGGAAGTGAGACTGCGCTCTGTTGGCGCTTGGCTACCGCATTGGTGGTAGCGTTCTTTTGCTGTCTCTCCCATAGGAGATTCTGTCGAAGACTGCCAGTAAGTTCTGACTGCAGCATGTTGCGGCGTGTAGTCTTCGGAGACATTGCTGGTGGGTGGACGTTGGATGTGGTCATGATAATGGGCTTGGGTCGGCTGGCCTGCTGACGCATCATCAAGCCAGCGTCTTCCTGGGGTGAGTTGCCAGTAGATGGTCCGTTGGGTGTGGAGTTACGAGAGCGACGAATGGCAGGTGATGAACGCGAGGCCTCATTCTGCAGGGCGATTGCGCGGTCGCCCTGGTGCAGGGCAGTGGTGAGTAGAGAGCGATGCGAAGTGAGGTCGGGCTTTGAGTCGACTCGCGAGAACATGGGACGCTCAGTGACGCTCGAAGGCCCGCTCTCCTCGTTGTCCTCATCTTCCCAGTCATCTTCAGAGTCGTCCTCCTCAATGGCGCTTTCGTCGTACTCGTCTTCGCTGTCGCTCTCGATGGCACCTTCACTTTCAGAAGCAATGTCCTGGAACGTGCGTGTGCTGACCTCGTTCTTGAACGACGTCGTCTTGCGCATTGGAGGCGGTGGCGCCTTGCGCATGTGTTCGGTGAGTGAGCTTCTTTGTGCCAACGAGTATGCCTCGAGGGAGCTGCTGTTCTCCTCCTCGGACGATCCGCCCAGAGTGAACATGGGCTGTTTCTTCTTCATGGGCTCGGTCTTGGAGGGCAGCGGCTTTGAGACGAAGCTAGACGTCTTCTTGAGGATGGGAGTGGGGTTGAGGTTGGTGCTCGATCGTACAGAGGTGGAGACGAGACCGGGCTCGAAGCCCCGGACAACGCTGTGATGACTCATGTCGGTGGAACCGCTGGTTTCTGAGCCGACTGGGGGGCTCATAGTGCTGCAGTCGAAGCTCGTGGCGACTGTGGAAGTGGAAGACTCGGGAACGTGGCGGGCTGCCGATGGTGGCGGGGAGGCGGCGCGGGGCGTCAGCTCTTCAACGTGCCTCTGCTCGGCTACAGGTGCGGCGAGCTGTGGTGGGAGGGGCGACAAGGGCTCGATGAACTTCTTCTCTTGGATGGAGTTGACGACCTTCTCGAGGCCGATGGGGGTCATGTGCTTGCCGCGGGCCTGGCTAGTCGCGGAGTCGTGTCGGCGCAAATCGGGACGTGATGAGGAGATGTCGGATCGGGAAGTGGTGGTGAGGGCGCTTTCCAGATTGGAGTCGTCGGACGCGACGCTCGTCGACAGCTCGGGCAGGTCAGCAGCGCTCGAAGAGATTTGGCGCTCAAACGCCCACTGCGGAGGCACAACATGGTCGGGCTGGCAGCAGAAGGTCTCGCGGGACCACAGTCTCCAGGCCATGTTCTCGTAGCGCTTGCCGTCTTCCATGGCGGGCGAGCAGCGTGCAAATACTGCGGTGAAGGCGTTAGTATGGCCGTTGCTGTACAAGCCGAGGCCCGCCATGTGCATGTGCATGCAAGGCGGCGGTCGCGGGAGGGTACTCACCAGACCAGAGGCCGAACAGGTTCTCGGTGTTGCGGGTTTCGATGGTGCGCATGGAGCTGTGCTCGACGCGCACAATGGGGCGCTCCGAGTGCAGAGGCATTGTGCGGGGACGCAGGCGAGCGTTGGCTATCGATATATGAGGGATGTTACGGGGTGCGGCGGTGCAGTGGTGCTGGGGCAGGTCTAGTTGCTGGGTGGTGGTGGTGGTGACGGCGAGGGTGCGATTGCGTCAATGAAGCGGGTGGCCGAGCGGAGGGGAGTGCCGGCGTCGTCACAGGCGTGGCCCAGGCATGGATAGCAGGCGGAGGATGTGTTGGTGGGGAGTGCGGGCGTGGTGGGCAGGCAGAGGGTGGCAGCGAGGTAGTGGGTAGAGCAGCAGGCCGAGGTGGGCGGTGGAGGCGGCGGGTGGGTATTGTATGTATATAGCAGCGAGGCACAGAGGCAGCGAGGCACAGAGGCACAGAGCGAGGCACGCACCGCCGACCGTGGGCCAGCGCCGCCCGCCAGACAGGGGTGCGTGGGCTCCTGGGCGACATGGGCGACATGGGCGACATGGGGGGGGGGAGGCGCGCCCACACCCACCCACACCTGGCCCAGCAGCCCCTGCGCGGCCTGTCGTCGCCCTAAGCAGGCCCGCCGCTGCTTCCCCGGCAGATTGCACGTCCACGCTCCACGGGCTCCACGGCCTACCGCTCTTTGCAGCACTACAGTCTGCTGCTGCTGCGCCGTCACGGTCCATGGCCCATGGGCGCCGCCGAGGCCTTTTCCGCCTGCTCCTCGCACACTGGCAGCACCGCCGATGCCTTGCCCGGGCGCGCCGTGCCCGCAGCTCTCTCTCTGGAGTACATGTCTGTGGCCTCGCCAGTGCGTCCAGCACCCCCAATGCATCCCAGTGCATCCCAGTGGCCCCCGACTGCTTTCAGGCCGCGCCGCCGCTGTGCTGCCACTGAAAGCGTCGACGCCCGCGTGGCTCTGCGTCCTGGCCGTGGTCTGGGCGTGGGGAGGCACATGATTCCCTCCCACACCAGGCCGTGCGCAACTGGCCTGTACTCCCGTACTTCCAGAACCCGTCGTCGAACCTTGGCCACAACACGCTGACTCGCACCCTCCGCGCTGCGTCTCATACCACAGCAGTCATGCCCGACTGTGTGTAGAGCACCCCGACGACTCGTCGAGCCCCCTTGATCGAGTCGTCCCCCGCTGACAGCGACCGTCTGCTGTGCACATGCCCGCTGGCCGCTTCGCTGACCCCCCAGTGCCCACTGCCGTCGCCTTTGTCGCACGCCGTCACGTCACCTGAGTCCGCCCGCCCAAAAATACGCCGACCCCGTTACAATACCGCTCACTCAGCCGTTTCCAATCCAGTCCTGCACGGCATGTGATCGAGCTTGCTAGCGCCCCCGCGGATGCGCTCAAGTCATCCCGCCAGCGTTTCTTTTCCCCTTTTCGCTCATCCCGACCAGCCCCTGCTCGAATCCAGCCCGACCGCTGTACTGTGCACATGTGATCTGCTCGGCGGCAGTATCCAGCATTGCCGACGGGGCCACTCTTCACGTCCTGGACCCTGGGGGACCTTAGTCTGCAACAGCCTCACCAACGCCCTCACACTGTCAGCATGGCATGACTACGGCCCAGTACAAGTGCCTGATATTCGCGCTGCCTTGTTGCTATATACCGGCATCTCCAGTTGCTGCGGTTCAAGAGCTGGGGCCATTGGCCTTCCCCGCTGGCGGTCAAGAGCCGTGCCCGGAAGCTCTGGTGACACGCCTCGACTTGTTCCGCACGTACCTATCTCGACTAAACAATTTTCCGCCTACCATGTCTATTGTGTTTCCTTGACCGGTTCGAAGCAACAGCTATGCGCTGACGATCGACATGACACGTACCCAGAATGTGTCTCATGTTCCTGAATGCGCAACGCACCCCACGGGCAGAGGACCACGAGGGGCCGGCTCGTGTGCCACGGTCCTCCACATCGCAACCCTCCACGGAACACTCGTTCTTCGCCAGCTCACTTCAGCCGTTTGGCGTACAGACCTGCCAACTATGCGCTTATTGTGGCTTCTCGTCTAAATGCGATTTGGCGGTTATGCTACGTCGATCGATTACAGGGCAGTTTATCGAGGTCATCCGGATGCTGACGTCGAATCACGGAGCCGCAGATGGATCATGTGCTACCATATCCCCTCAGCCGTCTGCGGCGTGACACTTGTTTCATGAGTTGTACAGCGAAGAACACCACTCTGACTGGAAACTTTACGTGGCACTTTGTGATCCCACAGCTTGTCTTTTTGCGGCCTCTGGCAACCACTGGTCATTCCCTATTCCCAGGTCTGGCTTTATCGTGATCCGTTACTAGCTCGTCTATCTTCGTATCGAGCATTGCGAATAAGCCGAAAGTCATCCGGCTATCATGGCTGGACTGATGCACAGTCCTTGTAAGGCCAGCTGCCATTGCCGGTCATGAACTTGGATCAGTCGAGAGTTGCCTGCTGGATGGCAAACGTCATGAGCAATATCCACTAGATCTTCTCGGGCGCCCTGTGAATGCTACAAGCCTCGAGGATTCATCAACAGCAGCTTGTCTATATTGGAGCAACAATGACGATGCAAATTCCGCACGGCCGCGTGACCACCACCATCATGTACATTGTATGGACACATTGGTCGACACACCAGGACCATGTAATCGTTTGTATGCACATTTTCGCCATTTTGAGCATATAACTTGACGGCACCACCTTCTCGGGAAATTTGCAGGAAATACAGGACACTGCCGTAGAGCGGCTCGGATGGTAACCCAGCTCCCCAGAGTACAATATTACACGCTCATGTCGTACTTCATGACCTGCAGACCGAAGTGCCCGCTCGTCTCCAGCCGCCGCGCTGTTACAGAGTATAATACGGTGCAAGCAAGTCCGGGCAGACACGCACACGTATGCAACCTAGCGGACCACCGAGGGTTTTGACGAGCATAGACTCCATGCCATGTCGTACAGAATGCGTCGGGCTGCGGTGCGACGTCTTCAGCTCATAGAGATTCAATGAGCATTGAGAGTCAACCGGCGACACTCATGCATACGTTGTAGGATCCAGTTATCCGCGCTGTCGCTGAAGTCAGCATTGCCAAGGACTCCTGAAGGAACTTGGCCAAGTTGACATGAACCTGACCTGATCCCTAGGTTTGGTTTCACTGGCCCTGCACGCTTTACTATTGTGTAGAGTACTACGTAGACACCAAGGTATGTACAGAGAGGAACACACATGGTCTCATCTTGCGACATGGCGTCACGGCTCGTATGGAATTCAGCCGCCCAATCCCCAAGCCTCACACATAACCCGTTACCCTTTAATCGCCCGCCTCCCATTGTGCGACAAACCTATGCCGCAAATCTCGCACTGTCGATAGATAAACACGCAACACTTCCGGACAATAGCTTTGGGACCTGCATAGCGAAGCGTCGCTGCGTATGCCCCCACTAACAGACGAGGCAGCTGAGCATGGGGACACCACCGCACCCACGATGCCGGCGTGACGTTTCCACATTGCCGGAGACTTGGCTGGGTATCCAAAGGCCCGACAGCCTGGAACGGGCGTTCAGACTACACCACTTCGAGTCCGGGGCATGTGCGGATGCACATTCGCATGTCGCGTGGCTTCCGCCCTACACCAATCATCCAGCCTGCAGCCACCGGCTCTTACTTCGGTTGGTGGCAATGGCATCCTGTTCGGCATCACCATTACACGGTCAAGAAGTCTCTTGCAGCAGATACTCACCAGCAACCCGGGATTCGTCCTTTTCTTTTAACAGTTCGCACAGCACCGAGACCTCGTCGTCGCTCTCCAGTGGCGGCGCGATTTAGCGGCGCGATGCACCGCGCATGTCCTCTGCGATTCTCGGGCCAATCTCGAGCGACGATGTGCTCACATGCGCGCATGAAAGGCATTTCACAAGCCGTGGCTTGCTGCCTTCTCCGCAAAATGCCTCGCAACCCCTGCCGAGGCTTCGGCTGTCACTGCGAGATGCCCCGAAATTGCCCTTCCGCCTTGAACATGGAAGTGATTCCAGAAAGAGATGGATGCCCAACCTCCAACGACAATCACACTAACCCCCAGGCCTAGCGCGCAGGGGGACCGCGTTCGTTGGTCTTCTGCTTGACTCTCACGTTTGTTTTGGGCGAATGCTTTTACTCCAATTTCTCACGACACGAAACCCCAAAGCATATCGGTAGCGGTGGCGGGAGGACTCCCGGTCAAACGATATTGCAGGCTAATGGACGTGAATATCCAGGGTGTCGGATTCAGCTCGCGTGGTTGCAAACATCGTGCACACCCAAAGCCCAAAGGAGTATTCGCTCCCCGCCGCCTGGACCTCGGGGCCGTGCATGTTCATTCCCACGCAACGCTTGCAGGAAGCAGCATGTCACTCCGCGTGTTGTTTTGGACCTGTGCATTTTGATAAAGTACACAATAATGTTTTGGGGTAAGGCCGGACATCGAAGGCTTCGAGGATCGGGTCGAAGCGCCGCTTCCCGTGTTGGACTGACTACCGCAAGTCACAAGTCATCTCTCATTGCGTATGATTTGATGAAACTCAGCCGTCGGTCTGAGTTGTTATGCCGTCTCATGGACAGTGGACTTGAGAAGACCAACTGGAGACTTCGATGCTCATTACCCCAGCCAAAGTGGAGCTCACATGGCCAAGCCTCTTCTTGGCGATGCGCGTGCGGATGCTGTCGTGTCCCCACGTGCTTATCACGCCTTATCCAAGGAACGTGGGTGGATTCGTGAGTTCTCCACAGGTTTCCTAATCCACAGACCGCTTCTTCGTCGTCGAGACCGTGCAGAGATAACACAATGGGGGTGCATTACACGCTCAGGCAATTCGGGAAGCTCACCAACACGTCGTGGAAAGAGTTCCAGATCTTTACCTGTCCGAGCGAATAGAGTAGCCTTGTTGTTGCGACATTTTACCGTAGGATTGTGGCAAATTCTCCGCCAACGGCTGCCAGTCTGGACCTTCCGCTCTGGGATCGGACGTTGACCTTCATGTCTTCAGCCCGAACAACATGAGATTGTGTCTCGGCCAACGCCGCAATTTGCTGTGTCCGGCGGAGGTCCGACCCGTCCACTCTGATGCGACCATGCAGATACCCCCCGTTTTGCAACTAAGCTGACTCCGGGTTGTTATGAAAGATTCGGGATCATTCACATCTGGCCAACGCATCTACAGATCTTCGTGTAAGCTGTGGGCTGGGTCCAGTGGCTGTAAGGCCCGAGCGGATGGTTCATGCATATCCAGGTATGGTTCGGTAACACTGCGTGCTGACTTGTCAGGTGCACCTCTTCATCTATCGCGTTGCCCTCGAGCCGCGTACAGACGAGAAAGGCGTCTACAGTGCTGCTCCGGGGGCGGTCAGCCTGAGCTGATGTACCCGCTCCCAGATTAACTGTAGCATACGCCCCGCCAGACAGCATGTTGGGAACCAGTCCACCGGGACATCGGTGGCTGACACCAAACGCTCATATCTGACTTCTCGTGTCTGACAATCACTGTTGTACAATGTCTAGTTTGAGTGCTGTATCGCCAGCACAGCAGCAAGACTCGATGCCACACTGCCAGAGACTGGCGCGTGGGGAGGGGGGCGCCTCGCATACCACTTCCACAGCTCTGACGAGAGCAAGTCGGGATCACGAATACGAATATATGGCGTCAAAGGAGTACAGAACGTAATCATGAATGACCGTTCCGAGATTGATGCAGACAAGTGCCGTATCACCTCATCCGATCCCACGAAACTTTCGCCCCATGGGCATGACAATCACAGTGAATGTACCCTTACGTACAGTCATCACACGGCCCGGGTGTTGTCGACAATAATGTATCGGTTGTCCATAACACATGGCACTCGGCCCGAGCACAAGCATACATTGGTGATGGCGCAGCCGAATATAAGTATAGCGTCAGGGTAAACATCATATGCATTCAGCCTGTTAAGCGACCCAAATATTTTCCTAACCCCCCCTTGCCATAATCACAGGTCCCAGTAGATGGAAAGCCACAGGATGGAAAACGCGGGGGAAAAGCCGACGCCGGGTATGGGGGAAAAGGGGGGGGGCCGCAATGCGAACGGTCCATGCGAACTTGATCACACGCAGTCGAGTTTTTTGCAGCATACATACATTTGTACGACCATTTTCTCAGCGCCACTCCGGAAGGTATCCTGAAATAGGGTGTTGATAATGCCATCTTGCCGATAGACCAACATATAACATCAGCATTAAGAGGAGACGAGTTCGTTAGTTTCCACACACACATATACCATATACACACTCAGTGAGATAGCTGGGGCGGTGTTGGTGTTGTCGCATAGTCGTGCCATACTATTCATCACTCACTCACCTATTGCTACTTTCAGCCTAACGTGTCAACAGATATAGATGCTCCGCATAAGTACTCGTCCCGCAGGAGAGGAAGACGTACCCCGGACTTGGTTGATGGGTTGCGCATGAAGCTAAGTGAAGGCCGGAATCAAGTGACTGCTGATTTGACTTGATTTGGCTTTGACTTTGGCTTGGTTGTCATGTACTACAATGCAGAACACTAAACTACACAATCACATGATACCCTCTTTCCCCCCTCGCAAAAGCAGTCACATATCCTTCGCCCTTTAGGAAACGAATACGAAGCGAATAACGATACAGGTATGATCCCATATTCCAACTGTGAGACTCTTGCTTCGGCTTCTTCATGGGGTGGGGTGGGGTGGGGTGGAGTCGCAGTGCAGTTTGTGCAGCTCAAATCAAGTCATGTGAATGCGCAGCGAGTAATACGGATTATCTTGTCTCAGCGATGATTCAAACAGGTCGTGTTTTATATGAGTTGCTTATGGTGATGCTTATGGTGATGCTGATGTGAGATCTTGCGATGTTGGGTTCTTGAACGGTGAGGAAGGGAGGGACGGGGCGGGGCGGGGCGAGGAGGATGTCGATGCCTGTTATTGGTGTTGAAGCTTAGGCGGTTTTTGAGGGTGTGATTGTCATGGATGGGTGAATTATGGAAGTTGGTGTTGATTATCGGGTATTTAGGGTGGCGATGGCAAGGTCGAAAAGGGGTGGGGGTTGTGAGAAGGGGGTTGGTTTGTGTACGCCTTGCTCTCATGTTGCTGGGAGATTTGGGTCCAAGGGCTTAGTATGGGCAATTGTTTTGTAGATCGGGTCACGAGTTTGACGGACAAGACATATTGATATTTGTTCCTTCGTGTGTTGTTTGATTTGATTATGTATCACTCCCGCGGAGCTTGGTGGGATAGGCGTGCTTTTCCACAAGGGGGCGGGCCAATGTAGACAGTAGTAGTACAACATACCCAGACTTGACTCGTTTCACCTCAGTTCATGGGCATCTTGACTTTTACAGACTTTAACAACTCTGTATTGAGTAATCTGGTTGCGTACCATAGCGCGCTTATATAGGGGGGTTAAATTAGTGTTGCCACTGTAATACGCTTAATCACTGTAGCTATACTGTGTTAATAGTTTAAAACTATAGCCTTGCTGTACTTTAAATATCTTATTTTACACCCTATTATAGTAATTTTTATAAAACTATGTGTGTAGAGCTATTATAGTTACGCTGTGTTTACTTCTCTACGTTATAGGGGGGGTTTAGTATTAAGGTAGACCCTGTGTTAAGATAAAAACTGTGTTAAAGCTGTGTTAGGATAAAAACTGTGTTAAAGCTGTGTTAGGATAAAAACTGTGTTAGAGAGGAGGTAGCTAGGTAAAAGTAAAGCCTTAGCAGAGCTTAGATAAGGCCTCACAGGGTGAATGTTCTACTAGGGGTGCTGCAACTAATATAGCAAGGTGCAGCTTGCTCACAATACTATATAGGGCATGCACCACGCAGCATACAGGCGCATTCACCTACGCATACTATTAAGGCAGAGGCAGAGGCAGAGGCAGAGGCTAGTTGTTACTGTTAGGTAGGAGTATAGTAGGTATGCTCTTTCCTTTTATCTAGTCTACCCAACTCATTTTGCATCCTAAAACAGCTCTAACACAGTTTTTATCCTAACACAATAACAACCTTACAACATTGGTACAGAAGTGTTGTACTACAACACTATAACCTTATGTGATATACTATCAAGCCTTAAAACTATGGCCAAGCTGTGTTTACACTGTTTTAACCCCCCCATATCGGTGCCTACTGGTAAATAAAACCTTCCTCATACCACAACACAGATATGTTCCCTTGGGGTAGTATATGCATCGAATCCAACATTCTACACGCAATCTCTTGTCCTCCATATAATTCCTATGATCCACTGTCTTGCTCCTGCTTCTGTATTTGCTTATACTACTGCATGTACTACTAGACTGCACAGACGGTCGATTTAGATTGGGATGAGCGTAGAGTTCCAACATGTGTATGATGGAGTGAAGTGTAGTGGGATTTGTGGGACTCGGTATATGTGTATATGGAGATCTAGGAGGGTAGAAGAAGAGTATGGGGTATAGTGAAGGAGTGAGCTAAGAGGGAAGGCGAGAGCGGACATTCAATCTACTTGAGATCTTTGTTGCAAGGTAGAATCTATAAGTGCAGATTTTGGAATCACAAGTTTTGAGATTGACTTTAACACTGAACTTTCGAACAGTGTGGTGCCATTGGGAATCGGTTCACAGGCCGAGGTAGTTGAGCTGGCGTAGTACTAAGTACCAGGATTGTTGTATGTTGCCACATGTTGGTGCTGACTACATTGTACAATTGACGTGCAATAAGATTCAAGTCATAGGTTTTGTTAGGGTAGAGACTGGGCTATGGGAGAGAGAGCTGTAAGAGCTCATTGTAATGAGGTCGTTGCATTGGAATATAGCTCGTGGACTGTAATCTAAACCAATGCGATATACGTATGCAATGTCATTTGCGAAGAAGTTTTCATTAATTCTAGGATAATGCATGATCTTAGAGACTAATTGGAAAGAGGGCGATGTATAAGAGACTAATTGGAAAGAGGGCGATGTATAAGAGACTAATTGGAAAGAGGGCGATGTATACAACAGGTATACAACACGGCACCATGACTTTGCTATCATGGGCCGATTTTAATCACTGAGTCGTATTCATGAAACATTACAACGGACGTGATTCTGACACGCACAGCCTTTGGCCTGTCAAGATTCCACTGTACATCACTTTGGAAAACCGTTGTTCGTTGATGATAATATTCATTTGGTTGAATGGCACATGTATAAACATTCCGCAGACCTCTCAAGGTACGTAATAACGTTGCG
Organism: Plenodomus tracheiphilus IPT5; assembly: GCA_010093695.1. Classification (NCBI taxonomy): domain Eukaryota; kingdom Fungi; phylum Ascomycota; class Dothideomycetes; order Pleosporales; family Leptosphaeriaceae; genus Plenodomus; species Plenodomus tracheiphilus. The sequence continues at coordinate 154,322 of MU006325.1, forward strand.
GGTATCGCATCCAAAGCCTACTGTGGCATCTTCACTCGCATTAACCCATGTCCAATCCACATACAGCACTGACCATAGCCAGCCTGTCCAATCTCATACAATCGCCATGCAATATCGAGGCATCAATCAATCAAACTCCAATCCCATGCCTGTTCCAAGCAGAGACATATCTATCTGTGCTGTTCCGTGCCAGATTTCCAAACGCCGTTGCCATGCAAAATCATCCCATATGTTTTTTAATCGTATGTAGTCGTAATGGAGAAGGGAAAGTATGCGTTGCTTAGGCGTTCTCAGTCATGTCCGAGACAGATGATGCGGTGCCGCCCACGGCCATGCGTGTCTGGAGGTAGTAGATGAGGTATGCGATTGCGGCGATGAGGATGAAGAGGATGAGGATGATGAGGAAGATGACCACGTTGCGCTTCATGGTTGTGGTGGGGAACGAGGGGTGCTCGTTGGTGGTAGTGTAGGGTTAGGCTGTGGTCTGCCTAGTGGGAGGTTGTTGTTGGGAGAATTGGCAGCACGTTCTAGAGGGAGGTTAGCTGATTGTACTGTGCAGTTTGAATGGTGAGGATGGGATCAATATACCTTGAGATCTCTGTATTCCAAGCAAGCTCAAATCCTGGTATAGACAGTGCGGGTAGTCGTTGACAACGCAGCAGGTCCAAGCTCAGTATCGTCCAAGCAACCTTCAGATGGAAATCAGGCTGCAAAGCAAATCACCAGAATGATAATTTTGTGAAGATGATAATTGTAGTGGAGTATGCAAGCCAAGTGTCGTTTCAGTGGAATGTGGCATGCAGTACTTTTGTACAGATGTTGCGGGGTGCGTGCGTGGTGAGGTGGTTGGTCGCATCCCATGGTTGGGGAGGCTGGGCGTGTGGCTGGTTGCCCGACGAGGTTGGATGCGAAACGAACATGGGGATATTAAGATTACTTTGATGACGACGAGGAATACCTTGATAGTAGACGAGGATTATCCCAGGTAGAAAGACAATGAATTTATTATGACTCCGCAGCGGCACAGCATGTGGTCGCGAAAACGCAGAACACCAGCCCCGCCCGGCGGTGTTGCGCGTTCACGTGCGATCGCGTCGCGCTAAATTAGCGCAGAGATGATGTTGAAGGCAACCACTCCTGAAACATAAAGCACTACCTAATCACATCGAAGCAGACACACGTCTACATCTGACAGTGATACCTTCATGACGGCTTATTCTGATACGTTGGGCATGGTCGACAGATCAACGGTTTGCTCTTCATGCTTCCCGGCTTAACGCTACGGGAAAGAAGTGATCACTTCCTCCACCGTACTGGCAAGTGGAAAAGCTTTCTGATGTCTAACCTCCATTTCCAATGACTTTTTACACCATTGAATTCGAGCCCTTCCATAATGTCCAATGGAAAGACCATCTCTTGATGATGGAAATGAAGTCTAGCGAATAATTTGAGCTGGTCCACAAGATTGTCCTAAGTTCAACTGCCTTCTCTATACAATCACCACTGAATGAGTTTAAAACGTCTCTAAATGCGGACGCTGCGATACTCTACACATAACCATCAGACTTCGCCAACGCCACTATACTATGGAGTGCTGTGTAGATCCCGTAACCCACGTCAAGCTCAAGATGCACAATCGTGAGCCAGAGCAAGATGAATGGGCTGCAAGTGGCTTTGTCTTTAAGCACGAGAAATTGGAGGCAGTATTCGCTATTGCGAATGGATGGCTCGAACGTTCTGAGAGGCCGATTGGAATGATGCAATACGAAGTATTTGCACACAATTCAGATATCGATCCTGTGAATGTAAGATGAAGGTATCCTAAGACTAAAAAAAACATAACTGATCGTCATGGTGTGAATATAATTGCAAGGTCCTTTGACACCAGCCGAGCACACAGCACCCCTCTACGCTCTATCCCCCATCGCTGTCAACAAAAGCGTCATAGGTCTAGCAGGCATAAACACGTATATGCAAGCCACCTGCAATAGTGCATTATATGCGAAAGACTACTCCCACAGTCTAGTCCCTGTCACGCTTATCAAGTACTCATTACCAGCTTTACGTAAAGTCATCCTCAACTTCACTACTATGCCCGCCGAGCTCCACACTTCAGTCATGATGCTCGAAGGCCACCCCTTGCAAAAATTGATGGAAGTTCCGATAAACAGTATAGAGATACCTAGTCAAGACCATGTGTTGTTATTATCACCTGTGTTGACGTATCCGCGAGCCTCGACGCTGTCGCAAGCGGAATTGGACAGAATCTCAGGGATGTATTGATGGAAGATGGACATCTTGATCGATGTGCATATGTGGGTTATGCGAGGGGAGAAGAGAGTATAGAGCAGATATATAAGTATGAACCTTGACAATTGGTGAAGTTACAAGGGTTGAAGGTGTATGATCCACACGGCCAGTTCAACTTTTACGCTCCGATAGTATTTGGCCTCGCTCAGAATTATTGAACTTCTGCGTCCAATGCTTATTGAAGGGCCAATCTAACGACGAGGGATATTGAGCACTAACTGTATGGCTTCATTTGAAGATGCGTGTAACATTGGAACAGCACAGCAATTGGAACTTAGAAGACACCATGTTGGAGACGTATCATATTTCCTAAGTAAGCCCTAGATTATCCTCTCTTTTCACGTGAATGGATCTGACCAGGTACAGAATACTGCCAGATTAATATTCCATCCCGAGGTAATTCTGTCTTGACCTTACAGTGAGTGTTTGGCACAGCTATTGAGCGTCTGAGTGTGTATGCCCAAGTCAGATATGGCGCGAACGACCATAAAAACAGTCGAGTCGACTTTCCCACCGTAAGGAATCAGACAATTTTTACGGAGCTGGCCTTGATCACTCCAAGACCGCTAGATCCAACTCCTTCGCAGGGAAGACATCTCTAAAGTGAATGAACGTCTCTTCCAGCAGGGATATGTCCCCGATTCGGGCTTTTAGAGCAACTGCATCATCGTTGCTTTGCATCTCCATCCAAATGTCTTCTCCTGTTTCTTCCAAGTCCAAGTCTAGAATGCTATTTTTGTAATTCAGCATTTGGGAATGGTTCGGAGCATGTTCGTGTGAGAATAACTTTAACTAGGCCAGATTTATTAGTCCTCTTCCATGTAATGGGAGACTATTGGTTGCATACAAGTCTGTTGTGCCCACTCTCTGTATCCACGTGGACATAGTAGCTTCTTCTCGTGCCGCAGAGATCTAATCGGAATTTAGCACGCTGCCTAACGGCAAAACTATTCTCTGGACCATCTTTGCCAATCTTCCGAGCATCTGTAATATGCAGTTGCTTATGAGCACAGTATAGTTCTGATCAAGTTCCCATGGATCCTCTGGCAACTTGTCGCAGGACACACACATAACAATCTTTTTCAGGGTAGTTATGCTTGACAGTGTCTCAAGATCTGACGATGCCTGACCGGAACCAAACGCAACTTCATCTTCGTGGATATGTAGCTGTAAGACCCGAATGCGATCTACCACGCTAAGGCCAACGCCCCATACGTCCCCATTGCCGTATAAGAATTTGGCCAGATCGTGCGTTGTTATTTCCGAGTCTGTACATACCATCATGGTAATCGAAAATAAATGTAATAGTACGCCTCAGCAATTTTCCGCGCTGTGCGTCCATCAATGTAGGAGGGGTCGCAGAGTCTGTCTAGACTGGCTTTCACAAGTTGATTGAACCAGTCAAGTCGAATACCTGGAGGGCTTGGAGACTTCCAGATATTTATGGACGTGTCTGCCAACTACCGAAACTTTCAGTTCTTGTCAATAGAAAGGTGAATCCTTGAAAGAGGTACTCGTAGATCATGTCGCGCAACTCGTGTGGTAGCTTACACTGCATTTCTTCGCAGAGTGTGAAACATTTCAGGGCTATATTTTCAGCGGGTTTGCGGATGGTACTCTTATCAACGGTTTGCATATCGTCTCTTGTGGGACGCAAATGAATACTCGGGCTTGTATAACCAGTCTCATGAGCTTAATCTTAGGGTTGTTCCTGATTGGAAACACCACTTCAATTTGGCAGCTACTTCGAAATTTACCCTGCGACAAATGATACTCACGTTAACCACCTCCAATTGGTACTGCTGGTGGCAAGTGGTTCAGGCTCTGCAATGCGCAATCGGCAGAGATTCTGATAGTAGCTGAGTACTTTTGTGGAATCTGTGAGTGACCAAGAGTGTGAGAAGGCACTCGAGGAGACGTAGAGACTGCGCGAGTAGTGAATTATTAAAAGTATTTGTGAGCGTTCGTCCACTCAAAACAACGCCAAGCTCGCGTTGTCAGTCACATGGGCCACCGAGGAAGGTGAAAACGATAGGATAAATTATCAAGTACAGGAAGTTGCGGTGACGTATTTACACAAGCCCGTCTACATCCTTGGGAGAAGCTTTATGCTTCTTGATCTCGCCAGGTAAAAGGAAAACGCACTGCTTCGCCATCTGACCTCGTTCGAGGCTGATCCTCGGGGACCCTCACAGCAATGTGATACTCATTGCTGATTACCATGTAGGTAGTTAAGCAGCCATTAACGGTGTTGTATCCGGACAGCTGCCACAACTGGGACCAGGTTCTTGCACTCGACATTGTTATGCACTTGCGAATGAAGGCTGCATCCTCCTTGGATTTGTAGATAGGTGAAGCGGGCGACATGATCCCTGGATTAGAGCTACTGAGCGCTGAGTCTCGTAAAATGTAGGTTGGCTGCTAGCAGTGAAGAATCGTGGGACTATGTAACGAGCTGACGAGAATTGCGCTAGTCGGCAGTGTCAATGACCGGAGGAATACCAAGTATGCCTCATTCATACTCACGCGGCCGTTCTGCTCTGACCAAAGGATCAGTTGTATTGGGCAACATTCGACGTACGATGAGCAACTCTTTCATAAAGACAGCATATACATAATAGATAGAAGATCTTTGGGCGCAACCGAATCCGTCTCTTTCCAAATTTCTGCGCTGCCTCGAGAATGGCCAGTGTCTTGTACGTTGGTTCCCAATCTGGCGTTTAGGGCGCGAATTTGGAGAGTCATACATTGGAAACATCATTTTTGCCGACGGTTGACTCAACACTAAAGACAAGAACACCACCACAGACTGGAAACCAACAAGCCAGACCAACGACGACCATACTGAAGAGAAATTCGAAATCGACAATGGACAAGAAAGTCTGGGAATGGGAGCGCACCGTCGGCGCACGCAACTTTGTTATATCGTCAGACCACACCGTGCTCCCTCGCTCGTTCGTGCAAGAGGCCTTTGCGACAGAGGCGATGTTCTGGGCGAAGCCAGTGTCGCCAACGGCGTTGGAGACGATGCTCTCTAATTCTCTCACCCTCGGTCTCTACGCTGTTACAGATGGTGGAGAAGCGAAGACGCCCATCGGTATGGCGCGCCTGATCACCGACTACACGACGTTCGCCTACCTGACAGACGTGTACCTGCAGGCCGCCTACCGCTCGCTTGGCCTTGGAAAATGGTTGTTCCACTGCTGTCGCGAGGCAACGCTCGAGATGCCTGACCTGCGGTTTATGCAGTTGTTGACGGGCTCAGAGCAGGCCCAGCAGCTGTATCGCCGGGAGCTTGGGATGCAAAAGATTGATGGAAACGAAGAGGCGCTAGTCTGCATGGGTGCACGCAAAGCCAGACTCGCCGAAGCAGCAGAGTCGTGTGGACCCCGCCAGCAGCGTAAGTGATGATGGGACCGCACCGGCGGGCAGCGGAACGCAAAGGGCCAGACGCACATGGTGGACTCTGCGCCGCGATCAGAGGCGGCGGTGCAGGCGAACGTGGGCGTGATGGTTGGGCGCGATGGATGACATCGCGTAGGGCTTGTTCGGGCCTAGCGCGACGCATGTCATGGCCTGGCAGGGTCGAGTGCAGTAGCGCTAATCTCGCCATTTCTTTATCAACGACTCTGGCTGGGCATGCTTCGCGCCGCCGGGCTTCTGCCATCCCCCGAGCGCGAACGTGGAACCATCTTGGGGCTAGACTGGCTGCCCTGCCCTGTTCACTGCATCTCGATATGGAATGCCATTATTAATACTGCCTGTTGGCTGTCCTCCTCCAGCGTCTTCCTGTTCCAGCAAGCCTGTTCCTCCTGTCATGGACTGAGTGCTCTAAGAGGGGCTTGTCACCAGTGCATTACGCCTACTAATTTGACGCACCCCGACGCTTCCCGAGCGGCGACTACTAGATCTCGGAAGCTACTACGTCCTCATCGCTAGTATAGATCGCCGGGGCCTTTGGTTCATATTGATTCGGCCCTGCAGCGCATTGCTGTACCATTTCTCAACTTCACCACACAACATGCCGTCGACGTTTGATGATTCCCCCTTATACGACTCTGCTTCTTCTTCCTCTTCTTCTTCATCATCTCCCGCCTCACACAAGCGAAAACGCGCCGATTCTGACACCCTGCCACTTACGCCGCCTCTGACCGCGAGCGACCCAGAGGGAACCCGTCTCCTCTCGCGCGCCACCAACGTCCTTTCCACTGCTGCGACTGCGTTGTCGCAAGTCACCATCCTATATCAGTCCGACCATGTTGCGCGGCATGGTCTCTTGCGGGCGGTTGAGGTTTTGACAAACGTGAACGATGCAGGCGGCAAACTCTTGATCTGTGGAGTTGGAAAGAGTGGGCTCGTGGGGCGCAAAATGGTGGCTACCATGAAGAGCCTGGGCATTGCGAGCTCCTTCATGCACGCCGCGGAGGCGCTGCATGGGGATCTCGGGGATATCAGAAAAGTAGGTTGGAACTCACATCACGAACCTGGGAGTCTGTTACTAACATTTCTCTAGAATGACGCAATCTTGTTCATATCCTACTCCGGGAAAACCGCCGAGCTCATGGCCCTTCTCCCCCACATCCCGCCGCACACCCCCATCCTCGCCATTACCTCCCACACTAAGCCCTCAGACTGTCCCTTGATCAACGAGCGCCCGAACGCAGTCCTTCTTCCTGCCCCGATCCACGAGCTCGAAGAAGTTTCGTTCGGCGTGTGTGCCCCCACAACAAGCACAACAGTCACAATCGCTGTTGGCGACATGCTGGCCTTGACTGTAGCCGAGGCCCTGCATGAAGAAGAGACAAAGAGCGTGTTCCGCAAAAATCACCCTGGCGGTGCTATCGGAGCAAAAGCTAGGAGGATAGATGATCCAGAGGCTGATGTAGCGGTCGTCGAATGTGACGGGCTGATTACGCCCCCATGAACGTGAGCCCGAAGTTTGCATTCCCAAGATTCACAAGATGGCGTTTTTAGATGTCAGCTTTGGACTGGTTGCTGTTGGCGCTGCCGTGCAAATTGGTAGATTTGCTTTCAATTCACCCGATAGCGGTAGCGGTGGCCAGTCGACTGTGTGAACGATGCTGGGATGCAGATTAGGGCGTATATTGCGGGGACCACGTAGATGAGGATGAGATATGAGGAATGATACCACTCTGACGCGCCGATTTGGTGCGCTGCAAAGGATATGAGCACAATAGAGTATTTCTTAAGATTTGTCTTCCCTGCTTGTAATTTGTCTATTGACGTCCGCAGCGCTAGTGCGTTTGCTCCTTCCTGTCTTCCCTGGTTGTTCCTTAGGTTACCTAAACTAGGCACCCCACCTATACCACGTGCCCACGCGTCTCTTCATTAGGTAGGATTACCTTAGGCTCACTACCCGTCTACTGGCCTCCTCACATATCGACCATTCGCACATTCGAATTGAATTGCCGCCTGCATTTTATGACAAAAGCCAGACTATGATGAAGCCTGCGGTCCTCGTCAACAAGGTGGAACGAGACTTCGATGAGCAGCCAGAAATAGACTACATCTATGTTCGCCAGTGGGTGCTTGCAAAGGTTTCGAGTCGGTTCCTGGAACTAAAAAACATGAATAGAACGCTCGGAATGATCGCGCTTTTGGATCGCATCACGTCCAAACCGATGCCAAAGGCCTACGACCATAGGAGACTCGAAAAGAAATGCTTGAAGGCCAACAAGAGACCATGCGAACAGATACTCACGCGCCTTGTCAACTGAACGAATGGGAATCTTCGAAGTGTCGGAGATAGGTTGAAGCGCGAACTTGACGATCATTTTGCGCAGTTCTCCTTCGCCACCTGTGATGAGATGCAAAAGAAGTTGCCTAGGGGATTGCGCAACATGATATACAATTAGCTTGCGTTTCCTAGCCGACAACGTGTTTCGTTCGACATGTTCCCAATATACAACCCAGACCCCATTACACCTAATCTGTTCCGGTCGAACTACCTCTTGAAGCCTGGATTCGCGGATCCATTCACCATTTCCGAGCTTTCATCGTTGTGTTACAAGTCGACGACCTTTATCTTCAAAAGAACCTTCTGTCTACTGTACAGGTTTCTACAGCACCACTTCTGGGAACTCCACATACCTGTCAAGCATTTGGCCAAGCATATCACTCTCGGACTCGATACCTGGCTTTGGCACGAGTCTTTCTTGAAGACGCCAGAGGGAGGGCTTGCCTATAAGACATATGAATTAGAGTATATGGAGTGCTTCCTCGCGTTAGATGCAGGTGCTCATATCACCTTGGAGTTCCTGTCAAACCCTTATGGCTGGATTTGGCATTATCCTCGGGATGATTACACAGTCATGCGTGAGAATACACGCATACATACGTGTGTTGCTACCGTGTATCCAAGTGTTGAGCGCCTAATTGATAATGGATGCCGCGTTAGTGGCAAAATGTACCACTATCATCGAGTTTCGCGCTTGTAATCCGAATCTGGACGTTGGAGATGCTGTAGGTCATTAAGCTGGACCCTTCTGGTGGTTGACTGACTGAGTGTAGGATTTGGTGGCCGATCGAGAAGCAACGCAATGCGCCTGCAAATCTACCTACACATTGTGCCGATGCCCTTCCGATTAGGCTGGTTGGACCGGCAGGACTTCGAGGCAACCAATGCACGGGAACAACCACGTTGGGGAGGCAACCCATGTATATAGATCCTAGACCATATCCTTCAAAGGACCGCTCTTCCTCATGTGGAATGGCACGACAGATATGCTACTTGCACTCGTCTACGACAACGATTGAAGATAAAAAATTCGCCGTTTGCATAAACCAGGTAATGCGATTTCTCTTGCCTGTTGGATATGGGGAGGGTAGTAGATCGTGGTATAGTCGTCCCGTACACGCACCGTTAGGCCACCCTCAGGGCCATTCAATCTTCTATTACCATGTTCTCTCCAATTCCAGTGCAGGACCACATACTATACCTCTGGCGGTCAACACACCATGGCGCTTGCAGTGGGACCTGAGCTCGATCGCGATTATGTTCACAAGTAAGTGTGGATATGGCACGAGTTTCCCCCCTTGAATAATCGTGTTAGGTCGCTCGGAAAGATCGCGATGATGCAGAGTGTTCTCTGGAAGGGCTTCCCAAAGCCATACGTGGACGCCTTGTGCGAACTATATCCTACACGCGGCCGTGAATAGCCTGATATCACACTGCGCTACAGAGTCGTAGATCAGGCGAAGAGTAACATTCGACAATCGTTATGGAGGCTAGATAGCGCAGTTGATAAGCACATTGAAGCGTATGCTGTTCCTAGTTGCTATTCGGTCTGCGGGTCCAAGAACAACTTCCGCGAGAGCTGCGTGACATGGTCTACGAATCGCTCGTAGTTAAGCGCATCATTGACTTCTTATCCCGGAGAAGCTCGATATTAGACAAGCCCTGCTTGTTTGACATCTACCACCTCATGGACGCGGGCTTTTGCGACTCTGCTACCAAATTCGAGGTGCTATGGTCATGGTACAATGTTTGTGACTTCACGTTTAGTCCTCAAGTCTTACGCCGCTTGAAGGATTTACTCGATCTGGAACCTTGAGCTACCAGCGACCAACCTGATCACTAGTGTTGCTATCCCGCCTTTTAGCCACCACCACCTCGATCGCTGGCACGACTCAAAAGATAAGAAAGGTGCTCATCGGGAGAAGCGTGCTGAGACATTGCGTCATATGGACTGCTTGTTGGCACTTCGAACGGGTTGTCATATCACGCTCAAGCTCAAACTGATGAATATGCACGCATAAATCGATCCCAGTACTCTTTCAGGCTCGTCCCATTGACTGGATACATGGAGGAGATTTTACACTTTGCTAGGAGACTGATCGGTGGTGGATATCCTATTCGTGTGTTATTCACGGACCAGATGGGTTTCGACGTCGAGGAAGCTGATCTCAAAAAGTTGCCTGGCAGAAGAAGATCGAAGCTCGACGTGAAGTCAGTATTTAATGTTGGGTATCGCCGACGAGATTACTAACAACGAATAGTAGATTACATCCATGCAGAGCGAATAGAGATTGTCCCTGCGAAGATGATGGATGGACTTGGTCGTTGACGCCTTCAGAAACAGAGGATACGGAGAGCCTCGCTAGCAGATGACTAAGTTCTGTACATATAGATGGTCTGTGAAGCGTTGTGAGGGTGAGGAATATCGGAATGGATTATGCTATGTAGGGGTCACTTGTAGATGGGCAAGGGAACGTCTTGAGCTACGGTACGCCGTGATTCTACCGTAGATTTACATCATACCAAGATCTGGAATGTCAAATACGAGGACTGAACCATTGCCTTTTCCTATAGTCGGACTTGCAATCGTGGAAAACTGCATCGACCGAATTTAGTGATTGAAATGTGTACAAGTGAGTTGAGTTGTAACTTGTCAGACCGCAGACCTATTTCACGGCTCAGTTTTGGTTCACTAACATGGTCCTCTGATTTCCCATACCTAGCTGCAGTCCCCTTGCTGCACTGCAGGTGATGCTCAGGTGACGCCACAAAGTCACGTGTAATCGCTTCACCGCCAAGTCTTGCGTTTGCTCCTGCCTCGCCGCGTATCGGTATCGCAATCTTACGAAGCTCCTGGAACGTCTCAAGACGCACTCGAAATTATGGCAGAGAGTGGGCACAGCCATCACAGCATGATAGAGGCTATCCCAGAGCTTGACCGCGACTATATCCAACAGCAAGTGTACACACAGGTCGCAAAGCTAAACTATGATGCGGAATAACGATTACTAGTTACGTAGGTTCACTTCAAGAGTTGTATCGTTGACTTCAAAGTGAGGATATTATCAGCAACGAGGAGCATATTGATTATCATGTTTGGGCTAGGAAGTTGGACAAGTACGTCAAGGACAATGCGCACAGCCAGGACCCACTTGAACTAGTATATGGTAGTTGATTAGGTGTAGAGAGCCAGTAAGAAGTTGTCATGGATCTCCAAAATCTACTGGCAAGATCTCGATATATCTTTGTAAGTCACATAGGCAATACTAATGGGCGCCCACCCAAACATCATCTTCGGGACGAATCTATTATAGTAACTGACTGTATAATGTCATCCAGAACAGGTACATATTATGGACCAATCACATTTGTCTGTATAAACATGTTCCCGTGGATCCATTATGATAAGATGTCATTCAAGCTTTGAAGATACCGACTAATAATGGCAATCTTGAACAGGACTGTAACCTACAACCGACTTTGAATCTTCTCCAATGTGTCTCCAAGAGCATACTCGCTTGCTACCTTTTTGCTCCTAACCTTCTCACCCTCCTCTTTCGTAACATAGCGCGCCTCCACTGCCGGATTGTACGAGAATTGACTTGCTTTCTTGACCTCCTCATCACTCATCTTTACGCTCTTCCTTCCATCCGCACGCTTATACACGTTAACGACAACAGCCCCACCTAGACCAAGATTGTGTTGAAGCGCAACATCTGCATCATCTACGAATCTGTTGTTGGCCCAGCCGCGAAGCTGCCATGTGAGCTCTGCACACTGAGCCAGACCTGTTGCGCCGAGTGGATGGCCTTTGCTGATCAAGCCACCAGATGGATTGACAATCGGACCTTTGCCACCGTACGTTATGTCTCCGTTACGCACCATCATGTGTGCCTTGCCAGGTTCACTGAATCCAAGACCTTCGAGTAGAATGAGCTCGTTGGCGGAAAAGCAGTCGTGGACCTCGGCGACCTTGACGTCCTTTGGATTAACACCAGCCTCCTGAAGTGCAGCTTGGGCTGCACGCTTCGTCATATCATAACCCACAAGGTCCATTGACGACTTGGAGTAGAGCTGAGGTGAGTCCGTTAGGAGAGACTGACCAGCAATGAGGATTGCCTGACTCTCCAAGTGTGGTCTTGCGTCCAAGAATTTCTGGCTAACTATAACAGCGGCACCCGCTCCATCCGACGTAGGGCTACACTGGAGTTTAGTCAAAGGGAAATGAATCATAGGCGCCTTTTCAATCTGCTCCAAGGTATAAACATCTCTAAACTGCGCATATGGATTCCTCGAACTGTGCTCATGGCTGATCCTCGCGATCTCGGCGAAGTCGCGCGCTTCGGCGCCGTACTTCTCCATGTACTCGCGGCCAGCGTTGGCAAAGTACTGGGCATTTGGTGGGGACTCTGCGATTCCACGAGTATCGGCCATCATGCGCATCGAGAGGCCCATGGGAGATGGTCGGTCGCTCCACGTTGACTTGATAGATCCTGGTTGCATTTGCTCGAAGCCGATGACGAGTGCGCAATCAATGGCACCGTTTTTGATGAGTGTGCGGGCGAGATGCAGACCGGTTGAGCCAGTGGCGCAGGCGTTGTTGGTGTTGTAGATTGGAATACTGTAGATTTTGATCAGAGTATGATTTCCATCTTTGATACTAGGAAACCTACGTGCTCATCCCAAATTGATAGAAGACGCGTTGACCACTTGTTGTATCTCCATAACAGTAGCACGCGACTCCTGTCTCGACATCATCGTAATTGATCTGCGCATCGAGCATGGCTTTGACTCCGGCTTCGTAGCCCATCTCCGGATACATGCGCTCCTTTCGAGGCTTGATGAACTTGGTGAGACCGACACCCAGCACATAGGCTGGAATATCATTCTTTGGCGCCATTCTGAGTGTTTTTGAAGGGGAATGTTGCTATGATCGGAATCGGTCCTATATCACTACTGTGACCGACGACGAGCGACCGACCTTCTTCAACATCAGATACATTTGTATAAGCTCCCAGATGCTTAGGGTTAATACGGATGGACCGAGGTTCGGTTATGTACCCCACCTTTCCAAACTCCGCATTGTTTACTAAACTTGCGACTCGCCTTTCACCCATCTTACAACTACCCGTGGACGTGACTGACGAGTAATTCAGTAGTCAGCGCGTGTTCGACGTGGGCGATACTAGTATGGTGATCATAAGTTCTCCCGAGGGAAACCTGATGACGTGTCTACGTCATATGTAGTGGTCGTTTTTCCTATTGGGTAACCCAGCATATTGTTCTTTCGCTCGGCAACGGAGTCTGAAACACCTCGAGGATTCCTCGAGCGACGAGTGGAGTTTGTAGCACTTATAACGACCTGGACGCGGTGCTGCACATACCATAGGCAGGTATGGGCTTTGGCTTTTGAGGAGGCCTTTGTACCTATGGTATCGAACGGTTTGCTTACAGCGTTTCGCTCATATACTTGACCACCCTTTGGTCAGATAGATTCGGAGAGACCAGACGAAAACATTTAAACAGCTACTACTGTAAAGTTATGGCACAGTTCGGACTTGAGCGACAGGACAGCCCTGCCGATTTTAAGAGCCGATAGTGCGATCTGAAACGGATACCACGCCAACTTATCTGGGAGCAGCGGAGCGCACATGGATCGTATCTGGATCGCAATCGAATCGCGCACAGTCAATGAGAACTCATCTGTTTCTCAATACCCCATGTGCAATCTTGAAGGGTTGCCGTTTTCCTGCCTTGGCTATGTTTCGAAACGGCTAGTCTCCACTACAACGTCAAGGATTGTGACGGAGCCAGATGAAACATCGACCTCTTAGCGAATCAGAACGCACACATTCACCTTTAGTCTACCCAGCGGTTTCGGGCTTTATATCGGCTCATCTTCGCATGCGTGGCTGTTAATTAACCTCCCGCAATGGCTGACAGGTGTAGCGCCTAGAGAACCACATTCCTGGTTCGTGGCAGTCCAGCCCTGCCTAGAAGTCGGAACTGACATGGGGGTGAGGCTGTATCGTGGGCTTGTCTGTTTGGAACTACGCCGCCAGCAGGATTCCGTCCCCGGTGCAGAAGATTGAGGACTGTCGGACCCGCAAAGGTGACTATGTACATATAGAACGGGTCGTTGCAAGAGTGTTGACAACAGCAACTTGCTTTTTGCATTCTTTCATTCATTCTTCAGTTCGCTCGTTCCTTTGAACGGTGCTTTCTTGCCGCTCTTTACAAGCCTTGACGGCTTTATTTTCATTCTTTTGGCAGTGCCATTCTCATTCATTACCGCAGACATCGTTCACCACTTCGACACTTCACCATGTCTCGCTCACTGCTCTTCTCTTCTGCGCTCTTCGCTCTGCGAGCCGTAGCTCAGACTTCTGCGCCATACACAGATGCCAACACTGGCATCAAGTTCAACGGCTACCAACATCAATCTGGATACACTTTCGGTATTGCGTTACCAGAGAACCCCACCACAGACTTCATCGCCCAGATTCAGGCGCCCATCACCAATGGAGGCGGTTGGGCTGGATTCAGCATGGGCCAGTCCATGACTGGCAACCTTTTGGTAGTCGCATGGCCGAACGAGGGCGAGGTTTTATCTTCATTCAGGAAAGCAACGTAAGTGGCAAATCGGTCAATACAGAAGCTATATACTAATAGATGGGTAGTGGTTACACAAGTCCTGCTGTCACGACTGGTGACTTCACTATGTCACCGATTCCAGATGGTACATTCGTGAACGAGACCGCCTTCTCTTATACCTTCCTGTGCTCGAATTGCATCAGCGATGATGTTTCAAAGGGACTCGTCATTTACGACTCTCCAAGCACCAACATCATGGGTTGGGCTTTCTCAGACGATGCTCTGACTGACCCGGCTACGGCCTCCTCGGGCCTTACATACCACACCGCTGGGTTTGGCGCATTTGGACTGCCCATGGACAATGCAAAGAGTGCTGATTTCGACACCTGGGCCGCTCTTGCTGTAGCTGGTTCTGGCTCTGGCAACTCCACCACCCCAGGTAACTCCACCACCCCTATCACTGGTGGCAACTCTACTGCGCCCGTTACTGGCGGTAACACCACCGCTCCTATCGCCAATGCTACCTACGATTACATTGTCGCAGGTGGAGGTGCTGCCGGTATCATCGCTGCTGAGAGGCTCGCCGAGAGCGGTGCTTCCGTACTTCTCATTGAGCGCGGTGGCCCTTCATACGCATTCACTGGCAACACCAACACAGAATCATGGAACGACACCGTATCCATGTATGATGTTCCTGGATATGGTTACTACCTGAGCGATGTCGGTAGCCCCGCTTACTGCACCGACACTGCCGACATGGCTGGCTGCGTCCTCGGTGGTGGCACTTCTGTCAACGCTATGATGTTCGTCAAGCCCCAAGAGCGTGACTTTGATGACAAGTGGCCAGCAGGCTGGAAGTGGACGGATGTTTCCGCCGCTGCAGACCGAGTTTGGGAGCGCAACCCTGGGCAAACTTATGGATCAGAAGACGGCACCCGCTACGATGACGAGGCCTACAATGTATTGTCCAAGTTCTTCGCTGGTCAAGGATGGGCCGAGACCGACTTCATCAAGGATCCCAATTCTAAGAAGGATGTCTTTGGTCACCCACCTTGGAACGTCGCTAACGGTCTCCGTTCCGGTGTTGTCAGGACTTACCTTCCCCTCGCTCAGGACTTGTCCAACTTCAAGCTTATGATGAACACCAATGTTGTACGCGCTGTTCGTGAGGGCTCAAGCATCACTGGCCTTGAAGTTGAGACTGAATCCGGTGAGCGTGTGATCTACAACGTCAATGAAGGTGGTAGCGTTCTCCTTGCTGCTGGTTCTATGTCGACTCCACGCATCCTCTTCAACTCTGGTATCGGTCCTGCTGAGCAACTCCAAACTGTTGCATCCGGCAGCAGTGGTGTCACACTACCGGCAGAAGCTGACTGGATTGACCTCCCCGTTGGTGCTGAAATCAAGGACCACCCCATCTTCACCATCAAATTCAAGACAAAGGCAAACTTCACCGCCACCCCAAAGACTGCTTTCACCGAGCCTGATCAGACGACCATCGACCTCTTCGCCAAAGGCTCTGGTCTTCTCGCGCAATCTGGCCAGCGTCTCAACTGGTGGTCGTCAGTCACCACCAGCGATGGAAGCGAAGTCTTCTTTCAGGGAACCTGCAACGCACCCTCGGACAGCACAATTCAGATGAAGGTCTACGTCACGCACGGCTCCCAGTCCGTTGGTAGCCTCGGTATCACCGCAGACGGCGCTACAACTTTCATCACCAACCCACACATGACTTCAGATGTGGACACTGAGGCTGTCACCCTGATGATGGACCGCCTGCTTTCCATGACCAAGGGCGACAACTCGACCTTGAGCATCATCGCGCCTGCAGGTGTCTCCAATGTCACAGCTGCCGATCTCATCAAGGAGTTCAAGACTGGCTCTCACTATGTCGGAAGCGCAAAGATGGGCACCAAGGGTGATGCTGGCGTAGTTGTCGACACTGACACCAAAGTCTACGGTACCGACAACCTCTTCATCGTTGATGCCTCTATTCATCCTGATCTCCCTACTGGAAACACTCAAGCCATCGTCATGGTAGCTGCAGAAGCTGCTGCGGCTCGCATTCTCGCTGTTGGTGGCGATGCATCGCCCAGCGAACCCACTGTTATTCCTGAAGCTACTAGTGTTGCTGCCTTACCAACTGGTACAGGTTCACCCGTAATTCCTACCGCTGCACCAGTCGAGACTGCTGCACCTGTGGAGTCGGCCAAGCCCGTAGAGTCTGCTTCGCCGGTGCCTTCTGCCCCATCATCCACAGTACAATCCTCACCACCAGCATCCACGCCGAGCACCGAAGCCGTACAGCCGTACAACCGCTGCGGTGGCCAAGGCTGGACCGGAGCCACCCAGTGCACTGAGGGCTGGAAATGCGTCAAGCAAAACGACTTCTACTCCCAATGTCTCGAAAACACACAATCAACCCGTGGTCGTTCCGCACCAATCACACGCCGAACCAACACATTGACCAGACGCAAACTCAACGGACGTGTCCCCACAAGCCCCGATGCGATCGACAGTGAGCAAATTGCGTCGCAGAGCCAAAGACTCGGCAGGGCTAGCTACCTTGATACCTACGACTTCTAAGAGAAGACCATGAGGGGACGATGTGCGCCTTGGAGCGCGAAGAGAAAAGTTTTCTTGTACATATACTATATTCTCCTTTTTGAGTGGCTGAGCCTTGTACATATATACCTCACCAAACAGATATTATTACCACATGACTGTTCATCTTTTTTTTGTGCTTCATGACTCAGATGTACCCCCCCCCCCCCTCTTCTTGATAATCGCCACGTATGTTCAACTGAACTTTTGCAGTTGCGGTTCGTGTGTCACTTTGACAACTTTTTTTTGTTTTTTTGAAAAAACATTCAAACGTAATCACCCAAATCACTCTATTTTCCACAGAGGACCCCAAACGGCACTAATTTCCGGCCGGACACCACGACAAAACGACGCTCAAGCCAACGACATTGAAAGGGGGGGGGCGGGGTTTACCAAGAATGTTGTCCATGACACGTGTTAAAAGAGGGAGAGTAGCGAGGAAGAGAGAGAGAGAGAGAGAAAGAAAGAAAAATAGACAGAAAAATCGTCACAAACATCATCATTCACAGCTCTTTTTCCCCTCTCCCCCCCGTCTACAAATCCCCCCCACCCCCCAGTAAGCCCACCCACGCGGAAGAAAAAAAACCCAACAACAAAATCAATCCGCAGTACAACAATGCAAGTCCCACTCTGCATCCCCAAAACGCCGCAACCCCCCCCCCCCCCCCCCCCCACGGCAATATATACCGAGAGCCCTTATGAGTTGTACAACTATAACGTACGTACCTAGCGTTTGCGGCCATTGTATCCGGGACTACCCTTTTTTTCTTCTTCCTTGGTGCGGTGTTTGAAATGTAAGATTTTGATTGGCGGGTATACTTCCCGGGCGGAGCACCAATGGCGTGTTTCTTTGCTCTCTTGCGGGTCGAAGTTTCTCTTTGCGGATGATATGGGGTTTTGGGGGAAGTGGCATAGCTGCAGTTTGGGGATTGATGTGGGTAGTGGTGATTGGGGGGGGGGGGGGGAAATATGTTAGAATAGCTTGGGGGCATGTGTTGCTTGTTATCGTACACACATATACACACATGGTGGAAGATGATGTGAGCAAAAGTGTTGATATTCTACTTCTAATGGTTTTATATATGTGATGTCTTATGGTCTTATGAAATTGTTGTTGTAGCATCACGCAATGTAGTACCAGTATTGATGTTGGACAAATCTACCTCCCTTACGCACTCTCCATTGTACCGCTCCCTCGCACTGGATCTGACCAGTAGCTTTTTTTCAAACACATTATGCCCGTCTAATGCTTGTTGACCCACGCCCAAAATATCCGGGGTATCTTCCTCCGTGTCTCGTAACGCCTCGCTGGAGCCCTGGGATTGTTTTACGTTCTTGTTTCGTTTGCTTTTTGTTCATATTGCCTCTGTTCGAATTCTGACATAGGTATCCGCGTTGCTTACGTAGCCTCGGAATGAAGGCGCAACAGACCAGTTGGAGAGGTCTCGCACGGTCTCCTGCCTTGTGTTAGCCTTGCAGACCAATAGCACGTCTGCTATGCTAGTATTAGTCGTGTATATACCTTAGCAACAGGGCACAGGTCCAAAAGGCCAGTCTCCTCATCCCTTGCTAGGGCTTCTTCAGTGGAGAATGACCAATCACACTGTAAACTCAAGCACATGTCCATGAGCCATTCCATTCGCTCCTGCATCGTGGGTATCTGAACAACGAGTTCTCGGAAGGCAGGCCAGGCAACGAAGTCGACAATGTTGATATGAGGCATGAAGAGCTGATTGGGGCTGTGCATGACGTGATTAGCAACATGCCTCATTGGACGAAATCCCATACATACGTTGGTCGGAGCCATTCTGGGATCGCTGTATAGGTATCCTCAGAAGGCGAGATCATCCACCTCATCAGGTACCAGTACAGATACATCGATGCAAAACAAGTAAAAGTATTGCCTAAATACATCAGTGGATGCTCATTGGCTAGACAGACAGCCATTGCGTCATTCACGTGAACACATGTGCCCATAAAAGCAGACTGACCTTTCAGCAGTGCGCTGTGTACCATTCCCACAGCCCATTGAGAGAGTATGCCTGATCTTCTGAATTCCTCCTTGTCGAACAGTGCTGCAATGTTTGGATGGACCTCGATGATGAGATCGACTGGTGTTCCTTGTGCCATCATTCTTGCAGTCTCCTCCAAGATGGATGGAATCGCATATCTCAGCGATCCCGGGTCAGGCCTAGTATTAACAGGCAGCATGGACCACGTCGGGAGGGCCAAATTATTCATCTGCAAGTTCTGGACCTCCGGTGAGTAGTTGTCCATCTTTATACCACCACTGGAGAGTGGCAAGTGGCTAAAAAAGTTACGAATGTCGAGATTCGGGTGTACTCTGATTGTGTTGACGATGGGCTGGCGACTGAGTAGATGAGTCGCGTATATCGATCGAACAGTGTGGTGTCTCTGCGGCGAGGGTCTCGGTCCTCTCAAGGAGTGTGCTGGCGATCTGAGAGGTAAAGCACTCATTTCTACGTCAGGTACTGGTTGAGTAAGTCTCGGGTCATCCTTTTGGTAGGTATCGTCGTCATCGTCACTTTCGTCTTCACTGTCGCTAACAGTCAAGAGGACGTCGTCACGATCGTATAGAATCGAGAGAAAAGGTCGTCCATCGCCATCGTCCGCGGTGAGTGGCTGTTTTCCCTTTGCTGATGATCCAAAGGCTGGCGATGCGTTACCCAGAGATGTCGGCCAGCTTGGGCGATGTCCCGTGGACGAGGTCATTGAGGCGGTGGATTCATGGCGAAAGGAAGCAGTGGCCGAGTTCTCATCAAAGGGATTGACAGATTCCAGGCTCAATCCACTTCCAGAAGTGCTCGTAGACTCCTGGGCGAGTAAGCTGGATTCCGGTTACCACTGTGTTACTTGTCAGATGGCCTAAAGCTGATGGGACTCACCTAGGGGGTTTGCTCTGGCCTGAGATGGACGGAGCTGCTGTAAGCGTTCTGGCAACCTCTTCCACCCGCTCGCCGAGTCTCAGTCTTGCCAGCACAGTCGAGGCCTGTAAGTCGGAACCAGAGCGTAAGAAATTGACGATGCGTTCAAGCTCCTCCACGCGGCCTGACATACTGTCTCTTTTCAGTAGCTTCATCCGCTCCGCTCGGGAGACACCCTCTGCCACATCGTACTGGCAGACGACGTCATTGTCTCTGCAGCGATTGCAACGCGGTCTCGTCCCATCGCACTATCAAGAGGTAAGTTGATCGTCCCGCAAATCAGACGAGGCACCAGCAAGTCACCTTGGCTTTCCCCGTCCGGCATTGGATGCACGCTACAGCGATTGCCTGCCGCCTTTTCCGTCTGTCTGGTGGAGGTCGTTGCTTTCCAGGTTCGTCTGAGGCCGGTGCGATGGGATGCCATCGCTCAGAGGGGTCCATTCCTTGACTGCGTTGCCGGTGTGGCCTGAAGCTTTCCACGCCTGCGTAGGCAGTGTGGAGGGCAAGACGCTGTGGGGTCTCGGCGATCAGTCGGCGCGTACAGGTGGTCGCGCAGTGGGCAAATGCTCCAGCTCGTAGACGACGCTCTGGACGGGATACATTGGTGGGTAGTTGACCGCTTCCCTCTGCAGCGGGGAGGGGCTACCAGTCTGCCCAGGACACATGCCGTGCAGGTCGCTAGAGAGCTTGCGCTCCTGACTCCAGATCTGGATCGAGTTTTTTGACGATTGTTCGGGGCGATTTCCCGAGAGAGGCTTTCGGCTTTGTTGCCCTAGCCAATCGAATCGATGGGCAAGGAGTCCTCACGTGCTGTGCCAGAACGAAGAGCGCACACGCCCTACTGGTCGTGTGGGATCATTCAGAGAGGCAGAGAATCTCTCCGTTGCAATCGGAAGCAAAAGCAAGGCTAGGTCGCCCAAGACGGGGCGGCGACAGGCTACGTGGGTAGCTCCGGCTATACGCGTGTGGCGATAGTGGTCCGGATAGGGCCTGGCCCGCCTTCACCAGAGGCTCTGGAACCTGCAGTGGTTCCTAGGGACCATACTCGCCGTCTGAACGACACTCGGGCTGTGGCTTGCGACGGAGCGGGCCATGGCAGTGCTTCATCGCGGCGTGGCAGCAGAGGCGATTACTCGTCCTTAAGCGAAACGGCAGTGGGTCTGTGTTGCGGCCTCCCACAAACTAACTCTTGCTCGCAGCGACAGACTCTCGCCTGATGCCAGCTGTTGCGCCCAATGTCACGGTTGACGCAACCGCGACACGTTTCCCACGCTGGGACATGGCACATCAGATGCTGCCGCCCGCCGTACGCTCAGTCCAAGGACATGGAGGCATGTGCCGGCTCTCCGCAGCACTGCACTACACCCTGCCATGGCAAGGCGAGATGAAGTGAGGTCGAAACAAGCAGCAACGATCGACGGTACCGCCCGCGGTCCGCGGCATCGACGCTTTGCGATTCGGTGCTCCGGGACAGCCAAAAGGACGCATTTGCTCGCCAGAGACGGTCGCGCGCAGCTATCCCACGCCTTTGTCGACAGCAGGGCAGCCAATGCATGCGACTTCAGGGAACAACCAGGCTAGTAGGGATATCGTCGTCTTGTCGGGGAAGCGCGCCCACCACGCAGCGAACGAGGGCAATGTGTAGAGTAGACCTGCAAGGCCAGACGTTGCCGCGCTCATGGCTGGAGCCCTTCCACATGGTTGCTTGTTGCGCGAATCGTCGTCGGTCGTGGTCATGACATGGGTTGCGGAAGCCTTGCCGAAGCTACAGTGCAACCTCGCCCCCATGTCGCGCCGTCGCAGATGCGGCGAACCAGGGTCTAGGTGGTGAACAAGGTCGATTTGGATGAACCGCGCCCTTGTTGGTGCGATGAATGGCCTATATTGCAGGGATTATTGCAAGGGAAGCATCGATCCTGAGACGATCAGTCTTGTGGTAGACCGCCAGGGAAGTTGCAGTTCGGGCAGAAACTTCGGCGCGGCAACTTCCACTGGCATTCCTTGCGGCTGCGGTACCGGTGACACGATAGAGGGTACTGAGGACAGGCCTGCTGGGCAGCCAAAGTCCAAGTCTGATGTGAATACTGCCCTGTCCACTCATAGCGCAGTATGCCGGGGTACTACCTACCGTTTGGTAAGCACAGAGAATGGGCTTCATTGTCTGGAGGCTGCCTTTCAAGCTTCCCCATTGACCAGCCTAGAGGTGCAGACTATCCTGACTGGCACGTCCCGCCCGTGCAGCCTAGGACCCCGTCCGTGACAAATGTTGACATTGGCAATAGGGAGCTCATCTGTGTTCGTCGCTCGTCCACACCATAAACCACGCTGTGGATCGTGGATCGTCGTGGGGGACAAGGAGTACATGTCAACTTACAGACAGGTGTATGGTACGAGAGGCTGGGCACAGGACCACTTCTCATCTGATGGCGGGGCTGTCAGATCCAGGGCGTACATGGGCTCACCGGTCAGGGTGAGTGGCCCTGCTCCTCACGGCTGGAGCGCAATGCGAATGGGCCAATCCTGATCCACGGAGCTGTTTCCTGGCCTGTTGGTTGATTCCTTCAGGGACTGCCTCTGTTGGCCGTAGTGCATACCACGTGGTGAGCAGAGCTACGATGCATGGGCATACACGCACAAGTGTGGGACTGCAGCTGCCATCTGCTGCATGATGAGACTGAGACAAGACGTTGAAGATGGGCACGAGCCCATACACATCACATGAAATATATGGTCCTTGTAACAATTGTATATTTTTACAGGCCGGTCTAAGTGCAAGGTACCACGCACCAAAGAAGATTCGAAAGACGACGGGTATTCTAGGTGGAAGAATGGTGTGCTACGAAGCAAAGTACAACACGAGTCCCAGAATCGCAACGCTCATGCCCGGTTCGACATCATCTCCATCTCCGAAGCTTTGTCGAGGCTTTGTAATCGCGAAGAGTTCTGCTTCTTCCCAATCGTATTCCCGAGTGCCGGGAAGCAGAAGCCTGGGTGGAACACCGTGAGCACCAGCACTGAGATAACAATCATGACGCCTTCAAGGACAATAAAGTCTGTCTCGTTGCGCATGAGCTCACTTCTCCAGCCGCCCGTCAACTCGGGGATGCGGTAGATGCATCGAATAAAGATGCCGAGATATGCGACGATGATGGCGAAGACGAAACAGCGGAACGAAGTCTTGTGAAGCAATGCGCTGGCTTCGGATGTGAGCTGATCACGGCGGCGGTAGGTGCGGAATGCGTATTCGGTGCAGAAGAGAGCAAATATCGCCAGGACGACGACTTGGAAGACCACACCGGCAATCTATGGGACTCATCGTTAGTATACGCTTTGAGAAGAGTCTGAGAAGAGTCTGGGGTACAGGTGCATACCATGAGATTGGTACCGACATCCTGGAAGGAAGAACCGGCGTCCGCAGTTGCAGCAATGCCACCCCCAGCTCCCTGAAGGATGAGCGACACAAGATCGCCAGCGATGAAGATATACGTATACAGAGCAGGCTTCAGGAGCGACCAGCTTTCGCCAAACGAGATGACAGCATGCTTGAGTGTAAGGTATATGCCAGCAGACACAAAGGCCGGTGAGAGGATGAGACAGCAAATCTGGATCTGAAAACCGTTGCCGTCGAAGGGGTTGTTGTAGAGCATGATCCGACCGATGTAGCCAATGAGCTCACCCAGACATCCGAGTCCTAGGGCAATCTATGCTCGTTAGACGCGCAAAAAGGTATTGTCAGGCTCTTCCCAGACTCACCAAGTAGGTCCAGGTTTTGTACCGAATTCCAAGGACAAGCTGGATAAGGAGGCAAAGACCGAAGAACCCTGCGAAGAAACCGTTTGCGCCAATGCTAGGGTAGTAACCGTAAAGACTGCCTTCGACCGGACATTGTGGACCGACTTCCTCGCAAAAGTCTGGAGCTGACGGTGGGACGGTCATGATGACTGAATGTGGATGGCCAGAGTTGGATTGGAAGGCCTAAGGGTACCGGTTTGTGATGTTCCGAGGAGTCTATGTATGTACCGACTGTCAAGTCTTCGAAGGTGCACAGCGAGACCAAAGGGGCAGTGGTGGTGTGGCGCTAGAATCTTACAGCGGAAGCCGTTGACACCTTATATCTTGAACAAGTCTCAGAGGAGACATGGTGTTTGCCTGCATGTACCGGATTACGGTCAGACTCTACGCCCACTTCGAGGCAGTGTTGACTGCGCACGTTGCACACTTGCAATCTACACCATACCCAACACAGTTGGTGACGCGAGGGCGGATGCATGTCAAACGCATTCTGTGGCTGCTTAGCATGACAGGCCACGTTCAGGCTGCATAGGCGAGTGAGAGGGTATTTTCGGTATTTCGCATGATAGACCCTAAGTGGCTTAGCTTGGCCCCGATCGGGTGCCAAGACTCCCGAGACCGTGAATGGTTGGTGAAAGCGATACGAGTGGAGGCTGTACACCAATCACCGATCCCGATCAGGGCTTCAAAGCGACGACATAACGGCTTGAGCCAACGGCCGCGTGGTCCGTACATGTTCCCGTCGATACATCTATGACGACAGGCGCCAATGACCACCGAAAGTTTTGTCCCGACGGCTTTTCAACGTCCCACGTCTTTCGAGAATTTTCATGACGCCAGTGCCTTTGACTCAGATGGTCTTCAGGCGGTTTCTAGAACGCAGGTCAAGCCTCATGGTCCTGTCGAATGTTCAGTTACTTGTTGATCTCCATGCCACTGGCAGCCTGAAAACACAAGTCTCATGTTGTGCTGACTATTGACGTGGACATTGGAGGCCTTAGGCGCGACTGCGCCCGCAATGGCTGACAGCGAACGGAGCTCGGAGGAACTCATTTGACAAGCCACTGGGGCGAAGAAACCGGTGAGGCTTGGACGCCTCGTGCATTCTGCAACGGTGAGCACAGCGCATATGAGAAGGATGTTGGTACGCACATCCATTGTTCTTTTCATGGTACTGCAATGCTGCGCCATTGGCTTGCTCGTACAACCGTGGAACAGGCAGGCGGATGCCAAAATCCTTAGCGCCCTCGTCGTTACGCACGCAGCTCCACGATTCATCCTCAGCCATCTTCGTATCCGTATGCTCGGTATACAAAGAAGTCTAACGAGAGCTGATGTGGCCTCCCAGGTGCTCTTTCGCAATGGAGGGGTTGTGGAGAAGGGTCCACGGAGAATGTCGGAGGAACGACTCCATGTCGCCCTTGTTCGGAAGGCCGATTGCGTACAGCTGCAATTGCGATGGCATTCGGCATATAATCACTTGATTAACATCGTATGACATGACCATTAGCGGAGCACGATTCTCCCTATGCTGCAGGTTCAAAACGGAGGGCTTAAGCACCACTCGACCACTCGAGCACCGTTGCACTCAAATCTCACTCACTTACCAACAGGTTTGGTAGCACGGACCGGGGCGATGGGGTGCTTCCCGCTGGCTCGCTACCGATTGTGCTTCATTAGATGGACCGACCTTCCCAGCCGTGTGGGTCTTGTTTCAGCCCCGTACCGCAACTCAAAGTATCCCGATTCTCTGCTACGCACTCGTATTTTGTCTACTTCACTACTTGTACTATCATACGAACCAACCGATACTGAAAAGATTTCTGTTCCATTTTCTTGTATTCATCGAAAGTCATCATTACGACTAAGGTCTAACAAGACATGGTAGACCACACCGGGAAAAAGATGCAACTCTCCATGCTTTTGCGATGAGCAACAGAAGTCAACTTGCTTCTCTCTCCCCCTCTCCTCCTGGATCACCAAATACAAGCGTGTAGCAAACATGCTACATACAACACTTCGGGGATAGCGGTCCCCATGGAGTGAGAAACAGAAAGTTTCGCAGAATCGTTTCAGCTCCCCGCACCATGATCGTCTCGCGTTTCATCGTCCATACACCTCGACCCCAACTATCATGGAGCCTATAAACTCTTTGATCCTGATCAAGGCCCTATGTACAGTACCCAGTCAGCAGCTCATTATTTTCAACCATATAGACTTTATTCGACATGAAGGCACCTTTCGGATTGACCATCATCGGTGGTGCGCTTGCCATCTCAAGCCAACGCACAGATTCAATCTTCCAAACGCCGCTTTTACAACATTCATGTCCTTCAAATTCGATGCTACACGATGGCGAATGCCGACCATCAGTATATGAAGCATCTGAAGATCCACTAGTCACCTTCCAGTCCAACATATCTTTCACATTGCGCACACTCGAAGACTCACGAGCCTTGGCATCACAAATCAAAGACTTCCCTTGGACATTCTGGCCCGAATGTTTCTCCAACGAAAACATCACTGAACCCTACTGCGTCTTCACCGACCAAACCTTCGCCTCAGGCCGCGGCATCTTCATCGTCGGCGAAAAAGACCTCACCTACTCCATGTTAGAAAAACCAGCCTTCCAAAACCCATCCACTCTATCCCAAATGAATCACTACTCCAACCCCCCGTTCACCCAACACGACTTCCCCGGCAAAGGCCGTGGCCTAATCGCCAACAAAACCCTCCACCGCGGCGACCAAATCTTCGCCTCGACCCCCATCCTCATCAGCGACCTAGACGCCTACGACCTCTCGACCCCAGACCGCCTCGCCCTCCTCCACCACGGCCTCGCCACCCTACCCCCCTCCTCTCAGATCCTCTTCTGGCAACTAATGGGCCACACAGACGACGACCCAATCGACGACCGAATCAACACCAACAACTTCGAAGTCACAATCAACGGCATCAGCCACTCTGCCCTGTTCCCCGAAATCGCAATGATGAACCACGATTGCCGCCCCAACGCTGCTTATTTCTGGGATGAAGAGAGCATGACGCAATATGTGCATGCGATTCGCACAATCCAGCCAGGCGAGGAGATAACAATCACCTATATCGATAACGAGAAGAATCGCGCTGCCAGGCTGAGGAAATTGAAGTGGAATTGGGGGTTTGAATGTGGGTGTTCGGCGTGTACTGCGCATCCTGCTTTGACGCGCGAGTCGGATGCGAGATTGTTGCAGATTGAGGGGTTGGGGCGCGTGTTGGATGATTGGACGGTAGGGTCGTCTGCGACGCCAGAGGTGGCGGAGTTGTTGGTTAGTTTGGTGGTGCAGGAGAGGTTGGATGCTAGTTTGGCGACGGCGTATAAGCATGCTGCGGAGGTGTATAATAGTTTTGGGATGAGGTGGGAGGCGATTAGGTATGCGAGGTTGAGTGCGGAGTTTAGTATGTTGGATAAGGGGTTTGGGGATGTGGATGTGGGTCAGATGAGGAAGATGGCTGTGAGTCCGGAGTTGAGTTGGAGTTGGAAGAAGAGGGTTGGTGGGAAGGCGGGTTGTGGGTGTGGTGGAGGTCATACCCACTCATGAAAAAAAAAATTAAAAAGAAGCAAAACTCCATGGGGCATTGATTGCAGCCTTTGACTTATGATTCCAAAATTTACAGAAATATAATTTACGGATAATGAGCACATCCCTCATCTCGCCACTTCTGGGCCTTTTTCTGGCCCACGCAATAATGATTTCCCGATCTCGATCCTCAAGCCGTGCCAACAGTTTCTAGTACTCCAAGGCCTCCTCAAACAAGGTGCGCAATTGCTCCCTCTCAACATCAATGTCATTCATCTCCAGGCTTGGTGCCAGCATCAACACTCTCGCCTGCGGGATCGTGCCCTCAACAAGCTGATCTAGATGCTCCTTTCCAAACCCAAGGGCCTTCAATCCTCTAGGCTGATCACCAAGCTTGACCAAAAAGTCCGCGAGCGCCTCACCAAGAACCTCTCCGGCGCTCTCTTTCTTCACATTCGAGATGTCGACACCAAAGGCCTCTGCAGCGGCCAGATGTCTCTCTGGGTTCGATGCACCGGTGAATCTGAAGACAGCAGGTGCCGTAACTGCAACGCTGACACCGTGGGGAATAATGGTGTGATCGACATCATACCCGGCATGTTTGTAGCCAGGATTCTGACCAGAAATGGGATAAGACATGCCGTGACAGAGATGTACACCAGCATTTCCGAAACCGACACCTGCAAGAGTCGCGGCGAGAAGCATCTGAGATTGCGCCTCGTGGTCTTCTGGGTCCTTTACTGCGCGAGGGAGATACTTGACAGTATCGCGTAGCGCTTTTAGTGAGAAGATGTCAGAGATGGGGTTTGCACCTTGGTAGGCGGGGCGGTTGAGAGGATTGGTTGGTCGTGGTGTGCGCTTGTAGTAGGGAATTGCGGTCCATGATTCTAGGGAGTGGCATAATACATCGAGACCGGACGATGCGTGCACAGCTGAAGGCATTGTGCGCGTGTTCAGAGGGTCGACTATGCCCAGCGTGGGCTTGAGGTTGCGATGTGCGATACCAGTCTTTGCGCGCTTGGATACCAAGTCGAAAATGGCTGTCCCGGTGGTCTCGGATCCGGTTCCAGCTGTCGTGGGTACTGCGATGAGCGGGAAGAGCTTCGATGGAATTGGCAGGCCTTTCCCGAGCGGTGCATTGACAAAGTCGAGGAAGTCGGCTTCCGGGAATGTTGTGTATAGGTTCATCAGCTTCGCTGTGTCAATGACACTTCCTCCCCCAACAGCCAGGTACGCATCTGGCCTCCAGGGCTTAGCGAAGTCGATTGCCTCTCTTATGCTGCTGTCTTTTGGCTCTACTCTGACTTTGTCGTAGATCTCATAAGTGACTCCCTCCCTTTCTAGCCCTTCAATGACTTGCTTCATCGCATCAAGTTTCCGGACATTGCGATCTGTCACGACCATGACGCGTTTGGATCCCATGTTCTTGAAGTCCATGCCCACTTCCTTGGTGCATCCTGGGCCGAACCGGATAGATGAGGCTGCCATCTCGAATGCATACTCTTTTTGGTGGCTATGGTCGAGCGGAGTTGCTAGGTGGCGCCGTGCTTGCTGAACAGTTGATGGTGTCTGGTGGTAATTGGGGTTCGAATGACAGGGGCATGACGGAGGATGAGTGAATTGAACTGTCCGGAGGAGGTTCATTGCGCGAACCGCGCGCGAGGGCGCTATCCGTAATGCTGCCATGTTGTCGTGTGTCTAATGGCGTGTCGTACACAGCAGGTGATGTCAAGATGTCTTGTGCGGGGTATACCACCAAGCCCTCAAACAACTGACGGGCTGCGTTAAAAGATCCGATCGCCTTACTGGGGGTACGATCTGGTTATGTGCAGAATGCGAATCTGACAGACGGACTTGAGTGGAAGTAAGCTGAGTGAGACTATCGGGAAGAAGTCCATTGATAGCGACGACCCCAACGCGTCCCACAGTGAACCTCGGATGTTGTTAGCGCACCCGAAAAAGGTATGCCGAGCTCGAGAGGATGTGGGGTCGTTCCTTGACCTTGGGGTAATCAAGCTCGCACCTCGCCTACCAATGGTTCGCTGAACAAACGTCGGTCTAGTTAACAACCCTAGACTTTTCGGTCCAACGAACTTACCTTGTCCATCAACGTTGACATCGACGCTCTGTCCCGGGTTAGCTACGCTAGGGTGTCGTCAAGCCGGAAATCAGTCGGAACGTTGCTTCATCACGAGATTGACAATCTTGGAACACCTCCTCCAGCTTGATTTTCAATCCAAGTCCGTAACCTTCGCTTTTGCTAGAATTCCAGGGGCCACTCTTCCGGTCTGCCGTCGCATGGGTCGCTCAAATTTCAAGTTTCCGTCTTCCACGAAGCAGTACGGCATGTCACAATTTGTCATGCAGGGCACAATTCAGGGCCAAGAACGCAATGTTACGGCATGGAGTGCCTGACATGCAACTTTGATCAACAACAGCCTCTTGGCTTCCATGAGAAAGCCGCACGCTCGAGCGTTGGCGCGTTTGATGGACCATGATCATCTCGTGGTTGTCGTCGCACCTTTGCATCGTAAGTCGTCCATCATCGAACCCAAGCAGACAACTCGGGCCCCGTTGGCCTCGTTCGTGTGCGACTTCGGGAGTGCTCAACGGTGAGCCTCCTTCACAGTGCATACATACGTATCGTAGCCGCCGGCCTAACGCCACTTGGCTGTCCCATCCCACCAACCCGACGAGCTTCTCGGCAGACTGTCAAACTATCGCTTAATGCGCCATAATAGTCAAAACCTAGTGTCTCGCCTTATAGTGTCCATCTTTTCACAATGACACGCGCTGCAAGTGCCACATTTGCTGTGCTGCGGGTGTGGCTCATACACAATGATTTGGCTTACGGCCTGAGGGCAGACTGATGTCAGCTTGTCACCCGGGTGCGTCCTGATTGGTCCTCTCCTTCAGCCAGACTTTGCGCGATCTACTGATTCGCATTACCGCTGTCCCATCTCACATGGGCGTACTCTTCCATGAAAGCCACGAGGGGTGAAACATGGTTTCGCTCGGCTAGGCACCCAATAACTTCTACAGGGAGATACAATAGCCTGTTCCTACCGTTGATTCTGGCGGGATACGCACAAGCTAGAGCATTCGGGGCGTAATCTGCGCCAATTGTAAGCCGTAGTTGTTTGACTCTAGATCTGCGATCACTTTGAGGATAGCAGGCCCGACTGCTTTAGCTTGTGCGATGCTCCCCAATCTATAGGGCAGCCGCCTTATAATGGACTGCAGCCACCAAAAAAAACAAAGCATGTCGTCGCGGGACTTTTTTCATACTATTTCTTACTGCGCTCTCTGGCTCTGCCGGGGCTGGTCACAGATCTGTCTCTTTTACTCTATGCTGTTACCAGTTGCACCAAATCAATAAACATGAGTCTCCAGATCCGTCTGAATAGTTCGAGGGAAAGGCGACCGGCATATAGAACCAAGACACGGGACCTGCTAAATTTGAGCAAGGTACCGGATTCACCTGCGTCATCTCGAGCCTGTTGTGAGGCTGTCGAGGCAGATGGAAGACCATGTCGCACAGAGCTCCCCTTTATCGCGGGTGATCCATTTTGTAGTCGACATTACAAGGAGTGGAGGGATTTGAGTGCGCGGTGGAATAGGACGCATAAGGAGGCGGAGACACTTATAGTGGTAAACCTGGACGTTGCGAAGCAAAAGGTCATCAAACTGCGTCTGTCTGTTAAATTGCGCCGACAAATTCGAGATCAGTTCTATCCGCGTGGTGGAGATACACAGGACTACATCAAATGGATTGCGAGCGTGGAGGATGATGTCAGACAACTTGCAGACCATCTTCTTAGTAGGTGACTATGTGCGCTGGCATGTTCGCGCGGCTGATCAGACATGCAGTGCAGAATCTCAATCGTGGGCCGACACCAGAGACACCAGGAATACACACCGGTAACACTGGCACACCCCACCCCGATAGCGGACATGGCGGAGAGAAGATCATGATCTTGCGCTCCCCACTTGATCCAAGGATACCGATCGACGCCTTGCAGGGAATGCCAGATGATGGCACGATCGTGATACTGAAGCACTTCTACCTCGATCTCTGCGCCGATAGCATTCGCCGGCTATATAGTATTGTTCCCGATCTAGACGACTCATGGCAAACTCGCGCTCCTTCCATTTCGAACGAGGAACCCGAAAACGATGCAGGGACAGACATCATTCGCGCGCATGGTTTCGCATCATGGTGCTCAATGACAGTGAAGCAGCTACTCTAGAGCACGCGACCAGATCCACGAGCATCCACGACTTTCTGCTGGGCTGTCAATCAAGTCAATTGGAGATGTATTGCGACTTCTTCGAGAAGGCATGGCGGCCACATGCCGTTCAATATCTTCGTGTAGCAATCTGCGCGCAAACTCTTGCGGCTGGTGACATCAAGACGATTCAACTGTTGGGCGGTACGATACCCAGTACTACCGAAGGACTGGGCATGGCCAAGCCTTGCTGGGACATACTGTATGGACACTTTGTGAATATACAGGCTTCACTAATCTCTACAGCTATCGTTGGTTCCCCACCCTGCTCACACCGTGGACTCTTGCAAGCATCTGCTCCAACTTTGAAGACTACACGACTGTTTGTAAGCTGTTAATGCTCGGACTGTACGGTCAGCATTGGTATGACCCAGCTAGCATATTGAGTGAGTGCGCAATTGGTGCATACATGGGTTTCATTCCGACTAGCAAAGGTGACTACACGGCAGATGCAGGTCTCCGACAAGAAGGTTCACTCTGGGTGCAGCGACAGTCTCGAAACTACCTATGTGGGCAGATGGCGATTGGTGATCCTCTAACACGAGCTTTCCTGGACGAACTTCGCAAGCGGACCTCGACGCTATACCTTGTCGTATACGAAGGCACACATGCAGATGCGACTGTTCACCCCACCGAGCCAGATCTGTACATCAGTCGCCATCGTTCTGCTTCAACCCTGGATGAGCTCGACGAGGTCGACTACAGCATTACGCTCACCCTTGAGGACGTCAAGAACGATTTGCGCATGCGAAAATCATCAATGTACGACCCAATCGTGGTCGATTCCTGGCAATTCATGATCATCGACCGAAAAGCAGGCTTACCCTTTCGACTGCTCGACATCGTGCAGGATACCTTGATGATGCTCGTCGGAGACCCATCCCCACGGCAAATGGCCAAGCGCGTCATCCGTGAAGTCATACCGCCATCAGTCCAAGAAACGTTCCTAGAAGACGTGGAAGTATCCTGTTCCCTCGATCTACGTTACGCGGCTCCCTCTGAAGTAAACCACGAAGGCAACAGGTACCGATGTTACGACCCAGACCCCACCATCATCAAGAGGGAGCAGTCAAAATGGTCATCTCAGCAGATTACACGGGATCAAAATCGCCTGATTAGGCGATGCATCGATGACATGGAGCGCTACGGCATTGTCTCACTCGCCACCGAGTACGAGAAGCCGCAGACGCGCCCTATTACTGTGCAAGGCTCAGACGGCTCTCCCGATCTCTACTTTCCTTACGAAGAGGAAGCTACACAGACCGCAGGCGAGCGCGCACCTGCTCTCCCCCTACCCTCACCAAGTTGTCTCGTCGAGTTTGCGAGATCGTTCAAAGCGGCGAATCCCAATGCCATCTTCGCAAAGGGATCACTACAAACACACTACTGCGCATGGCCCATGCCCGCCATGAAGAGTCTGGGTACAAATGGTTTGAATTTCGCAACATGGGAAGGTCATGTCTACCGCTGGAACGCCATGCGTAAGTCCACCTACCCAAAATTTCCCCAAGTTACATGTAACGTCCGCCACACAACTGCTAAGCCTATGGTAACGGCAACCACAGCATTCGACCGCCCCTCCTCCACAAACGCATGGCAATACTACATCCAACACTTTCTCAACTCGAAATACTCCTTTGTCAAATTCTATCTCACTACTTTCGTTATCTGCGCCACCGACCTCGAGGACGCGGATTCAAAGATTACGCAATTACTCGATGAAATGGATGATCGGGGCTGGAGAGCTACGTTGCCTTGTGCGCATGAGTGGACGTCGGACATTGATGAGCTTAAGCTTGATACGCTGTTTTGTGGTGTTAGACCTGCGTAGATGGTGGGATTAGGCTTGCATCAGCGCATATTATTTTTTTGGTTTGTTACGGGGAATGTAGTGAGATGTGGTTGGGTTTGAGCGTATGTGTGTTGAATTGCGGGCTTGTATGGACTTGGTTGGCGAATTGGTACTTTTAATGGCATTGCGGTTTAGCGTTTCAGCGGTAGTTGCATATATACCCCATGTTCCATGGTTCATCATTTCGACTTGTTTCATTGTTCTTTTGTGTTTCTCTTTTGTGGGCGGAATACAAAGTTTAGATGGGCATTGGAGATTTCTTCGCTTTGTAGGTGAATAATCTGGGCTTTATGGTGACCTCAATGATTGGGCAACTCGCTGGGTATTACCTGGGTTTTCTATGTTGCTCTAAGATGTACACCGCTTCAGAATAAGATGGCCAAACAGCCACTCATTAAACAATGCGGGACATTCACGCTTCACGCACAACTAGCCTCAGCTCATCAAATAATGAACAATCATAACGCATCTTCATTTTCCCAAAATCCCATCCCCTAGTCTAACCCAGTTCCTAACTACACAACATACTATATCCCTCTTCAAGATAAGCCCTTCTCCGCTGAGCTAGATGACAAATACATAAACCCTCACTCCCTGCGAACAAGCCACTCCAACTCCTTTGCCTGCTCCTCCGTAACCAGTGTTTTGAATTTCTCCAACGAGAGGAAATCATGATCCGAGTATTCAAATCCCGGTATAACAGTCTATTCCGCATCAGCCAGCCCACTTATACTCTCTTCAATGCCGCGTGTCCCCCCCCCTACGTCCAAACGAGATGACGTGAAAAAAGGGAAAAGAAACATACCTCACTAATCAACAACCTATCGCCCTCCGCATCACCGCCCTCCCCAAGCAAAAAACTAGCTTTATACTTGCCCCCCTCAACAACCCAGACTGCTTTTTCACCCGCTGCAACGTCTTTTCCTACGATGAATGTTTCCATTCTCTTCACTCCGCCGGCCAGATTGTCTTCATCGGCGTGTATAAGCACATACCGCCCCCTCCCCTCAATAACCGTATGCACCGTCCTCCCCTTGTTTCTATGGAAATGGCCTTGAGGGTTGCGAGGGGTGAGGAGGTAGAATATACTCGTACTTGCATTTCTGATATTATTATTTCCGGATTGGGGGAGGGGCGCTGTTGCGTTTGTCGTTGGTGTTGTTGTTGCAGCAATCGTCGTTACAGCAGCAGACACAGATGGCAACACCTCAATCCCAGAAGAAGACGGCAGGGTAGTGTTGTGCGGATTGTTGGGGTCGAAGAGTAGAAACGGATTCGGTATAATCAATGGATTCCGATCAATCTCCACAAACAGCCCGCCTTCAATGTTGGGAATCATGTGCAGTGTGTCGATGATGGCTTGTGTGGAGTTGGATTCAGGTTTAGTGAGGGAGGGGGTATAGAGTGGTTTTAATTTCTCAGATATGCCGGGAATGGAGGAAGAAGATGACATGATTGCGGTGGTGTAGTATAGGGAGTGAATGGGGATGAGCATTTAGCTGTGGGCTGGGTTGGGTTGGGTGGTGGGGTGGGATTTAAAGTTGGGGGAGTTGGTGAGATGGTCTAGCGTCGTGGACTAGGAGCGTAATAGCCATGTCGGAATATGTTTTGAATTTTGAAATCTACAATAAGTGTTGAAGCGGGCACGCTTTATACTTTCGTATCAGAACGTAGACGATTGAGAAGCCGAGCGGATAAATAATGTAAATATGCAGGGCGTAAAATCAGCTTATTCATCGCACAGCATATGTTACGCCCCTTCTGCATGTAGCCAGCCAGGTTCGGCTCGGGATAGACAAAATGTGGAGGTGAAGAACCAATGACAAGTTTGCCCCGCCACTGCTGATAAGCATAGCATAGCACGTCTTATCGTCTAGCTCTCCCGGCTTCTCGTACGTTGATGCAAATAACATTAGACGTCATCCTACACTACACACAGCAAGAGCCAACGTCATCAACATTCACTTTGATTCATTCTCTCAGGCCAAGTATACGCATACAACAAAAGCCCCTCTCCACCACCAATCAGTCTCACTAGCTTTTAAAAACTACATTACTGCATAGTTTCCGTCCAGCTCTGTTGTCAGTTATCATTGTTTTTACCGTCCATCGCCTCCATCATTCCATGCTTTCTATGCTTCTCGGGAACATTTGTTTGGTTGGAGGAAAACACCCCCATGACAAATGTGTGTACTCCTAATCCTTTCCCCCGACGCCCAATCAAAACCCATGCAAATGCGCAAGCAAAAAACATTCATACCCCTAGGCAGTACAAAGACAAGTCGATATAGTACAGGGTTGCCAGAACGAATTGAAGAAGAAAAAGTGGAAAAGAAGAGAATGGTTCAACAGTGGACTGCATCGCCATACAGTCCATTCAAAAGGTTAGAGCTACAAGACTGCAGCCCTGCGAGCATGTTGAGATCAGTGGTGCTACCACATGTCGTCATCTGCCCGACTACTCTGATCAGAGTCTGAGTAGTGATTATGTCCACTCTTGCTGCTCTGCCCCAAATAGTTCTGCGAATTCGCCACACTATAGCTCTTGGCGCCGTTGGCACTGTAGTTCGAGTGATGCGAGTCGCGTGGGCTTTGGTCGTACCCATTGCCTTGTTGCTGTCGGTGTCCGTTCTGCTGTGGCTGGTTGGGATCTTGGGACTGGTAGCTTGGCCACTCGTTCGACTTATTGTCAGACTGCTCGTTTTGCTGCTGCTGCAACGGGGTGTCAGCTGGATAGTCACACACTAAGCTAGGCATTGCCATTTACCTGCTGGTACCGCTGATACTGAGCAAACTCTTCAGGCTGGGCTTGCTGCTGCGGCTGCGGCTGTTGAGGTTGCTGCTGAGGCTGTGGTGGTTGCTGCTGTTGTTGTGATTGCTGCGCTGTTGGCTCTTTCTTCTGCGCAAGTCGGGCCTGTTTCGAGTTGCCAATCGAGATCTGGGGGTGCATCTGTTGGACCTTGGCGAGATACGAGTACATGAAGTTACTCAGCAGAACCTGCGAGTACAGTTCGCGACGGGGGTTTGCAAGCTTGATATGCGCCATGCGGTAGATTGCCCTTTCTTCCAAGATGGAGAATCGGGTCCAGTTGTAGTCAATGTCTGGCTTCAGGACGCGCTGAGGGGGTTCAGGAGACAGACCACGTGAAGCAGTCTTCTTGTGTGATGAATCCTTCTCACTCTTCTTCTTGCCACCGCCGAAGATTGTAGACAATAGACCAGGCTCCTTCTCTTTCTTGCCATCGCTGGATGTCTTCCGGTTGCTCTCCTTTTTGCGCTCTTCTTCTAACTTGATAGCCTCACGATCCAGGACTACGCTTTCCCGTCCACGCCCGCCACCTTGAATAGAAGTCTGCAACAGATCGAGTCTCGTATCATCGTGACCCTTTTCCTGAGGTTTGCTGAGCTTGTTCTTGACCTTCTTTGCACTTTCCTTCTCCTTCTCCTCTTTCTCTTTCTTGTCACGCTCCTTGTCCTTGTCTCCGCCAACGAGCCAGCCCCAGCTCGTCTTCCTTGGGCCTTCACTCGAGTCTTTTTTGTCTTTGGACTTCTTGTCCGACTTCTTCTCTTCCGGGAGATTGGGAATAATGGAGAGATTATCTACACGATTCGCATTCCCCGGTAACGGTGAAGGGTGCGAGACGAGATCGTCAAACGATTGAGCTGGCTTGATCGGGGAGGCCTGGGCGGCTTGGACATGGCGATTCTGCCGATTCGCTGGAGGCTGTCTTTGCTGCTGCTGCTGCTGCTGGAGTTGCGGTTGAGCCTGCTGTTGTGGCTGATTATACGTGCGAGGTCCAGTAGGCTGTTGTTGAACCTGAGGTGGAGGCTGCCGTGAAGAATGGCGTTCAGGTAGCTGATACTGTCTTCTATCCTGATCCTGTGGCGGTGGTGTCTCGATGATTTGAGGCACTTGCTGTTGCTGCTGGGGATTGTAACCTGGCAAAGGCGCTGTTGTGCGTCCATTCGAGGCTATCCTTGAGTGAAACTGGCGAGGTTGAGGCGAAGTCCGTTCCTCAGGTTTGGGGGCAACAGCTGCTGGTCCCGAGTGGTCTTGTGCAGAGCCAGGTCTTTCCTGTTCGAGTCCTGGGGGCGATCGTCGGCGTTGCGGGCGCGAGAAGTTCGAACCAGATTCAAATGATCCATTTACAGGCTCAGACTGCACTCGTTGCACTGGCAGAGGTGGAGGGGTTTCAGATGATGTGTAGACAGGTGAAGTAGATGGCGACTCTTCCGTATCTGTGTCAGCTTGCCGACCAGATGCTAGACGTCGTGATAGAGGCGGTCCTCCCTTTCGAAGACTGCCGCGTCTGTAGGTGGTGTGCGTCGAGCGCTTTAGTGTGCCTAGACCACCGAGCTTGCTGCCACGTACAATGGGCATGTCCCTATCCGCACTGCCTGAACGCTTGGAATCACCGCTCATCCGTTCAACCA
The DNA here is from genome assembly GCA_010093695.1 of Plenodomus tracheiphilus IPT5. Classification (NCBI taxonomy): domain Eukaryota; kingdom Fungi; phylum Ascomycota; class Dothideomycetes; order Pleosporales; family Leptosphaeriaceae; genus Plenodomus; species Plenodomus tracheiphilus. The sequence continues at coordinate 192,460 of MU006325.1, forward strand.
TGGCCGTAGGGTCCTCGTGTACATGCTCAATCTCTTGCAGATCTGGCAATCCGCCATTGGCCTGTGCCCCAGATCGTTTCCCCTCGAGTCTATCGGCGCCATCCTTGTAGCCTGAACCAGTGTCAATCTGCCGTGACAGCATCGACTTCTTCCTCCGCAGTCCTCCGCCTGAGCCCTGGCGCCCAACAGCGCTGTCAGGCGAGAGCGAGTCTGCATCGCCGGACCGTCGTCTGATCTTGTCAACTTTTTCCTCGATAAATGTCTTGAATTCCATGGGCGCTAGCTCCGGGTGCAGCCGCGCAGGAACCCAAAATAGCTTGGACTCGTCTTCATCGTCTATAGCGGGGGGTGACCCCGGGGGTGAGCTGCTGGAATTGAACGAGGGTAAGTCAGGGTCGGCATTGTTGACGCCCATGGACATTCTGCGGATCGCCTGCAGGTTGCTGAGCTCCTGGGCGAGGCCAGCAGGGCTGGATTCGTAGTCGAGGTCGTTGAGGGGAAAGTGCTGCGAGGCGGTGCCCGAGTTGGAGCGCGACAGCGGCGGAGACATCTGGCCATTGGGGACGCCGCGGCCGATGGAGGAGCGCTTCTGGGGGATGCTGGAGCCGCCGTTGGGGCTCGTGGGCGTGGCGGGCTTCTCCTGGGCCATCTGGGGCCGAAGGGGGGATCTCGCGGGGGGGCTGCCGGGGAAGGGGTCGAAGGGCTCAAAGGCACCAAACGACTGTATCGAGTCGCCGTTGGGGCTGGGCACAAAGCTAAGCGGGCGCGAGATGCGCCTCGAGGACTCGGTGTCACTGTCACCGCCGTACATGTCGCCTATGGCCTCGGTGACGTGGTGGCTGTCATCGCTGATGGAGATTTGCGGTACGTGTCCTCGGCCACGGGGCGGGTGTCGCATCTGGTACAGGCGGTCCAGCTCTTTGGCGCGGTTGTGAGCCTGTGGGCGCGCAGTCTTGTCAGCAGGTGCTCGTCCAGAGGAGGCGCGGGCGGGCGTTCATCGGGAGAATACAGCGGGCGGGGAGCCTCAGAGACCCCGGCAGCAGTGCACTCGCAGCCTTGCCCTGGACAGCGAGCTGCCCTGCGGCGTGCGTGGGAGCTAGCTGGGCGGCACGTTTGCTGGGGGGGCCCGCCTGTGAGGGTGAAACTCACCATGGTGCGAGGAATGCGGACTTGTCTGGCGTGCGGGCCACGGATTCCTCAAGCAAGACAGCGCCCGGGCAGCTGGCTCATCGAGCAGCGGCGGCGGTGGCGGCGGTAGAGACGGGCAGGCGGACGGCGTGCTGGGCGAGGGAGCAGCGGCAGCACATGTGGGCGTGGACAGGCAGCGCGACAGGACTGAGGGGACAGCAGAGGGTGCGACAGACACGGCGACAGACACGGCGGCGCCCTCTTCTTGTCCGTGTGTCGTCGACCAGCGAGCCTGAGCCTAAAAGCTGGTCCCTGCCCGCTTAGGCTTGCAGCGGGCAGAGGGGCCCAAAGCAGGCGGCGGCCTCGCTACTCCACTCCACCCAGGGGGCTCACCCGAGCGCGCGCGCCGTCGAGTAGTCTCTAGACTACACAGTAGAGCATGTACTCTCGTCCAGGCATGGTCTATCCAGGCACCACGGCAGAGGGCGGTGCAGTGTTTTGGTCTGAACCATCTGCATGGCTAAGGGTACCCGTCGCTAACTCTGCGACAGCCGCTCTCGCCATCCAATGCGAGCACGAGGGGCCGTGAAGCTGGTCGCAGAACATCACAGTCATCACACATGGCTGCACCACCTGCAGCACACTGCACCCACACTGCACCTCATGCGCGCCTACCCGCCTCGCGCAATCCAGTTCCAACGTACGTACTTGCTGCGTCGTGAGAGACGCAAATAGACTCACCGTCTGCTGGCTAGCTACCGACCTGGACCTAGCTGCAGATCGTGCTTCCACGGCTGGCCGCTGCTCGCTCGAAACCCATCGTCAATGTTTCACATGCTCAGTTGGGCCACTCGGCCGAGTTCCGCTCCTCACTCGGTCGTGTTTTACAAATTGCAGCAATGCACTCACTCCCTATAGCATTGCTGGTACTCTAACAAACTCATCTTGTCTCCTGCGTAGCCTAACGGAGACGGTCGTGGCGTAGCCGCAACCTTATCGCCTACGTGATTCCTCTAGCTCTATTGGGTACATGCACCACCACTACTATTAAGTCATGTATTCAAATCCCTCTTATGGACACAGTATACCATAAAGTCCTTGCAAGTATCCCTTTCAATCCTTGTACTTCGATCAAGCTTCAACGAGATATATGATATTTCTTCCATCGCCCTGAAGAAAACTCGCCTAAGATGCGAACCACGGGTGCTTCAGGAGATCTTCAGCCGTTGGCCTCACCAGCGGATCATACTCCAAAATCCGCCGCATCAACGCAACTAAGACTCGTGACTCTTCCTCGTCAATCTCAGGTGATCGATTCTCAACGAACAACTTATCAATAGAGTCGTGAATATACGACTCCTCATCACTATACGGCTGCAACCGCTGGCGATCCTCTCCATACCACTTCCCAGCCCGCGGCCAAGCCTGCATCATCGAATCTGGAAGTGGGCGAATGACATCATTCAATTGGACAAGATGGTCATCGTCCGTGTCGTCTTGCTCCTTTTGGTCATGTCCAAGCATCATGAGCGCGAAGAGCGTGCGGCCGGTCAAGAACTCAAACATGAGGCAACCGAAACTCCAGATATCAATACCGGGCCCGAAATTCTTTTGCCGTAAGATCAATTCCGGGGCTCGGAGCGCAACAGGTGTTACGGTGGAGTGTGGTGGGTGGGCTGCCCAGAAAGCTGAGGACGGATGGTTGTTAGCATTTGGTCAATGACTTCGACCGAGATGACTGTTTGGAGATGAGCTCACCTGATCCGAGATCTGAGAGTTTCACCAGGAGTTCAGGGGTCAACTTTACATGATCGTGCAGTGACTGCTGGAGATACAGGTTGTTGGGAGCCCATCTGTCCGTCTTGCCATCCAGTCGTTGCAGGGGTACCGCAGTCGTGGATTCATCTTGCACAAGTTCCTCCTCTTTGGTATTGTCAATCCCTTCAACGGAGAAGAGGAGATTGCCAGGCTGGATATCGCCATGCACGACCCCGTTACGATGGAGGAAGGCAAGTCCTCGCAACGCATGTAGAAGTATCTTTTTGGCTATCCATTTCGGATACCGTTGGACCTTGCCGTACATCTTGGGCTTGTTCTCGGGAAGTTCTTCTACGAGTGAAGCAGCAGTCGCACCCATGGCTTCGAAAACTAAGCATTGGTGCTTGCCATTGGGTCCTTCGTGTTGGAACTCATCTAACAGAACGGTAATATGCTGAGAGTCAAGATCCTTGGATGCGACGCTTGAGATCTTCTCGAGTATCGAGAGCTCAGTTGCTGAGGAGGAAGCCTTGGCAATCATAATCTTAAGCGCGACATATCGCGGTGTACTATTGCGGTAATATGTCAGCGCCGAGTGTCGAATTGAAGAGCTGCCACAGACAAAGTTGAAATCTTTGAGCGAAGACATGGACACTAATAGACCTACCCTGAGCTGACAGCTAACCACACTGTCGAGTACGAACCATCCCCAAGCTTTCGAATAACTCTGTATCTGCCATGGCGGAATGTGTCGCCCAGGTGAACTGGATGGAACCCCCCAGGACCATATTCCTCGGCCCATTCACAAGTCGCCCCGGTATCTTCAAACCGCCAGAGGTCAGGGTCTCTAGGCACCTCAGCTGGAGGTGTAGAGGGCGGAGAAGAACCCATGCTGCAAGCTGCGGAGAGTAGTCAGGGAGCCACTGTGTTGGATCACACGCGTGACATAAGCTCCGAGATTATCTTCCTACCATGCATAGCTTCGCCCATGATAATCCACAACAAACAACAGGGCCGATACAGAGACACTATTTTAAAACAACAAAACCAACACGGGTAACATGATGCAAGACGAGTGTGTAATCGTCCTCCCCAGCGCCTAATTACGCGCCAGTCGCAGATCCCTGCAGCACACACACGCCGTTGGCTTGCTCGTGCACCTACTTACCGCTTGATGTGACTACCTAAGCGCTGGTAAATCACAGTCACCAAGCTGCACATGTCTGTAATACAATTGAAGTAAAGGAATGCACATGGACTCCCGATAATCCGCCAAGGCTCCCCCACGTCTACATTACCAGCGCTAACATTCTTGATCGCGATCGAATATAGTCAGGATGACTGGATTGGATGTTCCTAGTTTCCAGATTTTGAGGAGAGATTATTCATTAAAAATTACATTAGTCCATGAAATGAAGATTATTTCGACTTGATTGTACAAGTGGTCACCAAGGGTTATTGTTATCGAATTAAAAAGGAGTAGATAAGACCATCAAGTTCTCAAGACGAAGAACCACTATTGCGCTTCCAGATAAAAATAGCAGATGCAACAGCGCACGTCACAGCCCCAAGCGCTAGATAAAGATTCAAATAGTCGTATGCGTCTTCTTCCTGCTTGGGGAATGCCGTTGATGGATGGGTTGCACTTTCGGCCAACTATCCGATTGTCAGCATGATGTTCCGTTATCCAATGAGTAGAGCAACTTGCGTGTACAAACAGCTCCGAGATGCTGTTCCACGTTGTACTGACGTGTAATGGTGGCGCCATTCTCAGCGCACTCGTGTATTCATCTGGCTGTTGTTCACATCGTTGCATTGTCTTGTCTTGATCGGCCTTCAAAGCAACGTAAACCGCGGGCAAGTGGTCGAGCAGAGGGTACTTCTTCCGTAGTTCGACAATGTGCGCAAAGCTGTCTGGGTCACTTGAGTCGTATGTGTAACATAGCAAATCGCATGCATCCAGCTTGGCCTGGTTTTCCAAGATTGCCGGCTCAAGTTCACCCAGCTCCTCGAGAATGAGGTAGCATTGTTTGCCACCTTTCAGCTCAACACTGTTGACTGCTGCTTGTGGTTTGATTGTCGGGTGATATGTCCTAGTAAACGGGCGCTGCAAAAATGCGGACAACAACGAGCTCTTCCCACTGCCACTCGATCCCAAGACATAGCACAAGAAGACGTTGCGCTCCACTCGACCGGGCCTCTTCCGGCGTTTTCGTGCTTTGGTGACTTTAAGTGCGCTGGTGGTTCCACTGCGATCGCCACTCTCGAAGCCAAGATATGCCAGATATTCGAGCGTCGTCTTGGGTTCTTCGAATGTCGTCATGCTCCACTGGGCAAGCCATCCTTGCAGCGTAATGTGCCCAGCCTCGTTGCGTACTGTGCAGGATGGAAACCCAGAGTCGGTCCACGATAGCGGTATCCCCGGAGTCGGCGCGAATAGATTTGCCAACTCTCGGTTGTTAAGCCCGCCATCATTGTCTCTATCAAATTTGAGGAACAGATCGACGAAAAATCGATATCCAGAAGGGCTGAGCTCTGCCGAGGAAAACTGGGCGACATCAAACTTGGGATGGAGGAAAGTGTCTTGGAGACTCAGACTGTCGGTGTAGTGAAATTTACGCAGGATGATCCATATGGTCTCGTGGCGGCCTTTCTCTGCAAAGATCTTGTTCAACAACAAGAAGCCCTTTTCGTCCATGCCATGCTCTCCCGTAGCCCCTGGTGCAAAGCGCTCCATGGACTTTTTGATGTTGGACAGATCATCCTCTCCCAGGGGCTTCTCGAAGCACTTGATCTGGAAGTCGTGAATCTCTTGATCGTTCCAGTATCCATCCTTGTCTGTGTCGCACAGGTGGAACACGCGTTGGAGAGCGGACACGGCCGCAGGCTTCAGTGCATTCTCCTTGGAGTCGTATAGCGGGGCGATGGGATGCGTGACGGCCTTTTGGCACAGGAAGAAGACCTCGTTGATGTTGTGGTGCTCTTTCGCACTCGTCCTTATGCAGGAGTCAATCTCTTTGAACTCATTCATCACAGGAAGCATCTCTTCGGCTACGACCTGCGACGTCGAACCATTCGACGCCAGTTCAGACTTGTTTGCACATAGCACCACTGGCACGTTCACGCCCAGCGAGCGGAAGTATGGCATCCAAAACAGCGCAACCCGCTCGTAGCTGTAGTGGTCCGAGTAGACGAGGAGGATGACGTTGGACTTGCGCAGCTCTTTGCGGAGGACATGGCGCTCGTGTGGCAGGGCGGAGGTATCGACGATGGTGGTGGTGACGTTGTCGGGGGTGCCCAGGGTCGGCGGCAGTGTGACCTGGGGCAAGACTGGCTGGATCTTTGCAGTGACGAAGACATCCTTGACGAGCGACGTGATGATGGAGCTCTTGCCCACCCCATCATCACCGCATACACAGATCCGGACTGACGGACGTTAGCTGCTTGGGCGGACGGCGTCTGCTCCGGTACACTGTGCTGAAGACGTACCGGTCGCCATGGCGCGCCAGCATAGTTACTGCATGCCTCCCATATACTGGGCTGGGTGGTGGAGGGTGTGGCGGTGCGGTGCAGGCGCAAACAACCGGGGTTCAGCGTGGTCGAACAACAATCGAACGGTCAGGTTCCGCGCTGTCCTTGCGTCGGCACGTGGCACTCGATCGCATCGCAGCTCCCCCGCCATGACGCCCCGCCAGATTGGCTGCCCGAGTGAAACATGGAGCGCGGCCCTGCCCTGCTTGAGCGTCGAGGCGCAACCCTGCAGCAAGACGCGTCGAGCACGAGAACGACTTGATCAGCGTCTCTCCCACGCCCGCGAAAGCCACCCAGGCCGTGGAGGAGCGTGCACGGGGCCTGCAAAAGACGGCAAAGCAAGCGCCTCCGCTTCCCCAGAGATGGCCCGCCGTTCCATGGACAGGCGCCCGGGCCCCAATCCTCCATGCGCACGCCTTTCCCATCAGCGCACACATCGCCGCATCGCCTCCTCCCAGCTCGAGCTCGACGTTTGCGACCGCGTAATGCAGTGGTTGCCGTCTCATGCGCCCTAAACTGCCCGCCGTTGCCCTCCCACCACCGCGCCGGCCAGGGCCTCTCCCCGACCGATAGATTGGCCTCCGCCGTGCAGCAGATTGCGCCGCAGGAGCTATGTTGTGAGTGCTATCTTCAGCTGACCGCTTGTTTCCCGCCAATCGCATCGCCATGACGCTGCACCTGCATGCAAACCTCGACTGAACTTTATGCAGTGTCCTACCTCCTCCACCCCGTTATCCCGTGGGCAACTACCCTGGCATCCCCCCGGGCCAGCTCATCGAGACCAACAACAGCATCAGCCATCCTACGGGGCCCGAGTACCAATTAGTAGTGGGAGAAGGTAGCCTTCCACAGCCCCCAGTCCACTCCTCGCGCTTGCGACTGACCATGACAGGCACCTATGTACTCCGCGACGACCTCCACCTAGCCACACCCCCTCCACATCCTTCGGAAGCTCCCGTACACAACCCGAATCCGCTCGCGACCACCATATCTCCGCCAAGCTGCGGCACAAAACTGTCGCTGGTTGCTCTCGCGCCCCGTCAGCCTTCGCAATCACAACTCTACCGATTCGGGACCCGAAATAGCACCCGGTCGCAAGTCCCACCCAGCATCCAAGAGTCGCCGCACGAGACGAACAGCCAGACGAGCGATGTTGGCTCGCACAGTGCAAATGGAATCGCAACGTCGCCATTGGACGGCCTGCGGACACCTGTGTTTGGAGAGGGCAACGCAGCGCTTGCCATGGTCAATGGCAAAGACTCCAAGGATCCCCTAAAAAGGCGGAAACCCAAGAGTAACATCGTAAAGAGCAACTCCTCTTTTGTCTCAAGAGTCATCCCACACGAGGCTTTGACGAAGCGGTTACAAGAGCACAACCCCAATGGGCTCTACGCCTTTGCAAACATCAACCGTGCGTTGCAATGGTTGGACCTGACTTCACCTACCAAGGAAGAGCACATGACCAAGATTCTCTTCACTAAAGCGCACGCCTTGTGTACGGATATCAATCAGATTACAAAGGGTCCCAACCACCTCGATATCATTATTGGCTTCTCGACTGGAGACATTATTTGGTACGAGCCCATGTCGCAAAAGTATACGCGTATCAACAAGAATGGCGTGATCAATGCCACTGCAGTATCGGATATCAGATGGCTCCCAAACAGCGAGAGCCTCTTCCTTGCGGCACACATGGACGGTAGTTTAATAGTTTATGATAAGGAGAAAGAAGACGCCGTGTTCGTTGCAGAGGAGAACACGCCAGCCCAAGAGAACGGTGCTACCGATGGTGAGAAGAGGGCTTTACTCACGGTCAAAAAGTCGGTGAATTCCAAGAACCAAAAGACCAACCCCGTGTCCTACTGGCAGGTCTCGAGCTCAAAGGTAAACGCATTCGAGTTCTCGCCAGATAGGCGGCACCTCGCCGTTGTTTCGGAAGATGGCTCGTTCCGTATCATCGACTTCCTAAAAGAGAAGCTGCTGCATCACTACATGAGCTACTATGGTGGCATGATTTGCGTGTGCTGGTCGCCAGATGGTCGATACGTTGTCACTGGTGGCCAAGATGATCTTGTATCGATTTGGTCGCTAGAAGACAGCATGCTCGTGGCACGTTGTCAAGGTCACAACTCGTGGGTGACTTCTGTGCAATTCGATCCCTGGAGGTGCGACGATCGCAACTATCGGATAGGCAGTGTTGGAGAAGACCGCCGACTGCTATTGTGGGACTTTAGTGTCGGCATGCTTCACAGGCCGCGTGCAGTAAGTGCTTCAGGTTCTATGACGTGTGCATAATAGCTGACTGTTATTCAGGCATCGGTGCGTCAGCGCGGTAGCATCGCGTCGGGCAACCTCAAGATGCAGCGAACACGCACTGAAGGCTCCGTCAGCCGCCTGCGGTCCAACTCCAACCTAACCTCAGGAAGTCTCGACGACAACGAAGACGTCGTGCACTCGGTCGAGCCCCGCGCGCGAACAGCAATGCTGCCCCCCGTACTGGTGAGTCAAACCCCAACAGAAAGACCGGTGGAATTCCAGACTCCACCGCCATCACCATACTGACCGCGCTATTTAATCGTAACAGGCCAAATCCATCGACGAGCATCCCCTATGCTGGCTCGGTTTTGAGGAAGATTGCATCCTCACGTCGTGCAAGAATGGTACGTTCAGCATTCTCCTTTACATCTCTCGGTTATGCATCATCTCCTCCACCCTTCTTTGCGCAATTTTGTCTTTGTTTGTTGAGGATTTCGAGACGCGCATCATGGCCTGGCACCATACGTCACCTGCATCCAAACAAACACGAGACGAAAGCTCTTGCACGTTGCAACCTGCGCACACTGCTGCCCTGTTCAACTGGTTGCACGCCATGCGATAAGCGCCCATCGCGTGTGCACGTGCACAGGGCACACCCGCTTTTTGGACCATGTACCCGCTTTGCAACGACGCCGTAGTTTTTTGTTGAGACGAAAACTTTCGGTGATGAAGCAATGTCCATGATGTACCGTGGTGGCCACGGAAAGTCTCAGAGATAAGGAGAGTGGAGAATGCGGTGTTTTTTGCCCCCCTGGCTTTTAAGGAACATTCTGGCTGACGGGTGGTTTTTGTGCGACGACAGGGCATATTAGGACGTGGGATAGACCGAAAGAGGGGGCTGGGGGAGATGATGGGAGTTTGGCTGGTGGTGCGAATCTCTAGCAGATTCGAGTTGTACAGGGCAATAGGTGTGTGGTGTGAGTGGGAAGAGCTCATACGATGCTCATTCGATTACAATGGAGTTGTGCGGAGAGGAGACGCATCATGTATGTACATTCCTCCCGAACAGAACACCGACAAAACAGGTTTCAGGTTCAAGCAAAAAGGTATGGATGGTGCATATGCATATATTTGTACTGTATGTACATGTGTACATGGATATCGTTCTAGAATCAACTCATTCGTTATCGCACATGAAATCACTACACAGTATGCTCCGATTTGCTCCGACACACCAGGGGCGACGGCGACGGCGGCGCCATGAACATGTCGTGACTTCAGCCTTGCGCAAATGCGTACTGCAGCTGCAGCTGCAGGGCAGTGGGAACAATGCCGCTTGGTTCGTTATACAGTGCATGGTAGTACAGCGTGCAGCGTGCAGCGTGCAGCGTGCATGCATGTATGAGGCTCTTCTCATCACTACCCACCCAACCAACCCACCAACCACATCACCACCACCACACATGACCGCCACCATCATCAACCATCAAGCCCACAGTCCAGATACCAAATACCATACTATTACACAAAACACACACTCAAACACCTCATGGCCATCAATCACATTGTGGATCCGTCCCTGCAACAAGATTTGCAACCTAGACCCACACGCATCAGCGGGAAGCCCATTGATCATATCCACATGTGCTTTGCCTCAATCCATGTTAATACAACAATGAGGCTCTGCTGTGCTGCCCTGTGCTCTCAGTGCTACAAGTACAAATACACTGCAGAATGGTACCCACAAGTTACGGGCGGGCTAGACTGAAACCTTGATCTTTGGCGAGAAGGGGAGCCCCCCCCCCCCCCCGCTCGGACCGAGAGAGATTTAACGTTGTAGAGTTTTCTTTGGTGGGCGGCTTGGGAGTTGGGATTCGGAGGGAGAATGTGAGATATCGGCGTTTGCTCGCGGTGTTTTTGGGAAGGGGAGGGGGCTGGTTTCAAGATGGGGGGATGAGTGGTGCGGTGAAGTTTGGGGCCGAGGAAGATGCGTGCGTGGTGAGCATGACTGTGTGTATATACTGTGTGTGATTGTAATTATGGAAAAGCTCTATAGACAAGGCGGAATTGATATCCGCTTTTTCCGTCCACATCATATACAGACACCAAGTGCATGTACATATATCCGAGACCTGCATATACACGCAAAGATAACGAAGTCATGGTGCGATCACGCTGGAATATCATGAGACGTGCATGTCGCAGGTATGCGCTGCGCATCACAAGCCATAGTCTCCAACTGTGATATACATATCGGCGAGGTGCATTATCTTTGCTCCCTCGCCAGTGTTTCGGTGCTGGTGGTAGTGTAGGGAGTAGTGCCAAGTATAGTGTACATAGTTTGTGACGGTTATGCTGCGAGCTGCGGTAATTTGGCCGATGCGATGCGCAAAAGGCGTTTTGTGGATGCGGCGATGTGTGGCGTACATTCCGCAATCGCTGAGATCCCTGGTTCGGTGCGTGGGCCAAGGACGGACAGGTGTATCTAACGTTGGCTAGCTTGGAGGCTTTTTTTTCTACTACTGATGATAGCGATACGGAGGGACGAAGTGTGTCCACGTGTTGGTGTGGTGGAGGGGATGTGTGTGGGTGGCTATTGAGACTGTACTGTGCACATGCACCGTTATCTGTATGGAGCAGAGAGTGACTTGATACCTTGCACACACAGTTGCATGATGATGGTAACCACTGCACTGTGTACTACTGTGTAGAGAGTATGCCCTGTCTTTGAACAGGCATGTGTCAAGGCCTCAAGGCTCAAGGCTCAAGGCTCAAGGCTCAAGGCTCAAGCCACCAACACGCCGTTCGCGGGAAGCTATCGGGCAACCTTCTTTCAGCCCCCCTGCCCACACATCACCTTGACGTTCGATCCCGCCCGCGCCAGAAAAGCCCAAGATGGCCTAGAGACAGAATGACGCGAGCAGCCAGAGCACGCAAAGCAAGCAGAATCGCTGCTCCACTGTTTTCCCGTGCGCTCGTCAGGGTGCAGATGGGCTGGTGCTGGGCTGCACGCCGTGCATCATGGCCGGCCTTGACACGCGCGCCGCCCTTGCCCGTGGTTTAATCCCACGCACGCCTCAGCGAAGCCCGCCAGCCCACAGCTGGGTATATCTAGTCTAAGCTCATGGTTCGCGGCCGCGCAAGCTGAGCCAAGATCCTGTTCCTGTTTGTACATACAGGACCCATCCGCCGCCTCGTCGTGGGTTGTCACTACTAGCCACCGACCCAAAACCCCTCTTGCCCTGTTGCATCCATCGAGTCTACCACTGAAGCAATTCCAAGAACGGCCAATACTACCTCACACGCTTGCTCACATTCATCCCTCCCACACGCTACATCCTCATAGCCCCCCCTCGAGGAAAAAGCCACCAGTCTCACCACATCACTACTGCCCCCATTCGTCACTACAGCCAACCCCAGCTACCCCCATCCGCGAAGTGACTTGCCGACAAACCGCAGCAAGCCCGCACCGGGGAGACATTTCTCCTTGCCTTCCGCTGCGCCCGCCATTGGAACCGAAGTTGACCCCCCGCGCCCATACTTAACTGTACCCGTGCCCCGGATCATCTTTGGACAAGTGGGATGCTCGTGGTGGTTCGTTTGTGAACCCACCCAACTCGGTTGTTACAGTCCATTCGTTTTCCACCATGCCTCGCCCCAGTGTCGGCGTTTTCGGCAGAAACACCGCGCCCTGTCTGGAGATCAAGTGAGCCCTATACTCCGCTTTGCGCATGCGCAAACCTCCCAAACAGAAAGCATGGGAGATCCTAATACCAGTCTAGACCCGAGTCGCCTTTTGTCGTCTTCTACGGAGAGAGTGCTGAGAGCCATGAGACGGAGCTCAAGGGCAAGCTGGTGCTCAACAATCCAGAGTCCATTTCGGTGCGGAGCATACGCATAACCCTCACGGGCACGCGCAAAGTCTCGTATGGTTCCCCTTGAGATTCTAAAGGGATTATGGGTGGTGGTGCTAATGTTCCGTGATTAGATGGCATTTGACCAACACCGTAAGCCCGCAGCCGATCACACAAAAGACCAACTTCCTCATCGAAGACCTCAACCTCTTCCCTGTCGAGGGCGGCAACAAGAACAAATCGCACAAGATCAACGCGGGTTACCATGAGTGGAATTTCTCTTTCAAGTTGCCCAGCAATCTGGACCAGAGCGTCGAGGGCCTGCCCACAAACTGGGTCGTATACAACCTCAAGGCGCATGTGGATCGCGGGTACATGAGCAAGCAGCTCTCTGCCAATACCCACATTCGCGTCATCCGCACGTTGGGACGCGACATGCTCGAAACACAACCTATGGAGCAGATCAACGAGGATATCTGGGCGAATAAGCTGGCATACAAGATTACCGTTCCGCAGAAGAACTACATTATTGGCACACAGATCACCGCTGATTTTGTTTTAATACCGCTGAGGAAGGGTGTGCAGATATCGACCATTAAGATGGAGCTGATCGAGTCGCGGCAACTCTTTGCAGACTACGCAGGCCGGCGGATAAGTCACCAAACGGACGTGCAAGTCGCAGTAACAGAGGGCGACATGCCATCGAACTCGGCGCGGTTAGTACCGAACGGGGTAGACGATGCAGACGCACTATTCGACGAATCCCATCGCTTCTCCATGACGCTCGACCTCCCACGATCGCTCAAGAACTGCAGGCAGTCTGTCGATACCGAAAACATCCGCTTGACGCACAAGTTGCGGTTATATGTGAACCTCAAAAATCCAGAGGGACACACGAGTCAGCTTCTAGTCAAGAACCACGTCCACCTCTTCATCTCGCCCAATCTCCCACCAAACGAGGACCAGAGCGTAGTAGTCGACGCCAACATCCTCAACCAGCAAGCCATCCAAGACGAAGTCAACCAAAACGCCCCACCGACATACGGTCTGCACCAACTCGATGAACTGTACAACGACATCGACCCCTCTGGCTTCATGACACCAGGTGGTTTCCACTCGGTAATGAACAGCGGCGCCAACACACCGTTTTACGCGCAGTCTCGAAGTGGCTCAGCAGAAGACCTCGCCTCCCTCGACGCTGTCGCCCACCAACCCGGCGGTGGCGCCTCAGCCATCGCCCTCCAACACCGTCTCCAAAACCTCGACATGTCGCATTCAGACCACACATCGCGCTTCGCCTCGTACACCCCACGTGGCCACCAATCCTCTGGAGACAGTACACCCGCACACTCCCAAGATCCTGCTTATTTCGATATACCCACCAACAACTCCTCCTACGACATGGCAGCGCTAGCACGCACTCCAAGTTACAACACCGCGGTGCGCACGCCAGTCTATGGATCTCCAGTAGTTGTCAACATGGCACTCCCAAGCTACGAGATTGCGACGAGTAGGCCCAGTAGTCCAAGCCGCAGTCGCGGAAGTCGGGGCACGACACCCAGTCCAGCGCGCAGTCTGGACACGCTGAATGAAGAGACGTACCGGAATACGCAGCATAATAGTCGGAGAGAGAGTCCGAGAACGAGCGATGATGGAAGGTAATTGATCTTGTCTTTTTTGAAAAAGGAAGAGAGAATCTTGATATTCTCGACTTTCGAATTCCATTACGATTTGTATGCAGAAGTGGTGGACACTACTCTGCGCAGCGAGCTGCATGAAGAGCATCGAAGCTGCCGAGATGTCCTGATGTTGCACAATCACGACCACGACAGCCCATTATCCCCACTCCTAAAAGCACAATAGCGCTATTGACGCCTATGTTTTCCCTTTTTCTTTCATATCTCATTTCAGCCATTTGATATGCAAAGCAAACATCATTTAATACCCTCTTTTTCAATTCACAGCCATAACGACACCCACGACCACCAACGATCCACCCGCGACCGACAAAACTCAACCTCGACAATAACACCAACATCATCACACTCCTCGACTTCTTCGAACGTACTCTCCCATGCGTCTTCATTTTCATCCTCATCCCACGCCTCGTCCTCATCCTCATCAAACGCTTCACTCCGGCCCCCATCCATCGCATCTTCAACACGGAGTCGCAGTCGCTCGCGCTCAAACGGAAGTGGGTTTCTTGAAGTCCCGCGACCGGGTAAGGGGAGACTGCGATCTAGCTCTGCGGGGAGTGAGGGTGGGGTATCGATTAGGGAGACGATTGATGGGTTGAGTGGGTTTAGGAGGGTTATGCGGAGGGTTGGGTGATTTGGGGGTGGGTAACTGCGCTTCTTTTTTAGGGCTAGGGGCGTGGGGGCATGGTTTGATATAGATTTATGACTTGGTATGTTGGTTTTTCCTCGCGGGGCATTAGTCCTCAGTCTAGAAGGATGGAGGGTAGAAGGTTTCGATGCATGGGTTTGCCGTGGAGCATTGTTATAGGCATGAGTCGAGCATGGCGGATTTATTCCATTACTGCTGGGGTGGTCATTGGTCACGGAGTCATACATAGATTAGGAATACCCAACTTCACATATTTACATACTGTTCACTCTTCAACTCGTCTACTCTCATCTACCAACGCAATCTCTCCGACTTCAAATCCTGCAATGCCATCCCTCGCCTAACCCAAACTTACCCCTCATACTTGTATACATCCACCCCACCTCCGCGTCCAACCCCCATCCACGTCCCCAATCTTCCCTGCCTCCCCTAATAAACCACCACACCATGCACCCATCATACCATGTAATCCCAACAAAGATTCTTCTACCCAGGGTACTGCTCAAACAGAAACCCAGCCGCCATCTCCACATCCCCCTCTGTCGCATTCAGCGCCGCAACCGCCTCTTGCCTCGCAAACCCCAGTTGTACCAACTTGGCAATTTCCTCGTCTGGCCACGGCGCCCGTGCGGCGGGGAGTTGGGAAACCATGGTGCGGATTTGATCGGGTGTTATGTTTAATTTTGGTTTTTGCTGCTCTGTTGCTGTTGTGTTGGTTTGGTGGGTTGATGGTGGGAGGGGTGGTAGTGCTTCAGTACGCAAAACATGCGCAAGAGATTTCACCCATCCTGCCTGTACGGTTTCGTTGTTCAGTGCCAAGGAAGACACATGAACGATGTCGTCTTCGCAATCCCCGCTGTTGAAATACTCCCAGCCCATTACACCGCCGAATCCACCCCCAATGCCATTATACTTGTGTCTCAACCGCGCGCAGGTATCCCGAAGTCGAGCAATACTCACATGTCCCGCCCCGTTTCCAGGATTCGTAACAACTCCGAGGACAACGCGGGAGGGATGCCAACCAGCAGAGATGATGGCATCGTACCATGCTGTCGTGCCTGCATCACCCCATCCACAGTAGAATTGCGTATTATACCATGCCACCTCTTTCCCCACAATACTACACTCCAGCTCGGGATAACTAAATCCACTGAGATGCGGGAGCGTGGGGTGTAACGGATTCGGACTTGGTCCGCTGGCTAGCATGGGACGAGGGGGCCGCAGGTGCGCTGGAATATTTGGGTCTGGGAGAAGGGCTGTGGCGACGGGAGCAAGCGTTATGAGAAAATTGGGACCGAAATCCGCGCGGAGGCGGGATATGAGGCGTGTGGGGGTGGAGAGGGGTACGGATTCTTCAATATCGAGGTCGAGGCCTGAGAGCTTGTGGGTGCTGATTAGGTGGGAGAGGGGAGTATAGTATGCTTCGAACTGTGTGGCCAATCATTAGCATATACGATCCTCTCGGGATAGAAGGGCATACGGATGCATCGTCGCCGCTTAGTTTTTCAAAACTACCTTTTGCGGCGCCTCCTAGCATGCCGAGGACTTTGACGCCGCTGCCTTGGAGCCAGTTCACTTCACCCCATAACTGATCATATCTTTTGTCATCCGGCTTGTGGTCATTCAGTGTGATATTTCCTGGTCCATCGTTGAGGTGTATCGCCGCTATTATCACATGTGTGATGCCCGTGTTGTTGGTAAGCAGTGGCAGTAAGGAGTGGTATGTGCCATCTGGATCGTGGAAGGTTTGGTGGTAGACGACGAGTCTGGGGCCAGTGGAAGGTGGGAGTAGCTTTGGAGACGACGAGGAGGAGGAAGAAGTCATGGCAAGGCGGAGGGAATGTATATGTTGTGGTCTAGATGTCAGACCTGGCACACGGTCGACGCGTTCCTGGTAGGGCTGAAGTGGGGTAGTCTTGCGTCATTCCTGTTGTGCAACACCTAACAACAAGGAGTACACATGTCGTGAACTTCGTTGAGCGAAACAAGATGAGACGAAATGTACAGAGTAACATTGATCAAAGTACGTCTATCCGCGATTCATAACGCATGCACATAATTCCGAGAAAAGTCAATTGCTGGCCAAAAAAGCCAGTTGCTGCACTTCAGCACTGCGAAACCAGCGTATCCTATCCAAGACAAGACGGTATGAAAGCTCTTCTCGAACAGTCACTACCAGCACCATGTACATCGCAGCATCATTGTTGCATCCACATCTCCTCTCAGGCTCTCATAACAGTCGTAGCATCCTCCAGGGATTCTCTGCATCTTCAATGGTAACCATTGCTGTACTCGTGACGCGTGTCACCGTTCATGCCACCAAAGTATGGGTGGATGACAGTTTGCTTCGCTGAAATGCGGCCAGCGGGATCGTATACGAGGAGTGCGTCGAGGAGATCAAGACCAACCTCGTCTAGGCTGGTGACGATGTTGGCGATATCTGTTCGGCCCCATTTGGGGAACGAGGGCTTGAAGTCGGGGAACGAAGTAACGCCAGGCCAGTCTTGCTCGCTGGGTGTGCCGAGAATACTAGAGACATAAGTAACTGTCAGAGCATAGATAGTGAATGACTTACCGGAAGATCTTGAAGATTTCATCAATCTCAGAGTCACCAGGGAAAAGAGGCTTGCGTGTGCACATCTCGGCGAAGATGCACCCAACAGACCACATATCAACGCCTGTAGAGTATTGTCGGCCACCGAGCAGAATCTCCGGTGATCGGTACCACAGTGTGACAACCTGCAGCATGTCAGCCTTACCCATGTACTCTCATCTATAGATGCCAGCCTACCTCGTGAGTGTATGTTCGCAGCGGTACACCAAACGCCCGCGCCAGACCGAAATCCGCCAACTTGAGATTGCACTTGTCGTCAATCAGTAGATTCTGCGGCTTCAAGTCACGATGCAGGACCCTGTGCGAATGGCAGTACTTGACACCCTGACACAACTGCATCATGAACTTCTTCACCATCTTGTCGTCCATGACCAGGCTCTGACCGGCCAGCCCCGAGCCCTCTGGCAGCGCCTTGCCTCGTCCACCCTGGCTGACTGGCAGCGCTTCCATGTATTTCTTCAGATCGAGATCGAGAAACTCAAACACGAGGTAGAGCTTGTGGCCGTCGGCGTGGACAATGTTGAGTAGGCGCACGATGTTGGGGTCGTTCATCTCTTTGAGGAGCGAGATCTCGCGGATGGCGGTCGAGGGGACGCCTTCATCTTCGGCTTCGAGGCGGATTTTCTTGAGCGCAACGATGCGTTGGTCTTTGGTGGTGAGATCACGCGCTTTGTACACGACTCCGTACGTTCCTAGTGAGAAATGTTAGTGGTGTCTTGCAATGAGAGCCGCTTGTGCTTGGCTCTCTCAAAGTGAAGTCGTACCCTCTCCAACCTTTTCCAACTTTTGGTAGTTCTCCATGGTGTATGCGTATTCTCTGTTGTGTCCAGACGACAAGCGGTCAAGCTCCTTTGCCTCTTTGTGTATGTAAGTGCAATAAGGAAACCTCTTCAACAAGTCCAGGCGTGATTCACGTAGAAAAGGACAGAGAAGAGAAACAACCTGTGTGTTAGTAAGCCCGTGTCCGTCGACGAGTGGTTGCGGGGAAGTCGAGCAGCAGGCAGGGTCGATGTTGTTGCATGGGACAAAACCCGCAAGGTAAACAATCCCGCGGCTGCATCGGGTAACGCGCCAGTGCAAGCCACAAAACGCGACACCTTCTTAGCGGACGACCCTTGCACCCGCAATTCGAGCAAGCTCCAATCACATCACTCAGCAAGCCACTTGACAATCTGCAGTTTCTGACTTCTTCCTCAGCTTGTATATGCCTGTAAACAGTGGCTGAGGTTCCGAGGGGTGAGAATGGAAGGCCTGGACCCTCACCAGCGGCCACCCGTGGGGATCAAGGCAGTGTACAAGAAGTACCAGAAAATGAAGTTGAAAGAGTTGGATCAGGATTCAGACATTGTCGATCTACCACAAGATGGAGAGCTACCTTCAAACAGCAAGATTCGAGTTGTCCGACAAATACAAAGGGAAGAACTACGCACAGCATTCCAAGCTTTTGCCGGTGACGACGCACCACCATTCGAAGACGTAGATCAACTATCAACGATAAGAGTTTACGAGCACGAAGACATGCCCGGTAGGTTCTCTGCGTATGTTCTTAGTATGGCAACAGATGTGAATACTCCAAGTCCTCTTTTTTCTAATCTTTCTCGCTCTCGATGCCCGTCTCTTCGCTCATCCCAGTCCTGACTATTCTCTCAGGCCTCCACATAATTCCCTCCCTCCTCCCCCCCTCAACCCAACTCACCTTTCTATCCCGCCTTCTCCACAGAGACCTATCCAACCCCACCCACCTCACAAATATCCACACACACTACACCCTCACCTACCCTCCGTCTTCCCCCTCCTCACCAAAACCCACCCAACAACCCCCCTCATTCTTCACCTACCCTCCGTCCAAACCCCACCCCATCGCCAACCCACTCTCCCCCACAATCCACCGCGCCCTCCCCATCTCCCCCTTACTAAACAAAAAGCTCCGCTGGACGACCCTAGGCGGCCAATACGACTGGACCCTGAAACGCTATCCTTCCACCCCTCCCCCACCCTTCCCAAACGACACAAAAGCGCTCCTCGAAACTCTATTCCCACAAACGAGAGCAGAAGCCGCAATCGTAAATCTCTATTCTCCAGGCGATACGCTGAGTCTGCATCGGGATGTCGCAGAGCAGTGTGGGAATGGGTTGATAGGTGTGAGTTTGGGCTGTGACGGGGTGTTTGTTATTGGGACCAGTAATGTTGCCAATTCGGGTATGGACGGCAATGATGGGGAAGGGGAGTTGGGGGAGAGGGTTCTTACGTTGAGATTGAGGTCGGGAGGTGCGGTGTATATGGATGGTTTGTCGCGATTTGCGTGGCATGGTGTACCGCAGATTGTGGCGGGGACGTGTCCCGAGTATTTGGCGGATTGGCCGGCGGGTAGTGGTCAGGAGGCTGAGTATGAGGAGTGGAGGGGGTGGATGAGCGGGAAGAGGGTGAATCTGAATGTTCGGCAAATGTGGGATTAACGTGTCACGGATAGTAAAAGAACAAAGGGGAGCTGGAAGAGGTCGTAGCGCAAGGATGGAATTATGGGGATATTTATAAGAGCAAGTGGCATAACAGTAAGGATATCAATGTATTGATCCTCACTCGTACGTGTCGTTTAGTACCTGCCTGGCTCGCCCGGCACAGCACTAGTAGGAGCAGCTCCTTGGGGCGATACAGCACTACCTGGGGCAACGGCGCTACCAGGCGTCGCATGTTCATCCGCGACAGTTCCAGTGCTCTGCAGATCCTGTGTCTGAAGCGGTGCTGGTTGAGTCTGCTCTGCAGTCACCGGGCTCGTCGGAGTACTTTCAGGCAGATCGTTGGTGACGGTACCAGCCGCATTACGGATGATCTCCCACCACTGAGCTGCAGCCTGAGGAGTGTGGGCCTTGAACTGCATCTCGTGGCTCATGGAGAAGGCTCCGCCAATCTTGCCTCCCGACACGTCCTTGCCCTTGACGTTGAACTTGTTGCCATTGACAGCACCAATCATGCAGTCTGGCAAATAGACTGACAGCTCGGGGACGGGATCTTTGGCAAAGTCATCGTCAGTCTTGAACTCGTGGAGGAACTTCGAGGGTGTAACGACGTAGTAGTTTGTATCGTAGGACCGCATAATCTTGCCCTTACGCTCGAGGGAGCCGGAGATCAGTGGCTGGGTAGAGCGGTGGTTTTGGTTAGGGAAGCCGATTTGCGAAATGGTCCGGGCTGGCGCAGAAGGGTCGATCAAGACGCTGTTGTTGCGCTTGATGAATCCATTCCACTCGAAGTCGGGAGGGATGCGCTGGGATGTTCCAACCATGTCACCGTATGCAGACTTGGTGTGCTCGGCCTGTGTGGTGACGACCTGGAGGAACTGAGCCATGCCGTGCTGCACAGTCTGCAGAATATGTGCTTCGAATTGCGCGAATGAATTTTGCACACTGATGAGGTCCTGACGGTTGTTGTTCTCCTCTTGGATCTGCTTGTTCAGGCGGTGCATCACACCGCGCTGGAGAACATATGGATCATCGGTCGCCTTCATGCTGCCAGAGTGTGACTCGAAAGTAGCAGTATGCTGACCGAGGAGTTCAATGTGCTTCTGAGTGTGTGCGCGAGCCTTATCGACAGACTTGCTTCCTTTGCCAGCGCCCTTGGTGAGCTCCTTGTTCTTGTTCTTGATCTCGGTGTGTAGACGGTCGAAAATGGGGAGAATAGAGCCTTTGAGTTGCTTCGCGGTCTCGTAGTGTTGGTTGGAGATACCCTGGTATAGTATTAGACTTGATACTTAGTAATGGTCCTGGTATCATACCTGTGTGTTTGACCTGATATTTTCGAACATGCCCGCAACACCACCCAGGGATTGATCGAAGTGATGGCCTTCCTTCAGAGGGTCCTTAACCGCCTGATTCTGTCAATATACTATTTCCGAAGCTTCCGTAGTATACACACCTTCAGTACGCGCTCATACTCCTTGCCGTGGGCATGGTTGGTCTTCTCTGTGGCTGTAACGTAATCTTCGAGGTACGCGACGGCATGCTTCCATGCTTGCAATCGCTCTGCAAATAGCTTTGTAACCTGTAGATTCGATTAATTTCTGTTCATGTGCCTCTACATATGATGCCTTGCCTCTGATGTATCCTCGCCTGGGATGGCATCCTCATCAGCAGATCTGTTAGTAAGCGATCGCGAGGGTAGTTCGGATGCAGCCATTGTGTTGGTATTTGTGTGACTGTGACCTTGAGATCAGAGTTTTTGTATCGCGGTGGTGCTCGTTCACGAAGAATAATGAATTGCGGTGAAGGGTGAGCTTGTTCAAGCTGTCCTAGCTGTATTCGTTGGCGATGGCGGGGCTGTCTCCAGGGCGGAAAAGGGACCGATTATGACAACAACTCAACACAACTTGAGATATACCAAAAAGTGGATTATAGGATTATAACGCTTCAGGGTCCAGTGGGGGAGGATCTAGGAGAATTTAAGCACTGGCACAAGATCTAGATCGCCGACCAGGAACAGTCACCAAGCAAGGTTTCAGAGGGTAAAAAGTCGCTGGCTACGTCATCGATCCAGAGGTCCGAATATACTCGCCCTATAAAGGCCCGCGGAGACGACGAACGATCTGCGCCAGGAGATTGCCGTCGAGTGCTGCGCCACGATCGTACTGAAGATGCTTTGCTTTTTATGGCAGCTGCTTCTTGCCTAGGGTTGCAATTGCAAATGTTATGAGGTTGGCATGTAACCGCATCTCCACAGCCACATGTCACAGCAGGCGGCGCTAGTACTAGTACGGGGTATGCCTGAGGTCAACAGCAGTCCATCATCTGGAGTTGGAGTGCTTAGAAATTCCGCATTTCCTATATTCCTTGCTGGGAGTATTATTGGGTACTGATACTTCATCAGACACCTGTATAATCAAGGTACTACTACCAGGAGTTTGAGGCCCGTTCAAAGATGATTGGACAATCTCATAATCAACTCGTCTAGGGTGAAGTGGCATCGAGATAGCTTTTTGATAACAAGGAGACCACCACCGGTGTCGGGAGGCGCCTTCAAAATTCACCGCCATTGCCCAACGCCATTTCATCGCTTAGAAATAATGCATCATTATACTGCCCTTTTCGTACTACAGCATTATCGAACCCGGCATGCCTTGCTGTGCTTGGAATTCGCTGCTCTTGGTAACAATAGTGTGGAAATCGCAGAGTTGACGTGTAACCTCGCTCAACGCAGTGGCTATTGGATCTGTCATGCCTCTCGATGCCTTAGGTACAGTAGTAGGAACACCAGACCGTGCTGCAGAATCCCCAGGCGGCGAGTTGAAAACGAGTCAGCTGCTTGACATGTTCCTATCATCGCTCCTGTGGAAATTTAACACACTCTGGTAAGGTACGCTTGAATTGAAATCTTCAGATTGGCGACGGTGGTAGCAAACCATGGTCGAACATCAGTACTACAAAGGGTGTGCCGAAGTACTTTTCCCGTTCGAAACATGTTTTCACACGTATGAGTGTGGTGCGGACATCGTCCGTAGCATTGTTGACATCGTCTCTGACTTTCACCTTTATGAGAAAATCTTTCATAGGTGTATCGCCTTGACGACTAGTAAGCATGCTCCTATACATGCTGTCGACCGTCAAGAACCGTGCCGACGTAGCGTAGCACTCTGACGGAGTAAGACTCTCTATCAACGCGATGAATTCTTCTTGAAAGTATGACCAATTGTCGCCGAAGCGGATAAGCTGCATGAGGGAAATCTGCGTAGTCGTGCGACCCTCGAACCAGGGATCGAGGTTTGGGCTATGGTGTAATATGTTATAGCCGAGGTCGAGGAACACTAGCGAGCGGCCTGTGATACCGTATAGTGGATCTGAAATAAGCAACTTCAACCTCCCGTGCATGACAGGACTGAGGTTTTCATCTGAGTAGTATGCATAGTCTGGCCGAAGAACGGCAACGTATTCACTTTGCTGGTAGCAGCATTCATGTACCCAGGACAGTGGAATTGTTGCGCTCTCCTTCTCCAGTCGCTCATACATGACATCCACATCTTTCAACCGGTCCAGGACTTGTACCGCGGTCGGTCTAAGGAGTCTGTCGCGTTGCATCAGGACCTGAAACACAAAGGCCATTAAAAAGGCGATATTGAGGTCCGATGCCAGATCGCTCATAAGGAGGCTCTGGATGAGTTGAGTGACCCAAGATCCAGTGGCATCGGAATTGTCTGCGTAACTGTTGCGGCAGGTGCCATGCGATAGCCAATATGACTTCATAGCGCTCGGTTTGTGACCACAGATACGAGACAACATCTCTAATAAGACGCAGCCGAGACTCCAGATGTCTGTCAAGCGACTGCGAGGCGACTGTTCGAAGACCTCAGGAGCTGAATATTTCCTAACAAGATTTGCTGGTTGTCCGAAGGTAGTTGAGATACAGCTATCTGAAAAGTCAAGGCTAAGAGGCGTCTCTGTTAGTGTGGCGAACACAGTATCATTGTAAGAACCACTCGTACCTGGAGCCAAAGTCAGTCAAGAAGACTCTACCGCCTTTAATCAATATGTTGTTGATTTTCAAATCGCCATGCCTGTTTGATATCAGTACATGATGGAGCACATATCCATTTGACTCGCCTGATGTTCGACGTGTGCAGGTAGACAAGGGCAGCCGTAACACATCCGATCGCACCCCGCAGAACGTCTTCCATGTGGGGGGTAAGATCGCCTTCCAGCAATTGAGAAAGGTCCTTGTCGGCTACCGGTGAACACAGCAGTCTACAGGACTCTAGGTCGGTAATTGACGCTACCAATTCAACGCAATGGCGGTTCTTGACGCGTTGCATTGCTTGAATTTCCCGCTCGAAGTTTGTCATCCATACCACATGGTCCTTGTGCACTCCAGGTCGGGACATAGTCTTCAGAGCGTACACTCGTCCCGTTCGTTGATGTTCGACAGCATGCACCTCTCCGAAGCCACCCGATCCAAGTAGTTCCTGCTCTTCAAGACCTAATGTGAAAGCATCCTTAAGCGCAAAGTGTCGATACTCGTTTAGAAAAGGGGGGCTGTCATCGAAGCAGAGAATCTGGAGTGCTTTGAAAGGCTCGATCTCGCGTGGCTGAAGTAGCCTGCGAAGGGTCCGGTCCGGAAACGGCAACCATGCGTCTGTGAAAGCTGCGTCGAGAAAATCATATAGGGCACTACGTCTATCAAGCTTTTGTAGAATGTAAAACAGCTTGGGATTACTATAGGCAACCGGGGGATATCGAAGCTGACGAAGACAGGCTCGTATGCCCAAGAAGTCCTCCCAGCAGGGTATGTCCTTTCGGAGGAGCGATGCGAGCTCATCAGAAAGGGCAACAAAAGTACGCATTGTCATGGGCGACTCATGTTGGCCTGATGAATCAAGAGCTGATGTCATCCTCAGCTCTGAGATGTGGCGTAGAAGTGTTGTGAAAGAGTCCAAGATCTTAGGACTCGACTCGAGCGCCCTCACATCTTTGCGTGGAAGGCGACTGGGGATCCGGCTTTGCCAGCCCCTCCCGACAGGCGCATACCGGTCAACAGCCATTTAATAGCCGCGCCCATCATTCGTGGCAACCATGATGACGGTATGAGGACCCACGAGTGATCATTTTGCGTCTGATACTTGATTATGGCATATAGCTACACGAGACTGAGGCAAGGAAACTCGCATCGATGTTCTGCGGTGAGGCGAAGTGTTCACACCAAAGGCATGTTCTGTGGGTAGGTGCTTAGTCGGGTGTTGGAACTCATAGGGTTGGACGCGCTATCACGTGATGTGGCGGGAGAATCCCCCATCTTATCGATAAGACACAGACACTTTTTTGCGTGACAGCGGGAAAGAGGAAGGAGTGCAAAAGAATACATATTCCATGCTCCGACCTGCAACCACCCTCGGAGGATTCCAATCTCAGCAACTTGAAAATGGCATCAACTTCAGCCACTGCCTCGATACCCGGTACGTCCTGTCCAGTCCAGCCTTTCGACCAGCGGCGATCCTAACGCCCCTCCAGAGCACCTCCAATCGAAATTTGACCTCGGAATCTGGCATGCCCTCTTCAACTGGCCCGACCTAACCGTCGCCGTACAAAACCAATGGGGCGGCCCTGACTCCTCAGACAAACGCGACTGGCTCGCGGGCCAAATCTCTGACCTTTTCGCCTCAGAGCCCCTCACAGACACCGAAGACGTTGAAGTCATGCTTCTCCAAGTCCTCGAAGACGAGTTCGGTGTGCGACTAGAAGACGAGACGGAGGTCAACACTGCGCGGGAGATTATGGCGATCCGAAAGGAATTGAGCGAGGGTAGCACAAAGACCGTGGATGCGCTGCAGAAGAAGTGGGAGGAGAGACAAGGCAAAGAGGTCGCGACAGGGAGTGTGAGTGTGAGGGAGGAGAATCAGGAGGGCGAGTGGGATAGCGTGGATGAGGAGAGTGAGGAGGAGGATGTGGAGATGGGTGATGCGCCTGCACTGGTGCCCGCGAAACCAAAGGCAGCGCCTGAGGTAGACGAGGATGGGTTCACGAAGGTTGTGGGCAAGAACAAGAGATGAGCGACGTCATGGATCATTTTGCAAACTTCAAAATCAAATGCTGGCTTGTTCAGAGACAAACGATCTACATGAAGCCTGCTGCCGCTCATGTCTCGCGTTCCGCCCCAAAGGCAGGGAGAGACCTGGCTGGACGCCGTCGGCCAGACGCCCATCCTCCCGTGCAATCGCAGGTGCATATCGTTGTACGCATGGAGCGTCCCATATACTGGCGATGAAGCCCAGAATAAAAGCAGCTGAGATTATATACACAAGAATAGACAACACTCAATGAAGATGAACGACATGTCTATGCCCTCGTGTGACATGAAATGTACAAGGCCAATACTAGCGCTGGTTGCGGCGGGGCTGCATGTGCCGCACCGCATTCGAAGTGGACCCTGGATACTCCCGAGCCGTCTCATCACCGACCACAGCCCGCAACCCCTCACAAGTCACAATACACACACTCCCCTTAACCTCTACTGTCCCTGGTGACACCGCAACCATGGACTCCGCATACGACCACATCCAAGAGGAAAACTACGCGCAGGATCCGACCCAGCAGCAGTCTGCTAGCGGTGAAAGCACCCATCAAGAGACGACCAGCAACTTCAACGCCGAGTTCCAAGATGCGTACAAAGCAATCTCCACTAGCCCGTGGGCAGCGCGTCTAGGAGGATTCCTAGGGACGGTGAAGAAGCAGGTATGGCCGCCTAACTGCTCCTGGTGAGCGAGATGAGGCTGATCACATGTCACCAGGGCGAGCAGTACTACGATACAGCGAGCAAGCAGTATGCACCCCTCACCAAAAATGCAACAGCCGGTGTCTCCACCCTCATAAGCCATGCGCGCAACCTCTCCGTCCAAGCCGCCGACGCTGCCACTGCTTCCAGCTCCACCGACAAGTCTGCGATCAGCGACCAACCCAAGGAAGAGGTTGAAGTGCATCCCGACCGCCCCGAGTCACTCCCCGCAGATATTGTCAGAGAAGCAGAAGGCATACTCTCACGCTTCCGCTCAGAAGCCACCAAGCGCCTCAAGGATATTGAGAAGGCCGAAGATGCAGCAGATGAGGCATTGCTGAAATTTGGAAGCAACATCCGCAACTTCCTCCGTGAAGCCGTCACCATTGCGCCACCGGTATCTGGCTCAGAGGCTGATAAGAATGGAGATGTCCTTTTTGAATCCAAGGATAGCAGTGGTAAGAAGGTTGTGCACGCGACACGCTTTGATGCGCAGCTCCATGTTATCCACTCCACGCTCGACTCCTTCCTCAAAGATCCCGCAAGCCCAGAGTGGGAGAAGTGGAAGGCGGCGTTTGATGTCGAAGCCAAGACTGGGGCGATTGCAAAGGATTTGGAGAAACACCAAGAGTTGCGTAGTGCCATGGAGAAGTGTGTGCCTGAAAAGGTCGAGTATGGAGTGTTTTGGTGCAGGTATTATTTCCTTCGACATGTGATTGAGAGTGAGGAGGTGCGGAGACGGGAGATGCTCAAAGGTACGCATCCACCATCTACCATGCATCCCATAGCTGTCAAGAGAGCACAACGCTAACATTCGAGAAAAGCATCAGCCCCCATCGCAGAAGAAGAAGTAGCCTGGGATGAGGATTCCGACGACGACTCGGACGACGAAGAGTCCAAACCAACCACCAAGCCAGAAACCAAGCCAACCCCTTCTCCCATCGCCAAAACTGCAACCTCGCCAGCCGCAAAAGCCACACCCAAGACCCCCGCCAAAGAAGAAACATCCGATGAATCCGAAGAAGAAAGCTCCGACGAAGAGGAAGAAGATTCCGACGACGACTCCGATGATTCTACCCCCTCCCGCCCCACCACAGCAACACCCCGTACTGCCGCAGCCGCAGCCGCAAAAGCCGCACAAGCAACATCTGCATCCGCATCCGCCAACCTCGCTGCGTCAACCAAGACACTGAAACCCGCGCAACCGCGCAGATCAAACGATGAGAAGAGCGTCGCGGATAGCGATGCGAGTTATGATGTTGTAAGTGGGGCGACGAGTCGGGCACCCGGGAGCCCGATGACGGAGAAGAAGAAGGTTGTCGAAGAGGAGGAGAGTGATGAGGAGGATTGGGAGTAGAGATGTTAATGGTTGAGATCTAAGATTGGATAGGGAGATTGACGGGAGGGGGCGGAGTTTGCGCAGGAGGATAATGGAGAATGGGATATGTAAACGTGAAACGGCCTGTGGGTGTTTTGGCGTTATGGAATGGTTGGTTACGGAAAGGAATGAGCCTTGTTTATATGGGTTGGGTGTTTTTGTGAATTGGAACCTTGGTTAACTCATCTATGTGTGACATCGCTCGCTCGCTCGCTGCGCTATGCTAAGTGACAAGTGACAAATTCAGTCTGGTATCTTTCAAAAGAACGCCTTTGTAAATGCCCAACACTCGCAGATGACTTGTAAATCAAAACACAAGTTCCCATCCCCTCACTCTGGTAATCCTTCCATACTCGCACTGATAACGCCGTTCATCACTGCGGCCTAGCCACACTACTCGGTGGCGTATCTGGCGTCACACTACCCCCAAACGACTGCGCAACAGGCCCAGGCCCAGCCTGAGCCCCCTGCCGTGGCGAACTCGACGTATGCGGTGCGGTAGGCGGACGCGAGAAGATGGGCTGTTTGAGTCCAGCCAAACCGCCAGGTTGAGTCGTAGCGCGACGCAGCAAAGGGCTAGGAGACGACACACTAGCCAATGACTGGCGACCGCCTCGCATAACATTGGCAGAGGACTTTGCTCGCTGTCCAGACATGGGTGTCGAACTTGCAATAGACGGTGTACCCGGTCTAGAAGTAGAATTGGCTCTGGAATACGACGGCGATGCTGCAGCAGAGGGGTAACCATCGTAGTCGTAATTTCCGCGACCCTCTGGACTCGTAGCTTCGTAGCTTTCCTGTGCGCCTGCGACGCCGTCGTGGAGTTCGTGTTCTAGATAGTCTTCTCCTCGCCGTTTGATGGGACTCTCGTCGTAGGGGTCGAAGCCTACGCGCATCCTCGCTTCACGGCGTACTTTGCGTCGGAGATCGGCGTCGCCGCCTGCACCGACTGTACTACTGTCTGAGAGGAAGAAGTTTAGGAATTCATCGGAGATGGCGAGGTGGCTGGATTGTTGGAATTGCTGAAGTGAGGTGAGACGGATGAGCATCTCCAGTAGGGACAGAGATGGTTTGGAGCCTCCTGGAAGGCAGGTCGGCGCTGGAGGTGCTGTATAGATGGGGGTTGGTGCAGATTTCTGTGGAGAGGGAATGAGGTCGGTGGATTGGGTTGAGAAAGGGGGTGATGATGACGTGGAGGAGTTGAGATTGAGATCAGAAAGACGGTGGCTTAGGCCTGGAGAATTGGAGCCGCTGTGTTGTGTGGAAGCTTGAGGTGGTGAGGACGAGGCGACTTCCGCTTCGAAATCCTCCGTTTCGTCAATCTCAGAATCGGTGGATGCTTCTTCTGTATACACTTCAAACGCCATCCATTCTAGGTCCAGCGTAGGCGGTAATTGCCAAGGGGAGGCATGCGTTTCGGGCTCCGGAGGTGGTGGTGACGGCGGTGTAGTGTCCTGGAGACTTGGAGTTGATTCGCGATGGAACTGTCCATCTAACTCACTCTGCTCTAGGTCTGACTCCTCTTCTCCAACTGTATGGGACTCATCCGAATCATAGTTGGTCTCAACAGCATTTTGATCCATCATACGACGCGGTGGTGTAGCATTGACGTCGCGTTTCAGCAACAACACTGGGTTGTTTGTCGCACCTTCCGTTCCGATATTCAGGATTTTGCCAGTGTCTGCATAGAAAATCTTGGATACCTCGTGAATAGGAAATACTTCACGGACACCAGCTTGCTCGATGCCATCGTAAGGCTCGGGCTGTGGCTCATCGTCTTCGAAGCTGTGCACGCGACCATCATCTAGATCTTCAACGATAAGCAGCTGGTAGGCAAACTCTTGTGCTTTGCTGTCCGAAGGTATATGGCGATGATGGCTTTCATGGCCGGGCTGGATGTCTGATCCAAAACGCGTCGGATAGTCATAGACATTGTCTACTGGAACACGCCTAAGCGTCACGCGAGCCTTGTGCATTACTTCCTTCCAGGTAGTGTCCCGAAACCCCTCTCCCTTGGGCCGATTTGCGTGGCCTGAGAAAAGCATGTACATGGAGAGGACGAAGGTTGGGCCAATTTGCTGTGCCCGAGGATAGGTGGAGCTGTATTGCGTGTCACCTGTTGCAAGATAGCTGCTGGCTTGCAAAAGCCTCGATGGCGATATCGTTGCGGGAAGCGTGGTCGACAAGCTCACCCCAGACGTCGTGATTGCAAGATTGATTAGAGGCACGGCGTCCTCGATCTTGTCCAACAAGCTCTTCATATCAGAGATGATGATTTTGAGCTCCATGTCGTTCTCCTCGCGCGACTTCGCTCTCGAACTACCCCTCCGGGCCAGCTGCTCTTCTGCAACAGCCTTCTCTACGCAGGTGCCGAGAGTCTGAATCTCCATTCGGAGAGACTTGGTGAGACCTACAGCAGACTCCAGTGAGGTGTTTCCGCGGGCGGCGATGAGTTCGATCATGTCAATTGCCGGAGATATTATCTTGATCTTGGAGTCCAGGCGCATTTGCAACTTGGCGAGTTCGCCTTTTTCTTTGCCATCGACAGTCTTCATCAGACGACCACATTGCTTCAGTGCGTATGAACCTGTGATGGCTATTCCACTCCGAATCGCATAGCTCACGGCCTGCGAGGTGACCTGAATCACGTCAGCTTACACTCGTATACGCCGTCTGTGACTCAACTGGGAGTCACATCGCGTCATACCTTTGCTAGGATTGCTTCCATCTTGACTAGTGCGCAAGTCAAGTTGAAGTTGAGGGCGGAGGAAGGTGGGTGTGTTATGAGGAGAAGGGAGTGATTTTCATCGTGACGGTCTGCAGGCAGTCAGGCGCAGAGCGAGCTATGGCCAGGACTGCAGAGTAGGCGCCGTGAAGGCGGACCAGAGGAGTGACGCGTGAAGCTGCTGGTTCCCAGGTGTGCTTGTTTGTTTGCTCTCGTGGTGCTGCGCCGTCTGGCACTGGCCAATGTCAGGCAGCCATGGACGGGCGCCGATTGAGTCAGCCCCACCCAGCCACAGGGAAGCGACCCCGCCAAACGGAGGGTGGCGCTGGGCAGCAGCGACCCGCGCACAATTTCTCGCTTTTCGCCGGCCACCACCTCTCCCTACGGCCGCCCATATAACGCGCCCACCTCACCTGCTTGGTCGCCTCCGACACCCACGAGCGCGCTTTTCCATACCTCCATCCATTCGCGCCCACGCCAACCCCGCCGCCTCCACCGCCACCGAAAACTCACCCCCGCGACGGACCCCGCCAACATGGCCGAAAGCTGGGAAGAGGAGGAGGAGAAGCTCTCGCAGCAGACGCAGGGCATGAACCTCAACAACGCCGGCGCAGGAAACTTCACACCTGGAGCAGCGTCCTTCACACCGGGCGCATCAGCCTTTGTCCCCGGCCAGCAATACGGTGGCTACAACCAAGGATACGGCCAGTACCAGCAATACGGAGGATACAACCAGCAGCAGCAATACGGTGGCCAGCAGTACGGCTACCAGCAGCAGCAGGGCTACCCACAATATGGCCAGCAACAACAGGGTGGCTACCCAAACTACGGACAACAGCCCGGATACAGCAACCAGTACGCTGGCTACCAGCAGCAACAAGGGGCCAACTTCCCGCCCCAACAGCAGCAGCAGGCGCCTGTAAAGATCGCCAAGCGAGGTGACACTGACGCCACAGGCTCAGAGGGCTCCGCAGCTGCCCCTAAGAAAGAGGCACCAAAGGCAAAGGTCTTGTCCATCGGTGGCGACAGTGCGCCCAAGGCAAAGGTCCTGTCCATTGGCGGAGACACCACGACACCAAAGGTGGAGAAATCAGCTGGTGGTGCAAAGGTCATGTCCCTTAGCACACCAGCAGCCGCTCCATCAGCCGCCAAGGAAAAGGCCGACAAGTCTGCTCCTGACGCTGGAACCAAGGTTACTGCCGCGAAAGCCATCGAGAAGACAGGAGAGCCCACCGCTTCATCTGGAGGATCTGGACGGACTTCCCCCACCCCATCCTCGGGCCGCAACAGCCCAACACCAAAGGACAAGCCTGCTTCCAAGGCCATCGACATTGATGCTGAGCAGGCTGAAGTAGTCGACGAAGCGACGCTTGCGGAAATCTACGGAAAGGAGCACGTCAACATCATCTTCTTGGGTCACGTCGATGCTGGAAAGTCCACCCTCGGAGGCAGTATCCTCATTTCCACAGGCATGGTCGACGAGCGGACACTCGACAAGTACAAGCGCGAAGCCAAGGATGCTGGTCGAGAAACATGGTACATCTCATGGGCACTCGACTTGAACAAGGAGGAGCGACAGCAGGGTAAGACCATCGAAGTTGGTCGTGGATTCTTCGAGACCGAGAAGCGACGATACTCCATTCTGGACGCACCAGGGCACAAGACATACGTTCCCAACATGATCAGTGGTGCCTCGCAAGCGGATGTTGGTCTTCTCGTCATTTCTGCTCGTAAGGGAGAGTACGAGACTGGTTTCGAGAAGGGTGGCCAAACTCGAGAGCACGCCATGTTAGCCAAGACACAGGGTGTCAACAAGATTCTCATTGTTGTAAACAAGATGGATGATCCTACAGTCGAATGGTCAGAGGATCGTTACAAGGAATGCACCACCAAGGTCGTGCAGTTCTTGAAAGGTGTGGGCTACAACCCCAAGACAGACATCTCTATGATGCCTGTGAGCGCGCAGACCTTCACGGGTATTAAAGACCGCGTTCCCAAGACCCTGGCACCGTGGTACGACGGGCCATCTCTACTGGAATACCTGGACAACATGCAGGCACTGGAGCGCAAGCTCAATGCCCCGTTCATGATGCCCATTGCCGCCAAATACAAGGACATGGGTACCATGATTGAAGGAAAAATCGAGTCTGGTAAGCATTGAAACCGAGATGATCGCACTTGGGCGACCTACTGACGTAATCAGGCATCATCAAGAAGGAGAACAAGTACCTCATGATGCCCAACCGTCAAACCGTTCACATCTCCGCCCTCTTCGGAGAACAAGAAGAGGAAATTCCAGGCGCCACATGCGGTGACCAAGTTCGTATCCGCATCCGTGGTGTGGAAGAAGAAGACATTCTCCCTGGTTATGTTCTGTGTTCGCCCAAGCGACCTGTGCACTGCGTTTCCACGTTCGAGGCTCAGGTTGTTCTGCTTGACCTGAAGTCGATCATGACAGCTGGTTTCAACTGCGTACTGCACGTCCACGCAGCACAGGAAGAAGTTACCATCAGCGCTCTCTTGCACAAGCTGGAGAAGGGCACTGGGCGCAAGAGTAAGAAGGCACCCGGTTTTGCTACCAGGGGCATGAGCATTATTGCGAGGTTGCAGATCACAGGCACAGCCGGATCTATTTGCGTGGAAAGATTTGAGGATTACCCACAACTTGGTCGTTTCACACTACGGTAAGTTGTCATTGTCTAGTGGTCATAATTGGAACATTCGCTAATGCATATTACAGAGACCAAGGTCAAACCATCGCTATTGGCAAGATCACCAAGCTCATCACCGACGATGCTTAATTTTGTACACATTTAGATCAAGAAGAATTTGCGGTCGAAAAGCATTGATGAGACTTTCGCCCATCGTCAATCGATGGCGTCAGGAAATGGTTGAAGCATGGATCTAGAAATGAGATGAATGCAAGCATTTTGGACTACCATGTACATTATTAGTACTCATGTCACCTTCTTACATTGCTAACCCGATGTATGGCCCGAAGCTTGCCATTAGTGTGTTGCTAGTACATAGTACGAAAGTTCATGTAGATTCTCCGTGTGTTTCGGAATAGTTACTCCGCGGCAGCGATAGTAAGACAAGCCTTTTAGTGCTGCAATCAATGGCAACCTTAATTGACTTGCCTTTCCTGGAAGGTCCTAAGGCTGTTAAACAAGCTGTGTATTGGCACAGAACGTAGCGTTCGATTTTACAGGCTCATCTCGACTGTGCAAAATTCAGTTCTGGCATATGTGCGCAATGAAGGAGGTAGACAGTGAATATGACGTCATACTAGACATCCATGTGAGCAAGAAGGCGTCGTAGAGTATGTGGTCGAATTAGAGCGAAACCAAATATTATTATCCCAGCATATATGCTACACGCCCCACCGAAAATATACGCACAATCATCTTCACATGTGAGTTGTGACTGCACCTCACAGCACGTGCGTCAAATCCAGGGTCCAGCAGCACTCCCGCGGCCAAATTTCGCGATCCACTCCTACACCACAACCAAATCCATACCCACATTCGCGCTTCAAAACACCACCCGCGTTATAATCCCGCCCTCCGATTCTCACCAGCGCAAGCAGCGCCCCTCACCCCGCCCCCACCGCCCAAAATGCAAGGCTTCAACATGGGCCGGTACTACCCACCCGACGCCTCCAACCCCCCGACCTTCAACACCACCCACCCCCTCGGCGCCCGCGCCAACAAATCCGCCCAAGGCATCCTAACCGTACGCTTCGAGCTTCCCTTCGCAGTCTGGTGTCAACACTGCAAACCCGAAGCCATCGTCGGCCAAGGCGTGCGCTTCAACGCCGAAAAGAAACGCGTGGGCAACTACTATTCCACGCCAATATGGTCCTTTCGCATGAAACACACCGCGTGTGGCGGGTGGTGGGAAATACGCACTGATCCCAGTAAAAGCGAGTATATTGTTCATGAGGGTGCGCGACGTCGCGACTATGGGACTGTGGAGGAGGGCGAAGGGGAATTAAAGATGTTGAGTACCGAGGAGAGGGAGCGGAGGAGGGAAGATGCGTTTGCGGGGCTAGAGGGCAAGGTGGAGCAGAAGGCGCTGGATAAGGGGAATAAGGAGAGGGTAGAGGAATTGTATGAGAGGAGTGGGGTGTGGAGAGATCCATATGATGTTAATGCGAGGTTGAGGAAGGAATTTAGGGGCAGGAGGAAGGTGTGGAAGAGGGAAGAGCGGTATAAAGAGGGGATGCAGGAGAAGTTTAGTTTGGGGTTGGATATTGTGGATGAGACGGAGGGGGATCGCGTGAGGGCGAAGATGGTGGAGTTTGGTGGTGCTGCGGATGTAGGGGGTGAGGGCATGTGGAAACCGCTGTTTGAGGACAAAGAGGTGGGCGACATGGATGGGTCGAAGACGAAGAAGCTCAAGTCTGAGATCGCGGCTGAGAAGAGTCGGCAGAGTCTGCAAAAGACACTTGTGGGCAATACGAGGGCGGTTGTTGACCCCTTTCTTGCAAAAGGGAACTCTGCGCCGCCCAGAGTCAGCTTAGGGCTGTTGAAACGGAAGAGAGACAGTGAAGCAGAGAATTCGACAAAGACACAAACTTCTGTGTCCAAGAAGGTTGAAGATGCCACCGTCGCGGAGAAGAACTCGGTGTCAACGCTGGCTTTGGTCGATTACGATTCAGATTGAGATTGACTCAGGTTCACCGGAAACGGATTACGTGGCGATATGAGAAAGCCTTGAGGAGGAAGATGGAATTAGGACGGATTAATGATTAGCATTCGTGGCGCCTGGGATTTTGCATGATACCCCTTTTCTTTTTCTCCCAACTGAGGTACTTTTGTTTGCTCTACAGACGATATTTCAAATGCTGTGCGGCAACTCTATACATCATAGTTCATACTCATAACAATACTACATCAATCGTGAATTCAAGTCCAATAGACGCGCATTCAAAGAGATCAAACAAAGGAAATACAGTCCAGTCCAGAATCATGCTACCAACGCCAACATAGCCAACACCATACCCTCCAGTCCCCGTGTTCATACCGTCTGTCTCCATGCCGTCCTGGGTATATGTTAAAGAGAGCCATGCAACACCTCCCCAGCCCTCAACCACCTTGTCAACTCCGATATCAATCCAACACCTATCATACCTACCCAACTACCATACCTATACCGTCTCATCTCAATTTAGTCGTCCCCTCCCTCTTCCCCATCTTCTATCCTTCCAACTTTTTAATTCTCCCCCCCACCCGCACCAATCTTCCCCACAACCCCCCCAACCAACCCCCCAATACTCGCCGCCTGCAAAATCTCAAACACACTAACACTAACCCCCGTCTCCCTCCCAATCCAATTCTTAATCTCAACCGCAACCAGCGAATCCGTCCCATACTTGCTCAAACTACTCAATGGATCAAGGTCTGCCACCTCCATCATAAGACTACGCGAAAGCTTCTTGAGCAGCGCATCAAGAACAAGACTTTGCCTCTCATCCGCCGAGGATGTCGCCGCCAGCAGCGCAGGAAGAGGCAGAGACGCGGCACTCGCACCCTCTGTGTTCGTATGCGCAGCAGCCGTCTGACCAACGAGATGCGGTCTCAAATACGGTAAATGGCTTAAAACCACATTGCTCGCGAAAAACGGAGCTTGTTCTGCGACTTGAGCAGCCGAGCGTGCGGAATCCAAGCCCGTTACCAAATGGCCCATATTTGGGTTCCGAATGGCCCATTCAATCAAGGCCAACATTTCTTGTTCCTGGATGTGTTTGAAATCCTGGACTTGTACTTTGACCTTCGCATCGGTATCTTGTGTCTTTTTCTTCTTCTTCTGCTGCTTCTCAACAACATACCCCACACCCCCGACAATCCCCAAATCAAGCGCCACACCCGGTAAACCGCGATTATTCCTATACCGCGCAAGAGCAACCTGGTACGCGCAGCCCGCTGCGTAATTCGCTTGTCCTGGGTTTCCAATGAAGCTGTGTAGACTAGATAGTAGGATGAAGAAGTCTAGTGGCTGATTGAGTGTAACTTCATGCAAGTTTTTACTGCCGTGGAGTTTGGGGTGGAGAGTGTGTAGCCACTGTTCATGTGTCATGTTTGTAAACAGTGCGTCGTTGAGGGTCATGGCGCCTTGGATTATTCCCTTGATTGGAGGGAAGGATTGCAGGGTTGTGGTGAGGGCGGCGCTGAGGTCAAAGGGCGAGGAGATGTCGCATTTTAGGACGGCAGTGCGGATTCCCGAGCCGTGGAGGGTGGAGAGCAAGGTCGAGGCCGAAGGGGAGGAAGCCCCGCTGCGGGAGAGGAAAATTAGGTTTTTTGCGCCGTGGGTGGTGAGCCAGTGGGCGATGCTGCGGCCTAGGCCGCCGAGACCGCCGGCGAGGAGGTAGGATGCTGTGGGGTCGAGGGTGAGGGGGGTGGGCGGGGATTGAGCGATCTGGAGTTTATTAGTCATGGTCCGTTGGAGTTGAGTGGTGTACATACGAGAACTTGGTCTTCGGAGGTAGGTTTCATGATTACACTTGTGAGTGACTTGGAATCTTGCACCAGCTCAATTGCTTCAGGTAGTTGTGACCACGGCTTCACTTCCATCCGTGGACCCTCTTGAAGCAAATTCTCCGTTGCAAAAGTCATAGCCTCCTGGAATACCTTTGCAGCCAATCTAGACTTCTGTGCATACAAGGAAGCAATGTCCACTGATGTGAACGACACGTTTCTCCCAAACGGTGCCATTTCTAGTTTTGCGTGATTATTTGCACCGAGATCTACGAATCGACCAAATGATGCAACACAACTGAAAGTAGCCTGTAACGCTTCCCCAGAAAGCGTGTTGAGTACCACATCAACACCACGACCTTGCGTCGCTCGTCGAAGCGCCGCCACAAACTTTAGATCTTGGCTTGAAAAGACCTGGCTTAAGTCGATGCTGAAACGGCTAATCAGTAGATCTCTCTCTTCATCTGATCGAACGGTGACATAGACTTTGGCGCCGATACTTGTGGCGAGATGTAGTGCGGCTTGACCCACTGGGCTTGCGGCTTCATGAATGAGCACCGTCTCGCTAGCATCCAGATGTGCGACATGACGTAAGGCGTAACACGCGGTAGTATATGCCAATGGTAACGAGGCAGCAGTTTCGAAAGCAGTTGTTTCAGAGATCTTCTGGATAAATACTGCTGGAATCCGGATATGTGTGGCGAAAGTACCGTTATTCCAGGACACGACGCGATCGCCAATAGACAGCTTTGTCACATTCTTGCCAATCTTCGTAACAACGCCAGAGCACTCTTGACCAAGTCCAGGTCCAGGAAGCTCGCCGTTCAGGATCTGTATATCCTGAGGACGAAGACTTGCGGCCTGTACTGAGATTTCGACTTCGTGAGCCTGAATGGAGAGAGATTTTTTCGAGTCATCCTCAAACACAAACGGTCCCTTCACGCCAGCTTCCGGTATCCTAAGCTTGAACATCCGTCCCTCTTGTAGCACATTCTCCAACTTGGGCGGCAAGGCCGCTGGATCCGTGCGAGCAAGCAAAAACTCATTCGACGTGTCATCTTCAATCGCACGCTTAATGTGAAGTACGCCTCCTTGCTCCACAAACTCACTGTCTGCAAGTGGCGACACCTTTTCAGGACCAAATCGTCTATTATACACAGACGAGAGTACATCTGCTACACCATTTGCTGAGAGTTCATTCTTAACATCGAGATCCACAGTGATACACGAGAAGCTCTCATGTTCTGATCGCAAAGTTCGCGCAAGACCCTGGAAGACTGCGAGTTCTGGGCGTTCAACGTAATCCGATGCTGCGCCTCGAGTTACCCAGATGAGTCCTGCTGATGCTTCGGCAATGGTTTGAAGCAGATTCAATTCCTTGGGCGAAGGGTGAGCGAACAATGGTTCGTCCAGTTCGACGAAGCTGATACAGACTGCGTCTGTAACGACAGTTTTGTCCAGTTTGCCGAGTGGCACGAGTTGCGCTTGAAGACCTGATGTCTCAAACTTCGACTTCAATGCCAGTGGCATATCGAGCCTATTCATCCTGATTGGTGAATCGGCACAGATGATGATGATGCGATGTCTTTCCGGTGGTGTAGGAAGTCCATTACTGATCGTAGGCTTGGACTCCACGGCCGAAGCAATCATTAATCGTGTACCTTCTTCAAGTGGCTCCAGAACATCCGGACTACTGGCTTGTAGACTGCTGAAGCCAGTAGCTTGTAATACGTCCTCCCATTGGCCTTCAGTCAGAAGTGGACCCTCAGTCCTCCATTCCTCGGAGGCGTTCCACCAACCAGGCAGGGTACCAAAGATCACGGATGCGGCGAGTAAGCGATTCGTCATCTCCAGCAAAATAAGTTTACCACCAGGTCGAAGCAGCTTCCGCGCATGTGTCATCGTGCGATGCATATCTGATGTAGCATGCAGCACATTAGCGGCAACAATAACATCATATGATGCGGGCTTAAAGTCCTGAGTCTCAGGATCATGCTCGACGTCCAACTTCTTGAACTGCATAAACTGCGCAAAATCCTCAAATTTCTCCGCTGCGCGTTGGAAAAAGTACGACGAGATATCTGTATAAGTGTACGATTTGAGACGCGGGTATTGGTGAACACCCTCGCATCCGCTCAGGCCCTTAAGTGTGGGGACCGTTGCACCGCCAGTCCCAGCACCGATTTCCAGCCAGTCGAGATTCGGGTACTTGTGTGAGAGCATGTTGGTGAAGCGTGAGATCTGTGCGTATGTGTTTGGCATACCAACTGCTGTGGTGTAATAGTCTTCGAGTAGATTTCCGTGCGTCATGAGGGCCAAGGGCTCGACTTCTTGTCTGAAGACTGCCGGTAAAGCTTCACCAACTCTTACGAGTAATTTGCCATCATAGGCTGACTCGTGGGTCCGGTAGTGTTCGACCATTCCTTTGATCTTGGCTGCTACCTCTGGATGTTGGAGGTCTTGCCATTCTTCAGTCTGTTGAGGATGTGTTTGTGCAACTACTGCATCTCGTAGCTTGCACAGGTTTCTGTAGAACTTCTGATGGTGTGGAAGCATCCCATCAACCTCCGATGCTTTGACTTGTTGCAGCGCCTGATCAATGAAGTGATACGATAATAGCTCCAACTCTCGGACAGTTTTTGGCCGGTCGTCGGGCTTTGGAGCCGCCTGAAGCTCCCGGTTCAGACTCGCGTGATCAATAAGCTCAACGTCGGGTTCCCAAACTGGTGTGTAGCAGTGCTTAGGAGGAGACGGTATCTCAGCCGACGGGGCACCGCTATTGATCGCGACAAACTTGAAGCCATCCAGTAACACAACTGGCCGTGAAGTTACGTGATCCAAGGCAAAGATACTGCCTCTGGCTTCTCTGGCTCCATGTCGTTCAGCATTGACCACTACGTTCAATTTGTCTCCTATTTGCGCTGCTATCTTTGCACACACCGTTATTTCTTCAACAAACGTAGGAACCATAGCACCCTTGAGTGTTGTGAGATCAGGTCCTCCCAGTGCAGCAAGTGCAAGTTGTAAAAAGCTATCCAGGGTTGCTGGATGCAGCAATCGATCGTGCTCGAATTGCTTTGGGTTCTCTGCTCGTGTGTCTGTCACTTGGATGATACCACTAGCTTTGTGGGTTGCATTTCCGTCGACTGTGATGTCTTCTAGACCTTGGAATAATGGTCCATACGTAAGGCCAAGGGAATCGACGCCTTTGTAGAAAGCGCGTGTGTCCATCTTTAAAGCTGTATCAGTTCGCCCTTCGTTCCATGCAGTGAGGCAGTCGGCAGATAACGAATCGTCCACTGTTGATTGACTCGAGACAGATACAAGGCCGCTGCAATTCTCAGCCCACCCTCCATCAGTTGTATACGAGAAGATGCGGAACTCGTGCCAGGGGTCTGACCCACCGGTTCCTGGTCTACAACGCATGGAGAATGATGTCTCAACACCTTCAGCAGCTTCAGGAACTACCATTGCTCTGGAGATACTGACTTCGCGCAATCGGTATTCAAGCACACTGTCTGAACCGGGTGGCAGGAACGTTGAAGGTGCAATGACACACATCTGCCGACATGCCTCAATAGCCATACATAGGTATCCACAAGCGGGGAACAAGACATCACCTTGAACGACATGGTCGCGCAACCAAGGCTGCTCGCGAAGCCGCATGAAGTTCCTCCATCGTGGCTCTAGCGGATTCCAATCATAGACCGGTGCACCGAGGATATCGGTCCTCGGGAATTTTCTGAAGCGATAGTCTTTACTTAGACGTGATTCGCACCAGTAGCTTCGAGTATGGTTCCAGGGGTATTGTGGAAGGTCAGTCAGAACTGACAGTGATTGCTTGAGCTCAGTAGGGAAGTTGATAGCATGGAGGTCAACGGGTGACCCGATGGAGGAAAGATGGCCCGCAGCTTCGAGAGCAGTGATGTCGGCGGGATTGTTCCGGATAAGTGTGGACAGGTACTGGATGTTTGACTTCTCGCCATGTGTAGCTTCAAGAATCTCCTTAACAGGAAGTTTGAATAAAGCATGAGGTCCGACTTCGAGCAGGACATCAGTACTCTGGTCAGATGTGCACAGCTTCTGTACTGCACCAGAGAAGCGTACGCAGCTGACAAGGTTCGTTACCCAGTACTCTGCACCAAGTTGACTTGGGTCGATGAGCTCCTCTGTGACGGAAGAAAACATTTGTACGTGCCGCTTTGGCTCAAGCGCAATGACATTTGCATCTTGGAGATGTGTAAGATAGTCTTCAGCAATGGCCTGCATGTGGTGCGAGTGGTACGCTGTGTCCACTTGAAGCAGCTTTGCGAAGATGCCCTTTGCGCTGAGAGATTTCTGCAGCTCTTCCACAGCAACAGCATCACCGGAAATCGTGACACCTTGTGGGCCTATACGAAAAGAAGTAGCGTTAGTACAGTGTTATAAAACTTGTAGACTTGGAACTTACTATTGACGCAAGCTACTACAACCTTTCCATTCTTCTCACCAATAGCAGCAATCTCGCTAAGGCTTTGTTCCTCCGACAGCCCGACAGCCATCATACGGCCGTGGTATCCAAGACTTTTCACCGTCGGTGATAAATGTCCACGGAGGAAAGCGACATTCATAGCTGATTGGGTGTCCAAGGCGCCTGCCGCATAAGCTGCAGCTATCTCTCCGCTCGAGTGACCGACTACAACATCTGGGATGACATTCCAAGATTCCCATAGGTCCACGAGTGCTAGCTGAAGTGCCGTACACAATGGTTGGCCTACAATGTTACATGATTAGTGAACAGTCCGGCCATACGTCGGGAATTATATGACTTACTATAACCTGCTTCGTTGACCCTCGATGAAGCCTTGTCCTTGAGCAACTCTTCCATCAAAGACCACCCCTTGCCGAAGCTTCTCACAATGGTATCGCATCGCAACAAAGTGTTCTTAAAAACTGGGTAACGAAGAAGTTCTCGACCCATGGCCCACCACTGACCTCCTTGACCTGTGAAGACGAAACTGATGCGAGGGGGCGTGCTATGATTGCATGAAAGTGGGGTAAGTCTTTGTAGCTTGCTTTGGAGTTCAGTCTGGTTTGACGCAATAACAGACGAGATATGTGAGAGTCGAGACCGTCGCTCGCAGAGCGTGTACGCGAGATTGTCCAGTAGATCGCCATCACACGAGGCTGATTGTGTTTGAAGATGCTCAGACAGCGTATTGCCCATGTGACTCAGGCTGTGCTCGTCATTGGCAGAGAGGAGGAAGATGCGTGATCGCTGTCCATCGTCCCTGCTCGTCTCGCTGACCGGACTCACGAAACCAGAATCATTTCGAATGTGACCACGCGTCCTAACTCTTTGTTGTTGCATGAAGTGAAAGGCATCGT
This sequence comes from Plenodomus tracheiphilus IPT5, assembly GCA_010093695.1. NCBI lineage: Eukaryota > Fungi > Ascomycota > Dothideomycetes > Pleosporales > Leptosphaeriaceae > Plenodomus > Plenodomus tracheiphilus. Next base: position 235,142 of record MU006325.1, read on the forward strand.
CTAGGATTACATGCGCATTTGTACCTCCGTAGCCGAATGAATTTATGCTCGCGCGTCGCACACCCTCCAACGGCCAATCCTGTGGCTCCGTTGGGACCTGCAAACGCCAGTTCTCGAAATCAATAGCAGGGTTGCCGCGTTCAAACCAGATATTTGGTGCAATGATGCCTTTCTCCACACTTAGTACGGCTTTGATGAGGCCGGCAATGCCACTCGCGCCTTCCAAGTGTCCAATGTTCGTTTTGACTGATCCAATGGAAAGCGGTATTGGCAGACCGTTCGCAGCAATGGGTCGACTTGAAGCGAACACCTCACCAACCGTCCCAGTTTCGATCGGATCTCCAGCAGCGGTACCAGTACCATGCGCCTCAAAGTACCCTGTTTCGCCGACATTGCACCCCGCAGCTTGATACGCCGATCTGATCAGATCGGTTTGAGCTTGTTTGGACGGCATTGTTATACCTGATGTACGACCGTCGGAGCTCGCGGCTGTTCCGCGAATCACGGCTCTGATGGGGTCGTTGTCGCGCAAAGCCAGATCCAGCGGTTTCAGTATTACTGCGCCCATCCCCTCCCCTCGAGCATAGCCATTAGCTCTCTCATCGAATGCGTAGGATATGGAGTCGGGGCCAAGGAAATGCATGTCGCTCATCTCAATCTGAATGTCGGGGCTGAGTATGAGGTTACTGCCACCAGCGATCGCCATGGTGCTCTCGCCGGTACGCAAACTCTGGCAGGCAAGATGCACGGCAACAAGTCCACTGCTACAGGCTGTGTCCAAGCTCACACTGGGTCCTTTGAGATTGAAGTAGTAGCTCAAACGATTGGACAGCAATGTTTGAGATGCACCAGTCGATTGATACTTTGGCGCAATCTCTATGTCGCGCCGTTGCATCTCCTCATAGTCTTTTGTGAAGCAGCCAACGAAGCAAGAAGTCTTTGTTCCCGCGACTTTAGCTAATGGTGTCCCGGAATTCTCCAGCGCTTCGTATGTCACCTCAAGCAGCAATCGCTGCATGGGATCCATCGCCATGGCTTCGGCAGGTGATATCGAAAAGAACGGGGCATCAAATAGAGATACATCTTCGGTGAGGTAGTGTCCTCCGCGTACATTCGCCTAGAGATGTTATTAGTACAAAGTTTGTTATGAGGATCGGGCCGCGCGGATAATGGCGCGCCTCGCTACCTACCGTTCCATATCGGTCACCATCCGGATGGTAAAAAGCATCGACATTAAAACGCTCTGTTGGTACTTCGGCACGAGCCGACTTCTTCGATACCAGCAGTTCCCAGAACTTCTCACCGCTCGTGACATCGCTGGGAAATCGACAGCCGAGACCGATAACTGCGATGGGAATAGGCTTGTGCTCAGCCGCCATCGTGGCTCGTCAAAGAATTGGCGGGTTGAATCTTATTTCGCCGAAGTACATGGGAGCCTTAAGGTATCGCACAACAAGGGTTGACAGAGTCAACATCTATATAGCCAGAGAGCGCGGGCATTGATCCACTATCACCGGGACTCGTTTCCATGTGCGTTTGGCTCCGCTTCCATATTTGATTTCTGTGCCGCCCGCTCAACCGCGCCGCCGAACAAGGGTCCAACACCGTAGTTCATCATGGGTCTGTGGGACTTTACTTGCTGGGGGTTATTTTGTCAAATCAAGCGGTGCCACAGCAATCACGGCGCGCAGTCTCGCTACTCTGAACTTGGAGTCGAACATCCAGGCCGGCAGCAGAGCAAAGTAACCTATCAAGGGATAGTGGTGAAGAGATAGTGAAGTGATAGTTGTGTTCGCGTGCATATCGGCCTACACATCGGTCAATCGCATATACAAGCGCGGGACATCATCAACAGGAGGCAAGGAAATAGTCAGAAACAACCTAACGCAGGTCAAACGCGGCGCAACCCCTTCCTTTCTGAGAAACCGGACAAACGCTCTGTGAGCTGCATAGGTAGTGGCACCAATGATGCATGTAGATGTCCCCCGTCCATAGTATCACCGAGCGCTTCCGATGTGTTCTCATACGTGGAATTGATTAGTTGGTTGCTCACAGGGTTCTCCCATAATTGTTGTAAATGGCCAGCTTCATTGTAGGCCTGTTGTGCTCAGGCGATGCACTGGCATGGTCCACCGTTGCTTTCAACCGCCCCTGTCGACTCGGCGCGTCCCGCTTCCGAATCGGCAAAGCAGCGGTGTATATATGCCACCATGTTCGTTGTAGCGAGTTGGGGAAGGGCGACTCTCGCGTCAATATGCATTTGTGGGCAATTGTTGTATTTCACCACCAGATTGCCCTTCCGATCAGTAATCCTTGATTAGAAAGATAGAAAAGTAGCCTGTATGACAAAGCGCGACTGACAGTTCAGTGACCAAGGAGCCGATCAGGCGAAGAGTTTTTGTTGCGTTGTTGGATGGGAACAGTGCAGCTACATGCTGCGTCAACCTGCATGCAGGCTAAGAACTCGTGGGGTGACGCAGGTCGAGTCGGAGGAAAGGATTCAGCGGGTCCTATCTGCAGCCTGCAGGATGCAGAGCTTAGCGAGTAGGCGAAGCGGAACACACGCATGCCATGCAGGCCTTGATGCCCGGCCAATGCAGCATGACAAAAAATACAAGCAACAAATCCTGAACGGATCGATATGGGTATCAAATCAGGTAGTGACAAATGGTGTGGGGCTCAATGAAGAAGGTCACGATTGCAGCTAAGCATGACTTGCCGCCAAGTTCATGAACGGTGCACCATTGAGAGCCGCAAAAGATCATTCGATTCGCGTCATACGGCTAATGTAGACATGGTCGGTTCAGAATCGTGTGCCGTTTAATTTCTGGCTGCCAGTGTTGGCAACGGCCTCTGGGGAATTCGTAACTGACCCGTTGCCGACAGGCGTGCGCTCGATCTGCGGGACGTCCTCAGTGTCCAAATGCGCTTCAATCAGGCTCATGTTTCCTTTGCCATGGATAGCTTTGATCTGCGCAAATCTTAGTGTTTGATAATGGTCTCGAACGTGGATAAGTCAACTCACCTTGAGGCGTGGGTCTGCATCCGAAAGAAGACGACGGAACTGCTCCTCGGTTCGTTGCTTTGCACCTAGAACGAGCATCATCATAATATCGACTTGGCGCATACGATTGTCATGGTACCTTGAGGCTTCTCCTAGGGCCGGAAGCACGACGTCGTTGATGAGAAGTGGTGTTCCAGCAGGACTCTTCTCTAAGGCAGGTATCAGTGCCCTAAAGATTCGAATACAGTCTTCGTCACTCCAGTTGTGGGTGATGTATCGGAGCAGATAAGCGGCCGCTCCAGATACGGGCTGAGTTGTGAAGAAGTCGTGCGGCATGAAGGTAACACGACCATTCAGGTCGGAGAAATCATTCTGCGATGCAGATGATAGCATAGTCAGTGAATCCTGCACGATGAGCTCCAGATTTGGGAATGCCTATATCGTGGTGAGCGCTTGAAGATCTCAGTGGAAAAGACTGGGGCCTCACCCGAGCAAGTGATACGCTCATATGGCCGCTACCACCTCCAACGTCGATAACTTTTCGTCCGACAATCTGATCCCACGGGAAGCTCTCCTTCAGACTCTCAAAATGACGCTCAACTATACATAATTAGCATACTACATTAATGCTGGAGTGTGAGGTCGCACGTCTGGACACTCCGGCCATGGCACTTGCAAAGCGAGCCGCTCGTTTCGGGTCGTCCTTGTAGTATTTGAACAAATCCTTCCCGTGCCTGGTGACAAAGGCATTCTTCTGACCGTCGGTGATAGAAGGAGATTCTCTAATGCTATCAGAGGTACCAGAAGCTGCTTTGAAGAACTCATCCAGCCTATCAAATCATGTCAGTGGCTATCATCATCATGGTAGAAGTAGAATCAGTGTCTTACTGGTAGTGCATTACATCACGCCACTGCTTGTCTTTGAGATAGAGCACGCTCCTAGATGTGTGCTTGAAAGTGTCTTTCTCCACCTCCTCAAAGACACGGTCAGAAGCCAGCATGCGTAAAAAGCGACCAACTCGGTCTTCATCAATCCCAGCTTTGGCTGCGATCTCTCGAACGCTCGCGGTTCCCTCTTCTGGGATCGCTTCGAAGAGGTCAAATTCACATGCTACCTGCCAGGCTGCCAGATCATAAAGATAGCATACGAACGTACGAGCATCGTTCCTGGGCCCATTCACCAGGCGTAACAGATCGCGTGCGGCATCGTTGAGACGTGCACGTAGAGTGATTTGTTCAGGGGTCTCCGGAATCGTTTCCGAGGCAGGTTCGAAAGTTGGCTCTGGCACTTGTTTCGCTGTCAAGTCGCTTACGATTTGTGTAGTCAATTGCTGGACCTCTGTGGCCAGCTCCAACAGGGGAGATAGCTTCTGTGCTCCCATTTTGGTAGTATATGTAGTGCTGTTGAAGGTTATAGGTTCTTGATAACTGTAGTTGTAATTGATAGCAAAATGTGAGCATCGAAGAAAGCAGATGGTTTGGTTGAGCCATCTCGATTGCCCAATGAGACATATCAACAATGGCTAAAATCTAGCGGGATCAAGACTAGACTGACCCCATGGGAGTTCTGCGGGTCTAACAAAGTAACCAACGCGTATACTGCATACACCCATGCGTCGACTTGGTGCAACTGCTGAAAGGATTGCCCTTGCTCTGATCGCCGCAGCAAAGCATGAACCGTAGGAACACCGGCTTCAGAAGCCATGACTGTGCCTCTACGTAGGCCCATGTCGACCAGTAACATTCCTATTCGGAACTTGAGCATTGACTCTCATCTCGATGGCGGGCGTACAGATAAGAGTGACAGCGGGCGGGTTCGGCGTCTCCCGCTGGGTGAATTGCGATGCTCATCTTGACTCGGAAACAGTCCGTTGCCGGCTGAATGCGCCATACTGACTCGACAGATGCAAGACAGCAAACGCGGTTCGCGCGCTAGCCAGGCGTGTATGCATGCGTTGGCAGGCCTCATTCGCTAAGCGCCGAAGCAGACGCACTGGGGGTTGTCCACTGCAGATTAGTATCCAGTGTTGGCTGCAAGTCTGCCGGGAGCGGGGGTGGTGGTGCCATGAACGGACATGTGTGGAAGTGATGTTGAAGATTGGGGTTGTCAGTGCCGGGGCCCTGGCATACGCCAAGCCTAACCCAGTCATGTGTCTGCGCTAGCTTCGTTGGGCCGCCCGCGGCATCTCTCCACTGTTCCGAGGCAACCTGCTTGCTGTGCAGAAATGAACTGTGTATGCGCAGTAACATCCATGATGCATGGCCGACATCGCCGACGTGCCCCATGCTCGTGACTGGCCAGATTAGCAGAAATCCCCGGGCGGATTAGTACCTCTTTATTGGAAATTCGACCAATGCCACGCCCCGGGTTTTTCACGCCGCCAGTCGTGCCCCCATCGAAGAGTTGGACCGTTGCAGCTGATTTATCAATTGCTAAGCAATTGGCCATGGAGTTTCAGCGCAGGTGCAAGTACTGGTCCATGATTGCTTTTGGCTGGTGTAGTGGAAGGCTTGAGGTCAATGGCTGTGTTCTGATGCTCGGAAATTGCAATCATGTTGCACCATAATGCTGGCTGGATCAATTGCAAGTAGCTGCAGCGTGGTGTTGAAATGGATAAGCAGTATATGCACTGTGTATACCGAAGAATCGAGTTGGGTTCCCATGAAGGCAGAGTACGGCCGGCAGAGCAACATGCACATGCTGGCGTTGTCAGGGTCCAGGTTATGACGTCATACCTCGAGCACGCGCAGCGGTTCCAGTTCGTTGCCCCTGCAATGAAAATCCGGGGATTGATCCACACGCTCGATTCCCCTGAACACGACAGACAGGATGGGCCTGAAATCTACCTTGGTCCTGTCCCCTTTCCCCTTATTCCTTGCAATTTTGCGATTGTGCGCATTTTGTTTTGGCATATCGCGAGCAACATCGCGTGTACCGCTTGTAGACGCGTGAGCACCTCCGCGACCTCCGCATCCTCCTCTACCACCAAGACAACCTGCCATGCCCGTCACCACCATATCTGTAGGCGCTGCAGTCACGCCCACGGTCATCCAGACGTATCTTTTGCACTATCTCAAGCGCAAGGACCTGCATCAAAAACCCACTGCCCATATATCCTATCACGAGGGTCTCGAACTCATCCGCCGCTTCCTACATTACGCGTCATTCCATACGGTCGATGAGCTCCAGGCCTTTACTTCGCAATGGGTGCCAGTCCCGCACTGGGTGCATGTGAAGGAAGTCGAGATCCCGGCTGCGCAGCTACAGCGGTCCGCGCAATGCATCACCGCACAACTAGGGCCGCAAGGCATAAAGGCTGTTGGTGGTGAGACGTGGTGGCAGTGGAGGCGGGAAGGGACAAAGTTAAAGGCCGAATGGATTGAGATGCGCAAGGACCGCGATGCCCGAAAGCAATTGAACATCACCAAGGGTGACCGCATTATGCTCTATGTGCATGGTGGCGCGTACTTCTTCGGTAGCGTCGACGAGCATCGCTATCAGATGCAGAGGCATGCACGCAAACTCAAGGCTCGAGTGCTTGCACCCAAATACAGGCTTGCGCCGCAGTTTCCGTTTCCGTGTGGCCTTTATGATTGTAAGTATGTTAATGAGAAATTGCAGCTCACTGTACTAACTATTGAAGGTCTTGCGGCGTACCTGTACCTTCTAGAAGAGAAGCATGACCCTTCGACTATTATACTTGCGGGTGACTCGGCTGGTGGTGGTATGGTGCTAAGCATGCTTGTCACACTGCGCGATCAAGGTATACCACTGCCAGCTGGTGCCATCCTCATCAGCCCGTGGGTAGACCTTACCCACAGCTTTCCTAGCTTAGGGGGCGATGACAAACTCGATTATATCCCGTCGCATGGATTTATCCATAAACCCAGTATGAGTTGGCGTAAGTGGATATTGCCTCCATTCTTTGACGTCGTACTGAGATCGTTTAGCACCCCCAAACGCCGACGATCTGCTTGAGCTAGAACGCTACACTGAAGGATTTCAAGATCAGCAACTACAATCGTCCCGGACTTCCACATCAAAGACTAGCAAGGAAGAACGTGCAGTGCAGAAAGAGGCAAAAGCAGAGCGTGTAAGAGGATATTCAGTTCGATCTTCAGATCAGCCCGATCTGAGAGACACTCCGGGAATGTCTACAGCAAAGCAGACGGCCGACGTGTGGGTATCTGCGGATGGCAAATACAGTGTCGGTCCGAAAAGTATGCTTTCTGTGCAGCTTGACGACACTTCACGCGTTGAGATCAATGACCAGATCCAGATATACGCGGCGAATCACCTCATCACACACCCGCTCGTTTCACCAGCACTGCAACCGACATTGGGTGGACTTCCACCTTTGCTCATACAGACTGGTGGCGGAGAGCTTCTCCGCGATGAACAAATATATGTTGCTCACAAAGCTGCACAGCCGGTATCATATCTTCCACCGCCATCGAACAACCAAACCGATGAGGAGATCCAGTCTCAAGCTGGAAAGTACCGGCCTACCAACGTGCAGCTGCAGGTTTGGGACGATCTTTGCCATGTGTGCCCCACGCTCAGTTTTACGCGGCCAGCAAAGCACATGTATCGCAGTATTGCACAATTTGGGGCATGGGCTCTTGCGCGGGCCCAGAAGAAGTCAATTGACATTTTAGAGGACGACGACATCTCTTTCATGAGCACTGACTCGAGTGGGTTGTCCGGCTCAGAAGATGGGGAATCCGGTTCTTCTTCAGACGACCTGAAGCGCTTGAAAGCGGAGAGGATCGAAGGCTCGGGTGCAGCAAGCGCTCAGAAGAAAGACAAAATGGACACCAGAGTAGGCAGAGCTGGCGACCCGCTCCCTACATTCGAGCGTCACATGATTCGTCAACGTATCGACCGAAATGGGTACATCTATCCTCTGCCGCCCAAAGAGGAGCTCGTTGCTCTCAACCTTCCCATCGCTGAGGTGGGAGTGCCTAAGCCTGGCCCGGTCAGCAAGTGGATGAAGGCACAGCAACAATGTAACAACAAGTTTGCAAAGCAGAAGATCAAGATCCAGAAGCAGCGTATGAAAGACCTTAAGAAAGGTTTCGAAGGGTTCCCAGGCGAGACGCCGCCTCCAACTGCTATCGCTGGCCGGAGGCTGAAGGGTATGAAAGCTGAGAAGGCGAAGAAGAAGAGCTGGGGTATGTGGATGTGGAGTGGCTGGGGAAGTCAGCATGACAAGGCCACAGTAAGTTTACGATTTCTATTCTTGCTATACTGGAAAACTAACCCGTCGTAGATTGTACGCGAAGAGAAGGCAGATAATGCTGCTGATCAAGCACTAGACTTGCCTGTCTCAGACGGCATAGTAGAAAGCAAGGAAGGCATAAAGAAGCGCAGTCGGCACACAGATTTTGTAGCTTCTCGCGTTAACCGTTCACGCTCCAACTCACGCCATCATCCAGTCACCGATCAAGGGCAGACTGGAGCTTCAATGGAAGATCTGTCGAACATTTCACCACCACTAACTGGCCAGATGGGATCAAACTTTGCAGTCTCGGGTAAAGGGGCCTCGCCACTTCCATCATCGACTGGTGATCTCAACGACCCCCTTGCCCAGGTCCCCGGCATCATTGTATCTGACAATCCACACTCACCGGCGACAATCGTTCCCGCAACAGATGGGGCGAGCACGAGGCCGTTCAAAGGTGGCATTGCATACCCGTTCAGCTTGAAAGTTGAGGGGCCAGCGGGACAGGATGTCAATGCGAGCACGCTCACGCTTCAGAGCATGAACATCACCACGCCCCCTGCTGTCGACTTGCCACAGGAGGAGAAGGAACTTGGGAATCCAGAGTTGGTTTCTGAGACTATGAATGAGCAAGTGCTCAAGGAAAGGCCTGGTGTACAGCGCTTCGTTACTGCTGCAGCCTTCAGTGTCCCTGCCGATGGCGCGGTTACTGCTGTTGAGACGACCGGAAGACCACCTGTTGAGCGATTCGAAACCGCGCAGGAAGATCTTGCAACGCTCGCTGCTGTTGATGAGAAGAAGTAAAGTGGCAGAAGCGAGGAATCGCGTGGCCAAAAAATCTGTAGCACAAGATACCCCATTCACTTTAGACTTTTCCTAGCGTACATACATAACCTTTAATAGATATTCCATCATTACAGACTGATCATGAATCTGAAATGGACGCGCCGATTCTAAGAGGAGTCGGAGACTGCTAGTGATCTACACTGCTAGGCACTCGGAGATAAGAGACGGAAATACGGCCTAGCAAACTAAAAACGTCATCGGTGTGTTAGTAGACACAAGCCAGCCCCAGAAGAGATGGAACATTGTGACTTGTACTCTGAACTCCATCCGACGAACTCTCCATTCCACATATCAACAGAAGGCAGTTGGACCCAACTGGTCATTTCCAAACTCTCCCAACCCCGCCCAAAAAAACCCCAACCAAAATGTCCGTCTTCCGCCCCTCCGCCCGCGCTCTTATCACAGGCGGCTCCTCAGGCATCGGCCTCGCAGTCGCCAAACTCTGCCTCACCCACTCCATGCACGTTACCCTCGCCGACTCCAACCAATCCACCCTAGACCTAGCTTCCAAAACCCTCTCCGGCTCCCTGACCTGCATAAAAACCGATGTCAGCTCCCGTGCCGCATGGTCCTCCCTGCACTCCCAAGTCGGGGATGTGGATTTCCTAATGCTAAACGCGGGGACCATGCGCAAGGGGACGTGGGGTGATGCCGAGTATTTTAACACTATTCTGGAGACGAATTTGGGAGGGGTGGTGAATGGGTTGAATGAGTATGTGCCGGGGTTTTTGGAGGGTGGGGAGAAGGAGAGTGGGGAGGGGAAGCAAAGAGCGATTGTGATTACGGGGAGTAAACAGGGAATTACGAATCCACCGGGCAATGCAGCGTACAATGCTAGTAAAGCTGCGGTCAAGACTTTGGCGGAGCATTTGAGTTTTGATTTGAGGGAGAGTGGAGTGGGTGTTCATCTTCTTGTGCCGGGCTGGTGCTTCACGGGCCTTGTAAGTCCTTTCGTGGTCTATCTATGCTTTGATTGCCAATCCTCAAAACAAAGAGTTATGCGAGCATGTGCTAATGATGGTAGTCTGGCAATACGCCCGGTTCTGATAACGCGAAGCCTGATGGTGCATGGTCGCCAGACCAGGTCGCGGAGTACATGTATAAGAAGATGATGGAGGATAAGTTTTACATCATCTGTCCGGATAATGATGTCACTGCGGAAATGGATAAGAAGCGCATGTTGTGGAGTGTAGGGGATATTGTGAATGAGAGACCGCCGTTGACAAGATGGAGACCAGAATTTAAGACTGAGGCAGAGGAGTGGATGGCGAAGCAGAAGGTGTGATTATCAGCCCTGAAGTTCAAGATCAAATGTCTACTCAAGTCGCACAAATGATATATATTGGGGAGTACGTTCTCGTACACCTGTGGAATCTGGAAAAGTCCTAGGTAGCCTCAATGCGCTCACAGATCGCTAAGATCTTGTTGCGCGTTCTTATCAACTACTTGTAAAGTTCTTAACCTTTTATACAATACATGTATAGCTGGATACATACTTTTCGTTTGATACAAAGCATCCTTAGCGAATTCTGAATAGCATACACATAAGTAACTGGTATCTGAGTACCTCAAAGTTGCAAGAGATATAGTGCCACAATGTACCCCACTTCCACGGTCTTAGGTTGCACCGCATCAAACACCTGCACATCAACTCTTGAACAATCACTATGCAGTCAACACCCACCTTGGCACAGAACATTTTGTTGAACCTTGAACAGCGTATGGAGGTGTCGAGAGAAATTCTGCACCCTGTATGAAGAACTCATATTCATGAAATCCAAACATACTCGCTTTCTGTGCCCCGGCAAAATCCAGCAGAAGTTGCGAAGACGTGGCGGAAAGTTAAGGAGTACCTGCATCAAACTGATGACCAAGACAATAGTGCTTACGAATACTTTGCTGGCCACCATCATGAACTCTACAAGTTCGGTTGCGGCTTCTGCGGTGATCCCATTAGAACGGGCCACCACTCGATTGGGAGACCACATTTCTCAAACATGACCGTCGATCTCGGTTATAAACTTTATCAAAGCATTGCGAAGGCGTCGACAGGACCACATGTTCTCAAAGAGTTCCAAACACTCCCTTCCAGATCGGCATCTTGCACTCGCTAATCTAACAATATTGCAGCATCCGTTTCGCCGCACCCCCAATCGGTAGGTACCCTCCGATGGCAATCACCCCAACCACCCCCGACCAAACCGACCCAATAGAATCTCTTCATCAGACTTCGGCCCCGCGTGTCCCCAAAGTCTCCGCACAGGTCAGGGGTACAGAGCCCACCCTTCACCCATTAGTGAAGGTTGTTTATTCTTGAATGGCCATCCACAGCTGGGTGCTAGTGGGCTGTCGGTTCTCGTGCATATTCATGGCGGTGGGTATGATGTTGTTGACGGCAGGGAGGACTTGTCAAGATTGATTGTTACGTTCCAATGAGAGTTGGGGATTTATGTCAGTCACTGACGGTTCCTTCATACGGACGACTCCAGATCCGGGCACTCGCAAATGAAAAGTCCAGGGGTATAAATCCCTGGACCAGCCGTGTAGTTGAAGAGGGTCTCAGGCTTCGTCCCATAAAACATGTACACAAATGAAAATCTGATGCGGTGGACTCAATCGAATTTCCGGCTCTTCCACGGCAGCGACATTGACGAGCTCTTGAATTACTACCTTAGACATGATTTCAGAGACGAGCTAAGTGATACCAGGACTGTAGCCTCTGGCAAACAACACCGCGCCAACCTCATATATAGTGAAGCCACATTCACATGTTCGGGCTACTGGTTCGCAGATGCCTTAAAATTCCGCCGGCCGCAAATCACATAAGACGCAACCCTAAGCGCGATTAGCCCTGCATGGCTACGAAGGCATCGCGATATTTGGGAACATGCGCCTACCAAACCATGGGATGGATCTTGTGGATGCGATGCAAAAGATGTTGGGACATTTTGCTGTCACAGGCATACTGGTTGACCCCGAAGAGATTACAGGCTGGCCAGGGTTTACGAAAGAAGGGAAGATGGTGGTGGATTTGAATAAAATCGGTGGAATATAGCAGCGGGTGTACTCGACGCTGGATCCGAAGCTCAGTAGGCTGAATGCGACATGGTTCGTTGATGCCGGTTTGCGAAACAACTTCAAAAGTGGTGAAGGCGAATGTGGAGGAAGAGGGTGGAGATGTGAGATCTGGAGCGCATTTCACACAAGGTACCCATGTAACACTCCCAGGAAACAGGAGAGCAGTTTTCCGATGGCCATGGAATTCGTAAAAACGTCGTGAAATTTCATTAAGATCTATGACCTCTAAGCATTACTCATAAGTTCATCCCTCCATTGCCTTGAAGGCAACATCAAACTTCCCAGACATGTCCGGACTATTGTCGTTTGGCGCATCCAACCGAATGTAACGTGTACAAGTCGACGAGGGTGCCCCATTGGTGGCTTCTGCCCACTGCACCGCACCACAAGACCTATCCGCTGTACAGTATTCTAGACAGGCCAGGAAAGAGTCTTGTTCAGATGTATCCAAAAGACTGGGGGTCCCGGTACCTTGCCTACCGCAGTAGACCAACCAGTGATTACTGTTCAATGTAAACAGATCGTCAGTGGCTCCCGCACAGGTGCTTGGTCGACCTGTAGTCGGGATAGCGACGGGAGTAGAAACTGCTGGGGTAGCCGATGGCGATGCTGACGGTGATGCTACTACTACAAGTATTGATGAAGATGCTGGGGTAGGTTGAGGCGTGGCCTGCGCATCGGCTTGCGGTGTGTTCAAGGAACTGGACATGGAAGAAGACCTGGGGGTAAAGCGGCTCTCTGGGATTCCTTCGTCGACAAGTCCTGCAGAGCTTGGGTTTGGAGACCGCTGTGGGACACTTGGCTCCTCAAATTCTATGTCGGAGCGTCCTGAAGGGGTTGGGGTGGGTTGTTGAGATGATTTAGACCTCGACGACGTATATTGGGAAGGCTGGGGTGTGACGGTGACCTCATTTGGTGTGGGGAGTATGTCCTGGGGGACCTTTGGCTCCTCGAATGGATCCGGGCTTGGTGTAGAACCAACATTGGTTGTAGTTGTCGTCCCTGGCTTCGGTGTTGGTGTGTTTAGGATTGAGGGGGTTGACGATTCAATTTGGGCGGAGCTAGAAACAGGGTCGCATGCAACTGGGCAGGCGACGTTGCTGTACGTCATAGTGATCGGCGCTGTCCAGCCATAAGGAGTCCAGAGCGGAATGTTGCTGCGGTCGTCGTCGCCTGCGTTCATCTGCGGATACACTTGCCAGGTGTTATAAGTCCCCACCTGGCAGGTAATTGAATTGTCCCCGGGATTTAGCGTGCATGTCGCTGGTGTCGGCGCCGGTGTATCCCGCGCCATACCAAAGCCGAGCCATTCGCCGCTGATAGTCATGATACCTTGATTCCTATTATCACTTGCGACATGGATCGATCCATCGTTGGCCTGATAGAATACTCCGGGAACATAGCCCGCCCATCCCAGATTTGGGCTATAAGAACCATCTTGCAAAGCTAGTAGGCGTCCGTCAACGTGAGGTGGTCCATGAGCCATAATGGTGAAGCATTGAGATCCAGCTGGGGCGGGGACAAATTCCTTGTACCAGACCTTCTTCACGCAGGAGGTGTCGAGTGGAGGATTGGGTCCCACCCTAACCTGGGGTGTTGGAACGCTGGATGGAACCACCGGTGTAGGCTCTGGAGTCGGCCCTGGTAGTTGTGACGTTTCTGTCTCCCGCTGGCAAGGAACGGGGCAGGCGGTCTCTTCATACGTTAAAGCGATTGGCTGGAAGCATTCATAAGGTGTCCCAAACATGGGAATCCAGCGCCTTGTGTCAGGTATCGTTGCGCACACCGAAAGAACTTCCGTCGATGTTTGGTAGCATGTCAAAGACTTCGTGGCGGCATCTTTCCTGCAGGTTGCCCTTGGCGCTCCTGCGTCATTAGGCGATGTGAATGCCATCCAGGCTCCTCCATCGGTACGATCCGTGGCGAGAACGGCACCTTGATAGGACTCATACATATGGCTGAGGCCGTCAATGTAGTAGACAGCCAGAGCTTGACGCGTGGGCTCGAATGAAGGGTTTCCCTGACCCCCTCCTTTCAGATACAAGCCTTCTACTATGCTTTGGCCATGTCCAATGATGTTGAAACAGCTAACATCGCTAGGAGGCGTGAATACCGAGTTGTCTGCAATACACGCAAATGGCGCAGGTGCACCAACGGTAGGAATTACAACTGGGGTTGGTTCTACGGGAAACTGATAAGGTTCTGTAGAAGTTTCCACCGTCGATGGTTCGACTGAAGGAGTATTTGATAAGACCGCCGGAAGAGAAGTTGCGACCGTTTGGATCGATGTCGGGACAGTTGGAATTGGACTCGCAGGAGCTAAGGCCGACGGTGTGTTCTGCAAGACTGCTGACGAAGTTATGAGGCTGACCGGAACTATGGGCGTTGGTGTCGCGGAATCTATGGTTGGTAACGTAGTTGTGGGTGTGAGTAGCTGCGCAATAACCATCTGCAGTTGCGCAGCAACTTGCTCAAGAGCTCGGATAGTTGCTAACAGAACCAGAAGATATTCAGAAAGCTGGCGCCTCGCCAATGACCGGGTAACAACCCGACTATCAACACTGTAGATGCCGCGCTCGGTGTTGGTGTTGCAACTGTCCGCCAGAGTGAAGAGCAATGTGCCAGCTGGCCAAGCTTGTGCGATGTCGAATGTAGCTTGGTCGGCGAAGCCAATGGAAATCCTGGTGCCCACACAGCTGACGCTCGAAACTCCGGCGATATTCTCCAGCAAAACTCCCTTGGCGCCAGAAGCAAGAGTGGCTGTGACGGTCCTTGAGGTTGTACCAGGGCTCACTTCTGCATAGTACAATGACAGGATGTTGCTGGGTACCAGATTCTGGGGATTGGTTCGGAGGACGGAAGGGTCTCGAACTGCGCGCAACAATGGATTCGCTGGAAGAGGAGATTGTAGAACCACAGGTAGAGCTGATGGCACGGAAGGTGTTCCTGCAGAAGAAGCGGAAGACTTCACCACAGGCGGGCTAGAAGGCAACTGCACGATACTGCTGGTGTATGCTTTGGAAGAGGCTTTGCTAGAAGGCGAGCTGCTAATTGAGCAGGTTCCAAAGCCTGGTTGGCAACCAGCTTTGCAATGATCGGCAGTAACACCGCACTATTGGAGTTAATACAGCGCGTTGATTACCATAAGGTGTGGTCAACCTACCCAATTGTTCTTCGAGCAACAACCTCCAGCAGAAGCTCCTTTGCATGTCTGTCCGCCAAATGCGATTCCACAGCGACCATTCTTGGACACTGGTGCTGACGGAGTGGATGGAGTCGAGGTTTTCGTGGATGTGCTGGATGTCTTGACGTTGATAGTAGACAGAACTGTTGATTTCGAGGATGCTTTCAAAGTAGAAGAGCTAGAGAGCGGATTTGAACCGGTGGTGCAGCTACCAAACTTGGACTGGCAACCTACTATACAATACGATGAACTTTTACCACACTATGAGTTGTTAACCCTGGTAGTTTCTTGCAAGCCTGAAATAACTCACGTAACCATACTGACTGCAGCAGTAACCGGAAGCGCAAACAGCATTTTTGTTGTTAGGCCCACAAGTGGTTGTGGAGGAACTGATCGGGGCAGATGGGGTCGAAGGTGGGGAAGATGTACCAGTACACTTTCCGAACTTGCTTTGACAGCCCTGTGATATTTTAGCTCAAAGAAAGCACCATAAGGAGACAGAACCGGTGGTGCATGTATGTTGAGCAAAGCCCAACTATTTTTGGCGGTTGTCTTACCTTCTCTGGCAAACAGTAATTGCTAGCGGTGCCGCACCAGCCGTATTGACTACCTGTGTGGTACGATTGTGATCAGCATACAGCAACTGCGCGGTATAATCCAGTGAGTACCTACAGCACTTGTTGGCCTTGCAAATCTGATTACCTCCATTTGGACCGCATTGTTCGGGGTCAAACTTCGCAGCAACACAAGCGGAGATCAGAGCCAACGTAGGCAGAAGATTAGATATCTTCATGATGATATGAGCAGCGTCGATGCGTACGACCCAAGAGGTACAAGTCGTGCAGATCGCAAACCACTCAGACTGCGCTCCAATAAAATTGTGAAAATCGATGTAGATCTTTTGATGGACAATGCTGATGCTATTTGAAGTGATCGCAAAGCGGTCGGCAATGGCCGAGACCTACGACTCTGGTGAAGCCGCAAGTCAACAACATGGCTTTCGGCATGGACAAGCTGCTCGAGGCTGATTCAGGCTGCCTGATCAGTGTAGATTTCGCTTCTTTGGAAGCTACCGAAATACCCGAGCGAGCCCAATACGGTTAAGAAATTGTGCCATTGTTCACTAAGGGCTCTGAAGGCGACCACAACGAGACAAACGTAGGGCACTCCGACGAGCCTGGCCAGAGTGCATTGACAAAGCTCGCTTCGAGACACTTGTCAGTAGCCGCCTTCGGGATAGGCTCACAGGGCTGTAGATTCAGCTGCATCGCTACAGCCAGATCAAGCTTAGATTCTAGAATACGGTCAAGCTCCCGTGCTACGCAGATCTTCGAATCGCACGTGGGTAAGCCCGTGTCTACCAGATTTTGCAGTCTGAGATCGGTTACCCACTGCAGCTGATGGGAAACGTTTCGAGTTTGGTAATTGAAAAATACCGCGATAGAATAGCTTGGGGCAAGCTCCCTCTCTTGATTGTGACAAGTCTACTTAAAATTCAATGATGGAAACACTTGCGCAGATAATTGCGCTGGGGCCTAAAATACTTCCATATTTTTTCGGATCATGTGGTTCTACAGTACGGTGTACTGTGTTAGGTAGGGTCTCGTTCGCAGAGATACTCCAGCCACCAGCGCCAGCGCTTTTATGGACCGACCCAAGGCGACTTGGCGAGATGGCAGCGTCGCTATTGTATTGCGCGACGAGGTTTGGCATACATAGGTCGCTCTTAATTAGGTGGGAAAGCCTCTGCATGTTTTTGAGTGGTATACGGGTCAAGAAATCGTGTTAGTCATTACATCCTACGGACCATATCAAAGCGTAAAGCTCTAGGCTAGTTTCAACACAGAATATAGTATAACGTGGTGGAGAGATTGATGTGCAGTAAGTAGCCAAGCATGACATGAAGCACTATGCTAGGTAGGCAAAAGCCAATGAGGATAGACGTTAAGCAGGCAAAGTTCTTGTCAACTATCATCGATTTTAGGAGTCTGTTTTAAGAGTCTGCTAGAAATGAAAAGGAACCCCCGCAGTTCCTAGCACCAGCCCGTGTGCAATACACAACTACTCGACAATCGCTCCACCACATCCTGGCTTCTATCGCAGATCCACCACTCCTGGGTCTCATTTTACTTTCAGACAACAAGCGCTTTCATACATCTCTTTACAAGTTGGCGTTGATGAAAGAAAGGACAGTAGCGACGCGAGTGTAGACACCTGGCTTGCCAGCCGCGGCGCAGCCCTCACCCCAGGAAACGAGACCAATGAGCTGCTTGCTAGTGTTGACAATTGGGCCGCCAGAATCTCCTTGGCAGGAGTCCTTTCCTCCAGCGGTAAGACCAGCACAGATCATGTTGGTGGTGATGGCAGACTGGCCATAGTTGGAACGGCAAGTGGTGCGCGAAACGATGGGAACATCGACCTTCTGGAGGTTGGTAGGCAGAGACGAACCACCGGACGAGAGGGTACCCCTAATACTGAGTCAGTGACCGATTCGAATTGGGAATAGGGGTGAAACATACCACCCGGCTACGGTAGCCACGGATCCAGCAGCAGGGTCAGATCCAGAGGCTGGGAGTGTAGCGTAGCTGATGGTGGAGCTCGTGGGGATCGCAGTAGCGAGCTTGAAGATGGCTACATCACCGTCGTAGGTCGAGGCAGTGTAGCTGGGGTTCACCTTGATGGACGAGACCTTGACCAAAGTTCCGCCGCTGGTACGGCTCTGTGGCGCTGTCAGCTTAATCATATTGATAACGTGCAAATCCAACATACAAGAGAGCCCGCGCGAACGGAGATGGACGAAGCAGTCTGTCCGACAGCGCAGTGAGCCGCTGTAACGACGGTGTTCGCGTTCAGGAGCGATCCACCACAGAAGTGAGATCCGCTCTTCTGGAGAGAGACGATGAAGGGGAATTCGCCAGCAGCAGCCGCTGTGCCTCCAACAATCTCTTCCTGGCCATCGGCGGGGAACTCAGGCTCAACGGGATCCTGAGGAGTGGGAATGGCTGCTGCGATGCAGATAGCGGGAACCGCGAGGGCAACGAGGACGTCCTTGATCTGCATGTTGTTGTGATTTAGCGAAGAGCGACTGGGCTGGATCCGAAGATAGAAGAGTGAAGCGACTGAAGTTGATGAGTTGAGTGACTGGCTGGTACTCCAAGAGGGCTGAAGCCTCCATATTTGTAGTCGAGCAGAGCCTCCCCTTGATGTCGAACTATGTGATTTACAACTACACCACCATGTCAACCTCACCATAACGGTTGGACCAGGGCTCTCGACTGCCTTCTTCATTGGGATTACACTCCATGCTTGGCATACATGACGACTAGAGTCTCTTAAGGTAGGTAGCTACCCAAGCGTAGTCGACTTTCTGTATTCTAGAGCTAAATTTGCCGATGGCAAGCTCCTGTTATCTCCCGTGAGCCTGCACCTCCTCCAATTGCCTTTCGACTTGCACCAGATAGGAACACAAACCATGTGCTTATCTCGCGCCAGTGCTACACCCGAGTACCCCGGACTCCTTTACGAATGTCGTGCCGGCTTTAGTTCGCGGTTTCATCCATTGCGGGAGGGTGCAGATGTTAGTCGATTCTAACGACCACACAACATCATTGGATACACCGTTGCTGATGACTTGTGGGTCGAGCAAGAATCCAGGCGAAAAGCACCAACTCCATCACGAATAAGATCGCATAGGGGTGCAATGGGCTGGGAGTCGCCCCTGGAAGGATCCACGGCAAAGCCCGAGGTGTGCTCGCTGCATCTTACCGGTCTTCAAGGAGAAGGTGACCTATAGCGGACCTCGCCCATATTACAGTGCATTATCTTTGCCCACGAGATCCAACCGAACAGTTTACGATAAGATCGTCATAACGGGCGGTACTTCTGGCCAGGGGTAGGCACTCGCAATAGGACCTTCCAAACAATCGATCGCGTGGATCATTGGAGTCTTGGCTGGGCGGAATCGTGCTCGATATTGATTGCTTTCGTGGGAGTATCAGGGCTGTGGTTGGTCGGCAGTCGTGTGACGTGTTAGCTACAGCCCGGCGCGTAGCGTCACCGTTGCTGGAGGTGTTTTGCGCTCTCGAAAATGCTCTACTGCGCTGTATTGCACTCTAGGCCATGTGTTCAGGGGGAAGGCAAGAGAATAAATTTCTGTGCTACACAGTCTGCTGTGGTACGTGACTGATTGGAAGTGAAGAGGCCAACTGCCGAACTGTTGTTGTTTCCAGAGTTAGTCTTCAGGATCGTCAAAGGCAAGGAGTCCCGAAGGCATACTAACCTTGATAGGAAGCTAAGACCTCCTACAAAGCTTGGCAGTGACCCCCTGTCGTCAACTCCGACGGGTGGACTTTGCCACTTGGAGAGATGATCATCAACGCTTCTCAAAACAGCCGGAGACGTCTTACTCACAGTCAGCGCAGTACACCACCTCGTACTAGAATTGGATTCGTGATCGAAACTTGCTGTCAACAGGCAACTCGCATCGGTGCCCTTGCCCACAAAGGTAGGTGGCAAAACTTTCTCTCGCCATCAATCTCACCGATGCAGGTGAAGCTTTACGCGCTCTATGCGTGCCCTGTATTCCTTTTTACACAGGACCATGCAAAGTCCAGTACTCTGCTCATCCCCATCTATTATTGTTGTTGTTAGCTTACTTTGGCATTTGGAAAATCTTCACACTTACCCCCATGCCTGCTGTGTCTCGTGGTCGTCTTTTCTTTTTCTGAATCTTTGGTCTCACCCTTCTATTCTCACTCATTTACAGCCTCTCTTCATCAAATATCATGGACAGCCTTGACTTCTCGTTCAAGATCGAAATAGATGGCAAAGCCATCGCTGTAATCAATAACGAGGATCAGAGTCCTATTCAGGCAGCGCTCGGAGACAATGCGGCCATCTTCACTCTTAAGAACAACGAGTTGAAGTCTGGTGACTGGATTCTTGCACGCAACAAGTCTGAGGACCGTAGTCTGCTGCCGAAACAAGTTTTTTGGTTTAAATCAGGAACTGAAAGTGCAGACCGCGCTCAGCCGGTCTCAGCAAAGAAAGACGGAAGTGACTATCAGATCAAATTTGCAGGTATGTGCGGAGAAAAGATGTTTTACTTGCAGAAGTAACAAATCATCTAGATGCAAGCTTATTAGCAGACGATGGTAAGGTCTTTGTTGAACTGATGGGGGGTAAGTTTCACCTTTTTACACTTCTGGTACAGCAGGTTCTAATACACAAAGACGGGCAACCGAACTCTGTCATCAAAGTCTGAGTGCTATACAGTGTACCAAGATCTGAGTGCGGCGCGTTCTGATATCGTTGCAAAATAGTTGACATGACTCGCTCAGCTTCCGTACTGTCGACGATGGACGCGTGACACCCATACAAGCTGTCTTCTCAGCTGTGTCGTATATCGCGGGATATAGGATGTGAAATAGTCTTGTGAGGTGCAAGTTCCGTCCGAACTTCGGTATTCGGCGATATGTGATGAACTGGTTGCAGACTCGCTGTAGAGGCCTCGCTTCTGCATTACCCCGACATGTTGCGGGGGAACAAGATCGCCCTAGGTAGTGACCCGCTGCCGGCCGGCGAAACCTCCGAATTTCCCCTCATGCAAGCCACCATGCACCTTCCCAGTTTACATAAAGATTTCTGGCATTTTTGCATTCTTCGCAAGGTGATTGGTATCTATTCTCATTATTTACCATGGCGAAACGGCCGGCTGTCAATTACCCCGTTACCATTTTTTAGTCTCGGTAGACAGGCGACAATTTGGGGGAGCGATGCTGTGGAAGTGACGTCTGCCAATGCTGGTAACAATGAGTATATATCAGTTTGATTTGATAGAGTACCTTGGTGACATTAATCCTTATAACTGGTATCAAGATGTCGCGAGCTTTGTTTGTTGCGAGTGTTGCACTCCAAGCTGCGGCGAAGACGGTCCGATCGCCAACCCCACCCATGGGATGGAATTCATACAATACATGGAGTTGTTCGCCATCGGAAGAGAAGATAAAAGAGAGTGCTGACGGTCTCATCAAGCTTGGACTAGACAAGGTTGGGTACAATTTTTGCGTTGTAGATTGTGGCTGGCCCTCGCGAGATCGAGATGAAAACGGAAAACTGCAATGGAACGCTACACTTTTTCCTTCAGGTGGCAAGGCACTTGGGGACTATATTCATAGACTTGGCTTAGAATTTGGTCTCTATTCGGGTGCTGGGTATCTACAGTGTGGATCCACTGATCTACCCGCGAGCTTGGGCTACGAACAGTTGGACGCAGAGAGTTTTGCAGAGTGGGGTGGGGACAGTCTGAAGTAACATCTCTCCAAGGAAATTGACATGGTTTCTAGCTGCTGACCATCGACAGATATGACAATTGTTACTCGACCTCAAACACCACGATGGTAGACTCGAGCTCCGCCGAATCTCAATCGCCAGCACGATTTCAGCATATGGCCGCAGAATTGGATGCTGTAGAGCGAGATATACAATATTTCGTTTGCCAATGGGGAATTGGTACTGACGTAGGAAAGTGGGCTGCTGAAATTGGTAACACCTGGAGGATCAGTAACGACATCTACAATGCCTGGCGCAGCATTTGGCGGATCACAAATCAAGTGGTTCCGTACTTTCGACACACAACCGTGGGAGCATTTGCCGACATGGATATGCTCATGTAAGACACACTCCAGCAAGCGGTTTGGATAGGCAATACTGACGTCAAACAGTGTAGGACTAAATGCGCTTTCCGCTGAGGAAGAGCGTTTTCATTTCGGCATGTGGGCAATCAATAAGTCACCGCTCATCATTGGTGCAGCCCTCGATGCGACCAAGCTTAGTCAAACGTCGTTAGAGATCATGTCAAACAAAGAAGTGATCGCAATCAATCAGGATTCTCTTGCAAAGCAGGCGCAACTCGTTCGTAGGTACACCGAGGAGGAGTGGGACGTCTGGTTAGGCGATCTCTCCGGCTCGAGGAAAGTCTTGGGCATTGCGAACTGGAAGAATGATACTCATAATGTCAATGTTGATCTCAAGTCCCTGGGAATTGCATCGGCAACTGCGCGCGATGTGTGGGCCGCGAAAGACGTCGGTGCTATCGCTGGTGTGCAAAACGTCGATCTAGCTGGGCACGAGCTACGAATCTGGATTCTGTCTGACATCGTTGCAGCCGAAGCTATGAAGTCAACTTCGTACAACTCGGCTAGCAACGCAACGATATCTGGTACAGCGCGTAGTGTGTCATGTTCCGCAGGCGCTTGTCTACCAACCGGCTCCAAGGTTGGGAACATCGCTTCGAATGCCAGTGTGACCTTCTCCAACGTCGTGTCTGAGTCGGAAGGAAAGGTATTATTAGGGGTTGACTTTGTCAACTACGATTACGCCTTCACGACTGCTTGGGAGTGGGGTGACAACGCCAGAAACATGACCGTCGCGGTCAATGGTGGTGCAGCCAAACGATGGGCTTTTCCTATTTCGGGTGGTGACTGGGAAGAGAGCGGTCGTCTGAACATAGACGTTGATGGTTTCAAAATCGGTACGACCAACACTGTAGTGTTTGTAGGGTTTGGCAGTGGTTGGGCGCCTGATATAGTTGGGTTCGAAATTCTCAAGTGATGCGTTGGGTCGAAGTACCGTACCTGGTAGTTACTGGTACGTAGTGTCGCGATCCACGCGCAAAGGGCAATCTTGACAGCTACTTTGACAGCTTGCAGATATATTTTACCCCACGTGGAGTGATGAACATTCGTGCTCCGCGTTCAATGAGGCTAGCCGCAGAGCATGATGTGGGAACCAGAAGGGCAACCCCGCACGTACCGTACATTCACATTGAGTCGCACCGAGAGACCCACTCATCGTTCAACACAACAATGTGATCCAAGATACGTCCCATAGCCCCTCTATCCCACCCATCACGAGCCCTGGACAGACAGACATGGAGTCAAAGCCAAGTACCGCATTCACTGCAACCAGATTGACCTCAGGCTGGACATTCAAGAAGGGCAACTTGACATCAAGCAATAGCTATGCAGAAGCGAACGACCTACCAACTGAAGTTCACCGTGATCTGCTGCGACACAATGTTATCGCTGACCCTTTCGACGATTTAAACGAGCTCTCTGCTCGCTGGGTTGGCGAAGAGACGTGGACGTACCGGACTAGTTTCACGGCGCCTACATATCATTTGGCAGAAAATGCCACGACTGTGCTGAGATTCGAAGGCTTGGACACATTCGCTACGGTCTATCTCAACGGCGAGAACATTCTGATTTCAGATAACATGTTCATTGAACACCGCATCGACGTTTCGAAGAAGGTGAAAAGCGAAGAGAACGTGCTAGAGACAGTGTTCGAATCTGCGCGGAAGAAAGGGCTCGAACTAGTTGAAGAGCACAAAGACCACCGGTTCATTGTACATCAGACGGAAATCTCCCGTGGACCAGTTCGCAAAGCACAGTACCATTGGGGCTGGGACTGGGGACCAATTCTTATGACCTGCGGACCCTGGAAGCCCATTTCCATCGAGACGTATACTGGCCGACTTTCCGATCTTTGGGTAAGGTATGAATTAGTCGACAATATGAAGTCTGCGACTGTCAAGGTCAGCGCTCAGCATGAAGGCCATGTGCGTGGAGTCAGCTTCCGCATAGTCAACATGCACACCGAGAAGACAATCGCAGAGAAATTCGTCCAAGTGGAAGCTACAAGCACATTAGGCCTAGTGGAAACCGCGTTCGATATCGACAACGTCGATTTATGGTGGCCAAGGGGCTATGGGTCGCAGAATCTGTACACAGTACATGCAGAAGCGGTGTACGCTGTTCAATCATCTTATGTTTCACCTCTCCACTCCATCACTCAACGGGTCGGCTTCCGCAAAGTTGATCTTGTGCAGGAGCCGGACGAGCATGGCACATCGTTTTACCTTCGCGTCAACGATGTCGACATTTTCTGCGGTGGCTCATGTTGGATCCCAGCTGACTCGTTTCTCACACGTGTCACGCCGCAAGATTACCGAGATTGGGTTGAACTCGCAGCAAACGGAAATCAAACCATGCTTCGAGTCTGGGGTGGAGGCATCTACGAAGACGACGCGCTGTATGACGCAGCTGATGAGTTTGGCATCCTGGTCTGGCAAGACTTTGCATTTGCATGCGCAAACTACCCCGCCTATCCTGAATATCTTGAGAGTGTCACGATTGAAGCGACACAGAATGTGCATAGACTGAGACACCATCCAAGCCTGGTAATCTGGGCTGGCAACAACGAAGATTATCAGATTGTGGAACGATACGGACTAGATTACGATGTTCAAAATACGGATCCGCAAGCTTGGTTGAAGACGAATTTTCCAGCTCGATATATCTACGAACACCTTCTGCCAAATATTATGAGGAAAGAGTCACCTAACGTTCCATACCATCCCAGCTCGCCCTTCGGCAACGGCAAATCAACTGTTCTCAAAGTCGATCCCACAATCGGCGACGTACATCAATGGAACATGTGGCACGGCACTATGGAACCCTACCAGCGCCTCCCAGAAATGGGCGGACGCTTCGTCTCCGAATTCGGCATGGAAGCGTATCCCCACGTCTCCACGCTCGAGGACTGCATCACCGAAGCCAAAGACCGCCAACCAGGAACAATGGCCATGGATTTCCGCAACAAAGCCATTGGCCACGAACGCCGTCTCCTCTCTTACGTTGCGGAGAATTTCCGCGTGCGGTATGATTTCGAAAATTTCACTCATCTTAGCCAAGTTATGCAAGCAGACGCAATGGCATGGGCGTACAAGTCCTGGCGCAGACAGTGGGGTTCACAGGGTAGTCGGCGGTGCGGTGGTGCGTTGGTCTGGCAACTCAATGACTGTTGGCCTACGATTTCATGGGCAGTTGTGGATTACTTTCGCGTACCGAAGCCGGCGTATTATGCGATCAAGCAGGCCATGGAGCCAGTGACAGTTGCTGTGCAGCGTGAATACCGGAGCTGGACCATGAGGCCTGCGGATGAGTTGTGGCAGCGCGATACTGGTCATGTTGATATGGGAAACTTATGGAACGAGGTGGATTATGAGGTTTGGGTGTCTAATAACAAAACGGAGGCTTATGAAGGAGAAGTGGTTCTCAGGTATATCTCTGTCAAGACCGGCAAAGAATGTCACACGACTAAAAGGATACATGTCACCATCAAGGCAAATGGGACAACCGAGGTCTTGCGGGATTCCATACGCAAGGTCGATGCACGCAGTGATCGCAATCAAAAAGATCCCTTCGTGATCCATGCATCGCTTCATGCCAGAGGCGCATGTATCGCCAGCGACATAGCGTGGCCGGATCCAATCAAGTATCTCTCGTTCGATGACCGAGGTATCGAGGTACGTTACTCAGGAGACAAGTCGCACGCACGTGTGTATGCTGCAAAGCCTGTGAAAGGCTTCGTGTTTGCGGAGAGGAAGGGAGTGAAGCTAAGTCACAATGGTTTTGACATCGTCCCTGGTGAGGAGAAGAACGTGCACGTGGATGGATGTCAAGCGGATGAGCTGAATTGGAAATATATTGAGATGTAGATAATTGATAACAATGAACTACGATCGATGTAAAAACACCTCCACTTACTACACCCCAAACCGGAATCGAACATTGATACCGACTCTAAGTAGTTCTTCATCTCTGCAATTGTAAGTAATCTCCGTCAACTTTAAACTCAGATATGCCAGTTCCCTTCCTCATCTGACGAGTCCTCCTCACATGGATCATCGGCATTCCTGTCACAGATCTTCCAAAACGCGGTCGGGCCAGCAGGGCCATGAGGATCGTAGTCTTTGTCAAACCACGTACCAATAACACCGCGCTGCGACCTCACTCCGCCAACTTGAACGCCTTCACTGCGCCATCGCTCCTCCCCACTGTTACATGTCAGTTACATCCACCATCTTGCGCTCAAAGTATTAGAAGCTTACCCATAGAACACCGAGACAGTCTTCCATTGTACTTCACCCTCGGGAGTAAGGCGTACGGACCCCCGGATCTTGGAGTTTGCATTGGGGTCCCAGTGAGCGTCAACGGACCGCGATTTTCCAGTGAACTCAACGATGGGGAGAGTCGGGTTATCAAATCGACCCGGTTCAAGAACTGCGCTGACGTGGAGGTCCATGACAATGTGGCGAATGGCTTCTTCCGTGTTCAGAGTCTCCCGAAGCTCGTCGGATGGAACTCTCATCGCTTCGGTGCTGAAGTTGAACTGGTATAGATCGTTATAGTCTAGGAAGCAGATAATCTAGTCTCTATCAGATAGTGCACAAAACACAGAACTCATATGGTTGACTTACACGTGACCATATGCCAGAGATACTATATGGATCCTTGAGCTGCAGTGGAATATCCGGTTGACGTAGCAACTTGAGAGGGTACTCTGGCATGATTTTCGCACGCTCCGGAATCACACCTTCAAGAGGCTCTGTCCAAGGCGGCCTAAAGCGTTGCAAGAAGCGTCGACAGCAGAGTCCAGAATTGTAACCTAGTACGACCATTAAGCTCTCCACCATTTCCCAATCAACTCTCATGCTACCGTCTTCTCGAAAGGGCCCCCATGCTGTCTTTTCAGTGTAATTCCGGAGGTCATAGACTCGTGATCTGGCATGTGGATGAGTGTGAAGAACTCTTCGGCCACCAGGCGTTGCCGGTATGCCATACAGGCAATGTAGCTTCGCGCTCAACTGTCGCCCTTCTTTGGTTTCGTGGGATTTCTGAGTCCACCTCTCCACTCGACCAAATAGTGATGAGCGGCACATGAACGCATCGTGGTTTTGTTGTATGTGTTGGAAAAGCTGCCTAATCAGTTCCTGGTTTTGCGACTCGCCGGATTTGTCCGCTGATCCGGACGCGATGAGGCTATCAACTGTAGTTGCAATGAAATGGAACTCGTCGCGCTGGCATCATCAGCCAGGCTCTCGGCATAGAGTGAGGAGTCGCTGACCTTTACATCGTTATTCGCGCTTTCTAGCATCTTGCGACATTTGATGAGCTTCTGTAACTCCACCACCCAGTCTGGCTCCGGATCACCCGGTCTTCGTCGCGGGTCATCCTGCCAGGCAGTCAGCACATGCCCACGAATCACAGGAAAAACCAACTAGCATACAAAGTTCCTGAGATATTGCGCTCTGTGCAGTCTTGTGTTTTGTTTGATGAATTCATTGAAGCCTCTCGAGGTTTGCGCACAGGCCGCTACGTCTTCTGGGTTGATCTCCTCTAGGATTCGAATCAGGACATCGTAGCAAAGATCAAGAAGTTCCGTCATCTTGGACGGAGAGCTACGGCCTCAAAATAAGTGTTGTACAGATGTAGAGATTGTGGGTCACGGTACAAGGACGATGTTGATGTCGACGTTGTGATGCATTGAGGTGGGGTTCCAGATGGTGTAAGCTCCAGCGCTAAGCTGTGGCGTATTACCGATAGGGCGGAGTTAAATGCTCCTGACTCCTGAACACACACACACACACTGGAACTCTGGGTATCTACTAGACTCCATCATTACGATCATAAGATGATTGAAGGTCAACGCAACTACCCTAACTCGTCGCACCAGTTCATCCATAGGTTCAGAAGTTTCACTCTTGAATCCGCTGCTACATATACTCCTGAAGCTTACCCTGGTATGGTTTAGTTCAGTACCGATATACAAGTCCCTTCTGTCCCTTCGCCATTCTATCTTCCAAGCAGACTACCAACATACTCCGCAATCCCCACCATCTTCTCTTCCTCTAACCTCCTCCCCACAATCTGCACAGCAACATGCGCACCATCGTAAATCTCCGGATCATCTGTTGCATCGTCATCGCATTAGCACGCGTCCTCAATTCACAATATGGTCGTGACTGAATGACAATTTGAAGGAACAAATTATCAGAGGAAAGGCAATACTCACAGTCCCCCTGTATCTCCCCATCCTCTCCACTCAATGCCTGATACCCCTCCACCCTCCTATCAACCCCCTTGTCCACATTCGTGACCGGCAAAACCACACTCGTATAATCCAACGCATTAACCCACGTCGAATAAGCATAATACTTGTACCTCTCCCTCCGTGCCGCCGCAAACGGCGCAAGCGGACAAATCACGCCATCAACCCTCCTCCCACTCTTCGTCTGCGCCGCCGTGCTATTCCAATAATCCAAATTCTCTTTTTTCAAAGCGCGGAGTTTACGATTAGTGCTCGCGATGTCTGTGGCGCTGAATTCCTTCTCGGGGGGAATGGAGGCGTAGAAGGATACTTGCGGGGGCATGGGTTCACCGGAGAGGGCAAAGGCGGATTTGACGTCGCGGCCTGCGTCGAAGATCCAGGCGTTGAGGCCTGTGTCGACGATTTCTTTGTGAGAGGGTGGTGTCCAGTCGATTACTTCATGGCCTTTTGCTCGTAGGGCTGCGACGACTTCGTCCACGGCGCGGAGGACGGGTGGGTGAGGTGTCACTATGCCGTCTGTTCTCATGACGCCGAAGACTAGGCCGCCGTTCGCTCCGCTTGCTCGATTTGATACATCGTTCTCGGCGTCTGTGCGCCATGGTATTTCATGTACCATGGGATCGATATCCCATGGTTTTTGCTGCAAGATGGCTTGTGTGATGAGGCGAAGGGATGCGGCGTTTGTAGCGAGTGGTCCTACGACGGAGAGAATGCTGTTTTGTCCGTCCATGGAGTTGGCCATGCCGTGGTACGGCAGACGCCCCGTTGAAGGACGAAGACCATAGAGACCATTGAATGCAGCTGGGATTCTGATTGAGCCTCCAATATCTGTGCCTAGGCCTATGGGAGCTATGGGAGAGGTGTTAGTATGTTCCGAGTTGTGTGGCAGTAAGTATTAGGTACTGTCTTCCACTGGGTGAAAGTTTGGTGAAACAACAACGCCGATGAAAACAACCAAAAAAAAATCATGACGCATAGAAAATGCAACCCAGTGCCAAAAACGTAGAAGAAAGATAGAGGCGAAAGAAAACCACTTACACCCCCTAACCCCAATCAACGCCCCCTCCCCTCCCGAACTACCTCCCGCACTCAAATTCCTATTCTTCCCATTTGAAGTATACCCAATAATACCATTCACCGTCTCCCCACTCATCAACGTCGCAGGAACACTAGTCTTGACATACAACACCGCCCCCGCCCGTCTCAACAACCCCACCATCTCACTCTCCATCACTTTCTCCTTCCCAGTCCCTTTGACACCTTCAAAAGTTCCCAACCAGCCAACATAGCCCATACTCGTTTCTACGTCACGTACGTGGAACTGGTCTTTTAGGCTGACGGGGACGCCGTGCAGAGGCCCGATTGTATGACCGTATTTTCCATAGTATGCATCGAGTTCTTTTGCCTGGGCGATTGCCGCGTCGAAGAAGATTTCATGCAGGCAGTGTAGGAGTTGGTGGGCTAGGGCTGCGGCGTGGCAAAACGCTTTTGTCACTGTTTCTGCGGTCCAGGTTCTAGAGGCTATTTTCGAAGCCAGGATGTTGGCGGGGGATTGAGTGATGGTGATCTCGTCGGGGGAGAGGAATTGTTGGATGTAGGTTGTCACGTCGGGCTGTTCCTTGACGGTCGGGAGGGTTAGGAGACGCCATTCTGAGGGGATAGCGGCGAGGATGGAATCCCGTTTTGCTGCGGCGGCGGCTTCCCAGGGGGCTGTCATGTTTGCTTGGGAGGGGCTGCGGTATGTTGTAGTGAGATTCTAGGTGGACAGCAAGGGCTATAGATCTGGTCTATCATGTCCACTATATGTACGTCACCTATCGCAATGCATGTGGGTGGAGCTTATAGACTGTGAGCACCATTAGGGCAAGGGATGGTTGATAGCTACGATGCACTGCATCATCCAATCAAATGGCGGGGTAGCTAGGAGGTCTGTAGAGCTACCTTCCTTATCGGCATAGCTATGTTGGTTGTCGTCGAATGGGAGGGGTGAAATGATAGGAACAAGAGGGGTAGTTGGAGTAGTTGGAGTCGAGTAACGGCGCGCGGTGATACGTCGGACATAAGATACATGCTTTAACTGCGACTTCACCATTGCTAGGACTGTGGTGGTCAAGTTCATCTTCGTGTTACGAGGCATTCTATGACGAGTTGACCAGAGATGCAGTGGCCTCGTTGAGTAGAGTTCCTTGTATTTGTCAAATGGTACTATTTACCAATCTAAGAATATGAAGCCATGGTGGTATCTTCCGTGCGAATGTAAAGTGCGTCAAAAGGTTAAAGAAATTCGTCAAAGATACCAGAAGATGCAGGATGCATAATGATCAAAACTCGCGACGCTCGCTCAAACAGTTTCGACGTAGTTACTAATGCAAATGATTAGTCTGAGACCGTTGAAATGAATTTCATAAACTTACCTTGGGAATATACCCTCCCGGTCACCAACTCTGCCCGTCCACCAGTCCGTCTCGTTGTCTGTTCTCTTCAATATAGTAATGACGTCGCCCTTCTTGAACGCCAAGTCGCCCGGCTGATCAGCATCGAATGTAAACTTTGCAATCGCCTGATCCGACTGCAGCCCCGCCTTCTTCTGGCCAAACACTGGCTTTGGCGCGGTCGGTCGTCCAGGTCTGGCGCGGTCGCTGTAGCTGTAGTCATCGTTGAATGTGGAAGCGCGCCCTCTGTTCTGCAGACTATCGAAGGTCTCGCTAGGATTTGCGCGGGTGGAGAAGGAACGGTTAATGTTGCCTGCAGATGAGGGCTGGCGGTCGTACACGTCGTCTGTCCACGTAGAGCGTTTGGGGTTGTCGCTATACTGGTAGTCGTTGAAGCCATTGCCATTGCCTTGGCCCAAAGAGCCTGTTCGGTCTCGTCGCACGCCCTCGCCCATTGCAGCGCCTTGGCGACCCTGCCACACCACGTTGTCATGCGTGTCGTCGTATACGGGGATGTCGTTGTACATGGCATCGTTGGTGACGTTTGCGGCGCCGCCCACGCCGGCGAAAACTCGTGAGTTGAGGATGCTGAGCAGAGGTGCGGCGGCGGGCGGGGGCGGGACCTGGCCACTGAGGAGTTCCCGCGCTGTCCATCGTCGGCCGTACAGCTTCTCATTGGCGTCTCTTCGCTCGATGATGCCACTGCCCTCCAGACTGACGCCGGCAAACAGCCCCTTGGTTTTGCTGTAGCTGAAGATGCCCGCGACGCCCTTCAGGCTGGCTGCGCCAGCTGCCTCGGCATTGCGCCCAACCGGCCCCGCAGCGATGGAGACATTGCCACCCAGTGTCAATGAACCTGCCTGCGCGAATGTGCGAACGGCCGATGCGTCGTTGAGGATGAAGACAAAGTCTGTGAGCTCGAAGCCAATCTGCCCACCGAAGCCTCCGCCGATGGTACCGATGGCCGAGGGCGCTGACCACGAGCCGTCTGCGAGGCGTGCGACAACCACGCCAGATCCGAATCGCGCGGTGCCGAGGAAGCCTGCCTTGAAGACTGTGAGGATCGCGAGTCCCTGTAGACGTCCATGTTAGTATAGTTGAAGGTGGATGTATATGTACGCCAAATGCGGTATGTAGCTGCGACTGGGCAGTCCGGAACAGGCGGCAGGTGTGTCGAAGAGGTCTTACCTTTGCATTGGCAAGAATGTTAGGCGGAATGATCTTGTCAGGCCCAAAAGACTGCCGTGGGTCAACAAACGACGCCAGAATCTTGCCCGTCTTTCTGCATTCGCCTGTCTGCTGTCAGCTACGTCACCGCATGCCCGCCATGGCTCGAGCTGAAACACGCGGAGCAAACTCACTGCTCATCGACGAGGGCAGCGGGTTGTTGAGGCTGAAACCCATGGTGGATTGTTGTCTGGGGGCAGGAGCGTGTGGGGCACGGGTGTGGGGATAGGCAAAGAGTCGAGCGTGTCGTGGTATGCGCGCAAAGTTGAACGCGCCCGGGCGGAGGGTGTGCTGTGATATAATGCTAAGGCTTGGGGCGTTGCCCAGGTGGAACATGGCGGGGATGATGACAAAGTGTGGCTGAGCCTCACCAACATGACACCACGCGCCTTGGCTGCTGGACCGACGCGCAACCCTCGCGCCATTACTGTAATCATCTGTTCAACTGTCTCTGCTCCATCGCAGCGTCCGTCGCCCCTACCGTGATTTGCGCGTTGTGCTGATGCTTATCCATCATGGAGGTGCATGGCCATCGAATCCTCATGACCGACGGCCTGGAGGCATGCTTGGCGTTCCTGCTTACATGTCCACAACCTTGGAACCGCACTCTCCTCCAAGGTGTGCTGACTCACGCGTTGTTGGAAAATACTACTTATGAAGCATTCGAGGATCGTGAGCTTTTATTAGGGCTGGATCTGCGGCATGGTCTCCTTGTTTCAATCTACACCCTGGAGGAAGGGCGGCCCTGCTTCCCCAAACTTCCACTTCAGTCCTTGGTCCGATCTCAAGACACTGCTTCCTACTCTCTGCCTGCTCTACGCCGTTCACTACTAGGCCCAACAGATGCCAACGTCGCTTCCTAAAGAGTACGGCAACACCAGTAGATAGCTTTGCGTCAGGTTGTGCTTCCAACCACCAACACAAGTCAATTGACGCCATGCTTTTGCTATACTAAAGCCTTGGGTACTTCACAAACTCACCATATGAGATTTGAAGCCGAGCACATCCTCGTGTGCCCTATGCTTTCAGGATCATGCTCGACTGTGCGCTTGCACGTGGTGCTTTGCTAGCTACAGCGTACTACTGTGAAGGAGAACCTCTTCTCTGCTCGAGTCATCTATTGGTCCAGGTCACGATGCAAGATCTCCCACTACCATGATATAAGCCACCTCCACTCCAACTCTACACACCACTTGAATCATGTATGTCTTGCGCAGCAGTCGAACACTTCACTACGCCCTCTCTTTGAAGGGAAAGACTGGCCATGTTTAATCGTATATCGTAGTCTCGTCTTCGTGATGTACTATAGCCCTTGCATAAGTCACACAGGCACTTTATCGATTCCTTTGTCCACTTTATCATTCCATCAGTTAGTATGAATCCCATTACTATTCCCAAGACAATCACCCGGCTAGGGGGCAACCTCTCACCACAAACAACAACCTCTACCAACCGCCGCCATGACTCTAGAAGACATGCTCCAACTCTGCCAATCTCCCAACATAGACCCATCATGCCCTGATCACACTTCCCCATCCGGCCAAATTTCCTTAGATCCAGAAGCATACACCATGTTGCCAATCACCATCCTCATCTCCACCATATCCAGCATCCTCGTCGTGACGGCCATGTCAATCCGCATCTTCACCCGCTTCCGCCTACTGCACCAATTTGCCATTGAAGACGTCCTCATGGTCATCGCCACCATAGGCTTCTTCGGCTTCCTCGGCGCCCTCTTTTCATCCGCACCTTATGGCCTCGGAAAACACATGTGGGATATCACTCTATCACAGGCACTCCTGCTGCTACACCGCGTCTATGCAGGCCAGATCCTATACTGCTTCCACATGTACCCCGCCAAACTCGCCGTCGTGTTGCAAGTCAAGCACATATTCACGTCGAGTTTGCTGAAAAGAGAATTCTTGTATTGGGCTTGCTGGGCTACCATTGCGTTGCTGACGAGCTCGTACGTTTCGATTCTTTTCATTTGCGTGTTCCCTTGCGTGCCGATTCGGAAGGCATGGGGGCCTGCGGTGGAAGGGTGGTGCATGGATAGATCTCTGCCTGGGATAACGGGTGCGATGACGGGTCTGGTTACAGATCTTGTAGTGCTGGTGTTGCCTGTTATTGGGGTTGCGGGGTTACAGATGCCGAGGAGGCAGAAGATTGCTGTGGCGGCGGTGTTTGCTGTCGGTGTATTGTAAGTTTTCTAACAAGGTTCCCTTCAACACCATCTATAAGACTTTGTACGTCTTGATACGCAGATCGAGTCAGATCTCAATTTCGATCCCAAAGTTCTCGTACACATCACTCGCTCATGCCGCTGTATACTTTACTTGTAAAGGAATTCACCCTACCCTTCCTATCCGAGCTAACAGCAATCCCGACAGCGCATGCACCACCTCCGCCATCCGCCTCAACTTCACCCTCGACACACACCTGAAAGACGACACAACCTATTGGTTCATCGTGCAAGCCACATGCGCCATCGCCGAATCCGCCGCCGTAATGCTATGTTGCTGTTTCCCCGTCTTTCCACGGTTCTGGAAGTACATCATCCAACATTATGATGTGAGGCGGGCGCGATATCATGCTAGTGGCGGTGGTGGTGGTTGGAAGAGTAGGGACACAGCCTGGACAGGCGGCAGTGGCGGAAGTCAGAACCTTTATGGGGATAGTTATGGTAGGTGGAGTAAAGGACAGATCGACTTGGGGACAAAGAATAACAGTGAGCAGGGGATCGTGGGGGCTGTGTGAATGTTGATGGATATGGGAGATAACAAATTTGATTTGGACTACTGTGACTGTGGAGATGAAAAGGACCAATCGAACCTCTGAACCGGTGGCTCTGGAAAGTACGGCTTGGTTCTGGAATGTAAAGTGCCAGTTAGGACGAAGCAATAGCTCTTAAGGTGGTATCTGCCTTAATTAGTAAGATCTGGGGAACTTGAGTGAACAGCCCAGACAAAGTCCACAGGCGCTAGACACGAAGCCCATGACCAGGTGGACAATTTTGGCTTCCTGGTCGCAGGATCATGCTCAGCTTGTATGGTTCGTCTGCGAAAACGAGCCAAGCAACAGACGAGGGTTCAAGTGATGGAGGTACCCCTTGATTTGCAGTAATGGATCGAAACATCGTGTAGAGACACCGTAGCGGTGATCGAGCGCATTAAGAGGTCGATCGCGGTAAAGGTTCTGATAACAAACAAATGCTCTCAATTGCAGACTGTAGTCACCAAAAGATCAGTACATAGTTAGTGTGCACTCATTGTATCATGCTGTTGCAGTAGACGCAATCTTGAAAGGCCGAGATTCGATTTACTTAGCAGGTACAAGGATCTGACACTGTTTGGTGTAGGAAAGCTTTTCATTGGATCAACGGCTGAAGATTTCGGCTGAAGGTAGAGGATGTATATCAGGAGAGTCGATCAAATGCAGCATACAAATACCTGAGAAGCTGACAGTGAGATGCCATGACATAGATCAATTTCGACAAGCTGCACTTCTCTGGAGCATTCCGAAGTTCGCAGAGATGAGTTGTGCGTTAAAGGGCTGACCAAATGAACCATGTTCTTTCCCTGACGGCCTGGAAGCTGAGGAGGGGTGATAACCGAACAATTTCTGTTGATGCAGTCCCCGAGGGCAGTAATAATCGTGATGTCATTTTCGCTTGTGTACGGAAGCCGCGGACTACATCCCGCGTTGCACGTGTCTTATCTATTGGCTCGAATACGTGACCCCCGTTAACAGCATCAGTTCTCTCGTTTACAGACGGCCAGACACGCGGCTCGTGAGGTTGGCATGAGGGTTTCGATCAAGCTTCGAGCCTAGTAGTCAACCGAAGGATAAGCTTCTGCAAGCTCTTACCTCAACGCGGCACTCGTACTCGCACATGGCCATTTGCTTGGACACAAGCACACGGTCCCTGGAGCTATGCCGTCGCGTATCCGTATCCCGGGACGCTGGAACATGTCCCATCTGCTTAGTCGAATATGTATAAAGGTTAACCACTGGCAGGCACGCGGCCATAACCTCACCTTCAATAGCCTCCGCCAACACCTCGTATAAAAATGAAGTCCTTCCTGCAATTGACTTTCGCAGCCGCCGCTGTCGCCTATCCAACAAGCGGCAAACACGATGGCTACCTTGTCTCGCTCGGGCCGCGCCCATACTACCTCGTCAACAACATGACTGACGGCCCATTGAAGCACAAGCTCCAATCATGCGAGAACAAGCCAGTTACCATCACAGACTTTAGCATTGGTCACCGTGGTGGTGGGACCCTGCAATTTCCAGAGGAGACCAAGCAATCTGAGGATGCAGGTGCAAGAATGGGCGCTGGTATCCTCGAATGTGATGTGTCGTTTACAGGCGATCGTGGACTCGTGTGTCGGCACTCGCTGTGTGATTTACATACTACCACGGACATCCTTTTGCGACCAGAGCTAGCGAAGAAATGTACTGTTCCATTCACACCGGCCAATGCCACAGCGCCCGCAAACGCGTTATGTTGCACTTCAGACATCACGACTGCTGAATGTAAGGGATACCTTTGAATGATGGTGAAATAGAAACCGACTAATGTGTTCGTCTAGATAGCTCACTGTGTGGCAAGCAAGATGGATTCAATGCCTCAGCACTCACACCTCAAGCCTACCAATCTGGCACACCAAACTGGCGCACAGAGTTATATGACACATGTGGCAAACTCCTAACACTGACCGAATACATCGACCTCGTCGACTCCTACCCCGGCTACCGCAACTTCACCCCCGAGCTCAAGACCCCACCGCCGCAAGTCCCCATGCCCTTCAAAGGCTACACGCAACAACAATACGCTCAAGACTTTGTTGACGCCTTTCGCAAAAAGAACATCAACCCTTCGCGCATCTGGCCACAATCCTTCCTCTACGATGATCTCGTCTTCTGGCTTCAACACGACCACGACTTTGGCAAGCAAGCCATCTACCTCCAAGAGTTTGATTCTCCCGAGGATCTAGCAGCGGGTATGAAGAATCTTTCCATTGCCAAAGCCGCGGGTGTCAATATCATCGGTCCTTCTATCCCCATGCTCGTCACTGCTGGTGGCCCACAGAACAAAACGATTGTTCCGTCGGAGTATGCCCATGCGATCAAGGCCAATGGACTCGATATCATCGCCTGGACATATGAGCGATCTGGGCCGCTTGCTACAGTCAAGAGCCGTGAGGAGTATTACTTCAGTTCGATTGCGAATATCACGTACTATGATGGACAATACTATGAGCTATTAGATGTATTAGCGAACCAGATTGGGATCAAGGGCATGTTCAGTGATTGGTCTGCGTCGGTTACGTATTTTGCGAATTGCTTTGGGTTGAAGGGACCGGTGGGTGGAAGTTATAAGTGAGTGGTGATTTGATTTTGTTTCTACATATTGTATTTGTTGAGGTTGGAACTTAGTGTACAGTTCCCAGGGGGGGCGGTTGAGTGGAGTTTCTGGCTCACAATGATTGAGCTCGTCGTACCTCCTTGGACCAATCAATTGTGCTGCTCATACAAGTAGCCGGGCGGTTCTTAACGGCGCCATCCTTCATGTCGATGAGACACTCGGTCATCACCGTGACGCACAGCCAGTACATTTTGTACAGGACGATCCCCGTGCCAGATCCTCACATCATCTGTATTAATGATATGAATCTTTTTCAAATTTACAAAGTCTCTCAATTCTTCGACGTGTTGGCTCTTCTGGAATACGCCATCCACAGTGTCTCCCCAATAGTAGAGCCCCGAACTGATCAACCGCTCAATCTTGACAAACGTAACGCTTGTAGCGATTGGCTTGAACACGGATAGCGGGGTTTCGCCAGCGGTGATGGACAGCGTGTCGATGGTCAAATCGGCCCAGATATACCATGGCTCTGCGCCATCTTTGAAGCCTAATTCGCTAAGGGACTTGTGGTAGAGACCCAGGTTCCTGTATTCGTGGCATACATGGACGATCGCTGGGATTGGAGTGGGGGAGACTAGGCGTGGGGCTGAGAGACGGGTTCCTGGTGGGGCAGTTGCGACGCTTGTATCGATCTTGTGGATTTCAATGGTGCGAGGATCAATGGTGAGTTCCCAGATGGCAAGGCGGAGTTCTGCTGGGAGCAGGGTGAATTGGTGGAAGGTTGCCATGGTGCGTGGGCTGGGTGCCACTGCGCCTAATGAAGAGGCTCTGGGACCGGTAAGTACGGGAACTGACACCTATTGCTTTGCAAGCAATCTTGACTTACAGAGTATCTTTGCAGTACTTGAGAGAACGTCTAGTCAGAAAGCTGTATGATTGCCGAGTGAGGGTTCGTCACAGGTGCGCCTGTCCAGGTGGTATATCATGCGATTGATCGACGCCGGGCCGACCCCTCATTCGTCTGCGCCGCAATAGCCAGCTACCGACACTTGATTGTTTTGTGGCACTTGGGGCGATAATATGAGGACTTCATGTGATCTCCGGAAGAATGGTAATTAATCTTGGTCAATAGTAATCTCCTTAGAATGATCAATGGCTGTCTACCTCGAGCCTTTCTTGAAGTGACGGATTAGCTAAACAACGCATCTTGTCGAGCTCCTAATCAACAACCCACCAAGTTTATTCGATAGAAGGGTTCAAAGAGGTTTTTTGATAGTGTACATCGGGTCCCTCGGGATTGGAGGTGATCGGTTTTGCATAGCACGTTCATGGGTAACTCGTACATTCGTCTGTTGACTGAGCCTAAGCCGCCTTCAGCAACTTGCGCGTCGCGCTCTCCATCCACAACTTGGTATACCAGCGATGTGCTAGCTGGAAATTCCACGGCAGCGGCTGTGAATCCTTGCCCTCAGGACTCGTATTTACAAAGACCGATTTCAGGTGAAACGTCGCGATTTGCGCCGCGTCATCGGTACTAACCTCCATGGAGAACAAGCCATCTGAAGGTCGGGTGTCTTGGTTCAGCGGCGAGTCTCCACATCTCACAATAACCTGGTATCATGTTAGAACCCTTGCTCAAGACAAAAAGAGCCTCACAGTGTACTTGTACGCACCTTGTTATCACTATGCTCTACCACCTCGAAATGATCCGTAATATGAGTTCCGACCTCGTAACCACTCTTCTCCAAGTCCTTGACATCCCACAGCTGACTCTCCCTACCTGGCAACGCCCGATACTTGCGCTCCAAAAACCGTCTTTGCACTCTGTACGCCAACCCGCTCCACACCCCTCTGCAAAAGTCCGTCGTGAGCTGTGCCTGATCCACGCTTATCTTCCCATCTTTGCCCGTCGTCCAGTACTTCTGTGGCAGCTTGCCATATGGAACCTCCTTGATCGCCTGATCAATGGCTACAGGCGGGTTGCTGGCGGGGTTGTGCTTGCGGAAGGTGGGAGTGCTCAGGTCGGGCGAGGAAGTGTCGTATGGGATGAACTTGGTAGAGCGCGTGTAGAAGCTTGCGCTGCTGTAGGCGAGGAGGACTTGTGCGCCTAGGCCGAGGGAGATGCCCGCGACGACGCCGAGGACGCGTTTGGGGCCTGATATCCGCTTGAATTGCGGTGGAGGGGAGATTGTGTTCATGTTGATCTTTTTCGACTAGCGAACAGCATCAATTAGGGGTCTCAGAATCAATCAGAAGGTCAGCGAGGGGTGCACGCGCGTCGCGGATGACTTCAGGTGGTGAGAGATTTGATAGTGGAGAGAGTTCAGATTGTTGAAGCTCGGCAGAGCTTGGGCCGACTGTTCTTCGGCTTTGAGATTGCTGCAGCCGAGCCGCTATCGGCTACTGCTGCGTTCGCTCAAACACCGACATCCACTGCCATCTACACATGTTCAGATCTCAGTTACAAGCAGCCCCATAGACTGCAATCAGGGCAACTTGCACGTTCATGGTGAAAGGCGAGTCAAGCTGCAAGCCTCGGTATGTCCGGATGGCATCGTGGCTCGTCCACGTATGCCTTCGAGTCTAACCTAATGTAGTCGAACGCAATGAGTAAACACACCTACAGTACGCACAAGTCAGCAAAATTCAAGCCGCAAGCGTTACCAGATC
Source organism: Plenodomus tracheiphilus IPT5 (assembly GCA_010093695.1). Lineage (NCBI taxonomy): Eukaryota > Fungi > Ascomycota > Dothideomycetes > Pleosporales > Leptosphaeriaceae > Plenodomus > Plenodomus tracheiphilus. The sequence goes on from MU006325.1 coordinate 275,133, forward strand.
AGATGATAATGCCACATCAAATCAGCTTGTTGCTACTGACTCTTGACCGCTGCGATTGCAGAGCTCAAGATAGCATGACATTATGCCTACTTGTCGCGATTCGCCGGACATCGAAGGATTATGGCATCATGATGGCTGCGAATGACGCGGTACAAATTTGGAGGAGTCGTATCAGTGTTAGATCAGAGTGAACGAACGGTTCTTCAGATCCAAGCCCTCTACTTCGCCATGCATAAGATCATGAACATATGCGTCACCAACAAACCTGTACATGTCTCTTCCGTCAAGTTCCGACCCGCGAAGAATATGAAGTACCTTGGCCCCATCGAAAACGCAGACCAGATCCCCTGGTTGCACGCCCCTCAGCGTGGACCCGATCCTGCCATTGCGGGTGTTGAAGATTTGACGCCCCATCATACCAATCAGATTCAGAAACATCCCGCGTGCGCAGGTCCCGAAATCTGTGCGTATCTTAGCATCCCTGAGAGCTTTCTCTCTCAAAGATTTTGCTGCAAATGTTGATGCTCTCCTTCTGTAAAGGGGTGCCTTGCGGGTTATTAGCTGATCTGAGCGACGATGACTCCTATGAGACCTCAAGGGTGCATTGACTCACTCTTGAAGCTGTACTAGTAAGTCTCTACGCTCTCTCCATGCAGTGCAAAACTCGATATAGGATTCATAAGTTAATGTTTCGTCATTCTCACTGGCAGTGTGCCCAAATAATGTGCGCCAGTAAGCTTCACTGGATGGGATTGGAAATACGCTTTCGCGGTCTGTCTCATCTTCTTGCAATCCATTCGACTCGTGCCCTGAAAGACAAGTTCTGGCGACAGATTCCTCCCAGTTTATAACGCGGACGAGCTGCTTGTCGTCCATGGTGGCATCTGTAGGTGTGCTCAGATGAGACGAGTGATCAGATTGAGGTTCAGGGTACTCAGGATGTACGAAAGCAATGATGTCAACAATGGCGCCTTTCAAGACGATCTCATGTCGTCCAAGACCGTCTCCTATCGACAGAGTCTTTGCACTGGCCCTGAAGGAACGGCCAGATCGCCGCGGGAGCAAATTGATATTTTTCCATGGCCGGCACGTGTAAATCGTTCCTTGATGATGCAAGTCAGGAACCCAGGATGGCAGACCCGGAATTCTGTTATATGCGAAGGCCTGATCTAACCATGACCACCACAATCTATCATGTTGGCGGATGCCAAACAGGATGTATCTTGTGAACGCTGTATACACCTCAACTACTGAGGCGCGAGCAGCAAGAGTATTCTGGAATGCGGTATCGTTGCCGTTCAGAATCCGTGCGTGAACAAGCCCTAATAATCCAAGAACCCGATCTTGTGGGCGTTGACAGCTCTGACATCTTGCGACATACAATGCTACAACATTTATTTGCTCTGGAGAAGTCAAAAGCTTGAGTGTAGTCGCACTATCTTGGATGAACTGCCTGATGTAGAACACATGCTCGCTGAAGGGACCACTGAAGGGAATAGCATTGCCGTGCGCGGTGCTGATATGTACGCGACGAAGATCACTTTGTACCGCGGCTTGAAGCAAATTGGACCTGATTTCGTGTTTGCCGCAAAGGAAGACAATGCTGCGTGCCAGTGCTTCCTCTTGTACAATCCATACTCGATAAAACCAAGGGTTATCGAGGAGGTGCATCAACGCGCTCCAGGTGCGTGGATCGACGTCATTTAGGCCGTAGGCATCGTCAAGACGATGTCGACGAATAGTGGTAAATCTGTTGATTATTTCATACTCTATTCCTCCAGCGCTCCCTGGGATATGGGCCAGTTTGGAAACAGCGTGACTGGCCAAAGCAATCTTTGGCAACAGAGCGATGGCCAGCGGAATCCAGTCTTGTTTTTCCGCGATCCCGAACCAAACCCATACAGTCTCAGCGCCACGACAGACTTTGTTCATCAATTTGATCTGTACAAACTTCTCCTTCTCGTCGTCTTGATTGACACATACAGCGTCTATCCAGATCGGCCTCGTTGTCGTATCACTGTTCTAGTACCGTCTGGCGAGGTAGGGCATTGCCTCGTACAAATTCGCGTGGACGTGCAGGGTCTGCCCGTTGCAAACAATCGGATGCTTCACCGTCTCCTCGCCCCAAACGTAGGACAAGGCATCGAATTTTAGCTGAGCATGTTCAAGTTGGACAATCCGTAGGCTCCATGCCAGCCCATCAGCCTTGTAGAGAGGTTCCAGCAGCCGTATCTCCCCGGGCCTGAGGGCGCTGTAGCGGTAGGAAGCCGAAAGATGTTGTTTGTTCATCGCGCTCAAAACACTTGCGGTATTCACCAAGTGCCTACCACGATGGAGATAAGACAGTGGGATGATTTAATACGACCTGTCGCCTGAAATGCGACAAGACCACTTGTGCAGGAGCTGGTTGGTGCTATTCGCGCCACATCCTCAGCCTCAATGTTCACATAGTCGAGTATTTATGATCAGAGTGACATGTGCTACGGGCAGCACCATGCCCCACTAGTCAGTTCTACACATGTTGTGCGATTTTGCATGAAAGCAAAGGCGTCACTGGATTGATGGAAAAGTGTTTGTTGCAGACACAGACTGTCCACAGTGAGTGTGGGGTAAAACACGCTAAGCCTGCAAGAAGTACCGGTAAGCGCCACCTGCCTCACCCCACGCCGAGCCACCTGGCAGCGTCTTCATCACTACCTAACCTCGTCCTTGACCCACTCAGTAAGCTCTATACTTCCTGATCCAATTGTCTAAGTGGGGGCGATGGCCAATGTGAACCTCTTATCAACTCGAACTTTCGGGTACCGAGGGCGGCCAACACAGGCTTACTGTATCTACAAGTCAAGGCTGCAAGTGTTGCGCAGCATGCATGCATGGCTTACTTCAGTCAGCACACGTTTTCCATTCCCAAGTCAATCAGGCCTTGTGTACCTGTCGATAGGAATGTAGCTGCTCTGCTTGGTATAGCGTCGTGTGAATGAAGGAAATGGGACAGGAGCAATCAACGAGACTAATGTCAGGTACAGCCTCAACCGGGTCGTCATCATACGGGGTGCTCTTCATATAGAATACATACCTCAGACCAGAAGACTTACCGTTCAGTCAGATTAATTTTCTATTGTCAACCTCATTTTACCCCCCTCAGTCAATGGGCGCAGTCGTATTTCATTCTCGACCATGCATCCGTTAGAGTACACTGGCCTCATCGACGCCGCGAACTCTAATCAGCGACAGGACTTCCTGTCCTTTGCAGGGAACGCACACCGTTCTTCCTTGAATACTGGATTATTCAACTTCTTGAGAGATGAACAGGGCCAAACAGACTGTACAGATGGCTATGCGATCTTCTCTGGAAGGGGACAGAACGCACGATCCGACAAAGGCGGTGTCTTTAGAGCAGATGCGGAGACCAGCAACTATAATGCCGGGATGAACTTCTGGAGCTGTGCACTATTCCCCAACGTCACGAGTGCGCTACTTGACGACGGGCTATCGCTACAGAATGAGACTTTCCTGCCCGATCATTACGCCCAGCCAGTAGCCGGTACTTCAGCAACGGTCGTCTCTTTTCTGTCCGTTTGTCTATCCTCTTGGTGCGGCGAGTCTAGCGACTGTAACGCATCATCTTGTGCCATGGAGCAACTTACGATCGGAGACTCGATGCTTTCAGCTGCCAGTGTCGATACTTGCCTAGACCACCTGTGTTCTCTGAGCGCGAAGAAGCGAAGCAACCCCGACATCGCAGGTATAGGGGTCATCATCTCATACTTCATACAATACGCGTTCACAGCGGCCGGTCTGTGTGGACTATTAGTCTGCGCCATTTTAATACGCTGGAACATACGACGGACCAAGTCTCAAAGTGGTCGAGACTGTCCTGATGAGAAATCTGACTCCTCTTCGTCATTGCCCATTGTCTTGAGTGTAAAAGAAACCCTCGTCATGGCTCTGGATGACTTCCAGCGCGCGCAGTGTAGTTTCGCAATCGCCATCAATATCGCCTCCCTCGTCACATTGCAACTCAGATCCCACGCCATCTCGTACGTAGACCGACGTGCCATGATAGCTGGCAGCGCTTCCGGGACGCTCTCTACCTGCCTTGTCCTTGCGGCACTCATGGAGAGCAACAAGCGGCACTCGAAGTTTACTTTTTGGCTTACATTCACGACATGGGCTATATCGCTCAGCGTCGGGCTCCATCCCCAGATATTTAAATATAGAGATTCCACAAGCGACTACCTCACCAAATATCCGCCGGTCTGTGGGAAAAGTCCACCGGTCAATGTGTGTGGTGGAGAGCCAGATGTGTTCCGCAATGCCTCAACGATGTTGCTCATTGCTATTGCAACCATGCTAGCATTGACAGGCTGGCAATTACAACCCGCTCTGCGACGATTTCGAAAGCAGCCGCTGGATACCGATCCACGGTTGAGTCGCGTGCGCTTTCTCATGTGCCCTTTGGTTGGCATCACTGGCATAGCCTACCTCTTCTTCATCACGTACGTGAGGCAGATTATAAAGGAGAAGGATTGGGAAGTGGATTGGTCATTCGGGCAGGTTGTTGCGATTTGCTCATGGTTGCCTACAGTTTTTATGTTGGCCAAGTGCTTTTTTCACGGCCCATGTCAGGATCATACAGACCAGATGCCGGAGACCCTTGGGGTGACGAGAGTAAGCGATAGAGAACATCTCCCCGAGTATGGGTTCATGCGAAGCAACATTAGACAGGAAGGTGGAGGGACACCACTCCTTGCACAAGGGCATGGGACGAGCTTTAGCGGCCGCACCTTGACGGTCGACTCATCTGCAGCTGGATCTTCAACAGACCTTGGCTCCGTATGAGAGGAATGTGCACAGTGGTGTGTAGAGAGCCACTTTGGAGTTAGTTGTATGTGGACGCGATCATATACAGCTCTACAAATTCCCCATCACTAGCTCCTGAACAACATCAACCCAGCCTCCTCAGCATCAACCTCATCTTCGACCGCATTCTCAACATCGTCATGCTCTCCAAGACCGAGTCTCTGCCCAAACAAACTACTGAACAGCTCGTCTCTTTGCCTGTCACCCCACTCTCCCCTCTCCTCAGGTGCCATGAAGTTCTGCAACTTCTCCTGTACCGTATAGCGCAATCTCCGTCCCTTACTAGCCTTTGTGTCGACAACCTTCTTCGTTTTGGCGTCGCGTGCGACTTGCCACGGTGCTTGGACAACGAACTCAGCGGCGCCATTGGCGTTGAGATCTGCGGACCGCTGTTCCAGGAGCTCTTTGAGCATGAGACCGTAGAAATCGGCGTCATCGTAGATATTATCATCCGGAAGAGCGCCCTTGACGGACGATTGAAGAGGTGCACATGACCGTGGCTGGTGAGTTCGCGCTACAAGATGCGATGATGTAAGTTGCGAATCGAGCACCTCAGTCAGAGTTTGTTGCGCGGAAGCGTTCAGACGTGCTTTGTTATTGGTGGTCGTCGTGGCTTTAGTCTTATTTGACCAGCGTTCCAACACAGCTTTGCGGTGAGGTTGGGTATAGGAATCACTGGTGCGGATTTGGGACCAAATTTCGGAAGAAGGCGTGGCGGAGTCGAAAGTTGGGCGCTTGCGCTTAGTTCCCGTGCGATTTTCTTCCAGGGACAGACGCAGATCAGTGAGGTTATTGAGGAGGGTCAAGGCTGCAGTCTCAGCAGCCTCAATCGATGCGTCTGGTGCGGCCTCGGTCTTGTGGGGCTCTGCAAACATCGAGTTGGTCGAGATCAGAGCTTTCTGCAGACGGATGCGAGTGTTGAGGAGCGTGTCGAAGTTTTTGCGCTGCGTCTTGACCGCCTGTCCCTTGGCAACATCCGACTGTGCACTGGCGGCGATTGTCGAGGTGAATGATTTGCTGTCCTTGAGCATGTCGCGCACGGTGGACTTCCTAGCTGTGTCTTCTTCTTCAGACGCATCATCCTCGTCTTCGTCATCGTCGTCGGGAGCACTACCGTCCGAGTCGCTGTTTGCAGACGCGCCTTCCATGTCATCATCATCATCGCTCATCTCCTCGTCCAACTCCGCGTCGGACCCCTCTTCACTGCTTTCCGCACCATTGATCTGTAGTCCGTCTAGCCCTTCCACATCACCATCATCGCCTGCCTCGCTGTCGATCTCCTCAAAGCCTGCGAATGGGTCGTCGCTGTCGCTCTCTTCCAGCTCTTTCCTACTGACACCGCGACCAGTATACTCTGGGCCAAGAGCTACCTCGACAGGTTTCCTGAGCTTACTCTTCCCCACTGCGGCATAGTGTTCGCGCCCGGCTTGGTCATCTTCTACGTCTGAGACGTCGCCATCAGATCGATCGTCGTCGCTGGAGCTGGGGGCCGGGTCGTATAGAGACTCAGGGTCAAAGTCTGCGATTACGTTAGTGACGAGATCCATGTACGAGCAAGCTGCCATGTACCTCTGGTCTTTGACTTCTCCATGGCGATTTCTGGCGTTGTATGGTTCTGTGGGTTGCAACGGGATCAGATGTGCAAAGTTGACCTTGGGCCCCACAAAAAAGTTCGAGCTGCGTCGGCGGATTAAAGGGCCGATGCGCGTCACCTCCGCGTCCAACTCCGCAACACCAGCTGCAGCGCACCACGCTATGTGGAAGCCACGCCAGTTTTCGACTTTGCGATGTTTACAGCATGAAAACCCTCTTGTACGTCAATCGATCTGTGCAATGGAATGCCAATAAGAACATGGGCTAAAGACCTGTCCAGGGTCTCCCGCGCTCTGGTGCCCCCCCACAACTACCGCGAATGCAACGCGGCCTACCACAGAAGAGAAGCATAAAAGATGTGAAGAAAGTCATCGCAGTGTCGTCTGCAAAAGGGGGGGTAGGAAAGAGCACGATTGCTGGTAGGTCACACCGTGCGTCCCATCTTCCAAAGACACAGCACTGATGGACTGCCAGTCAACCTCGCCCTCTCCTTCGCTCGGCGAGGCTACAAAGCGGGCATCCTCGACACAGACATATTTGGGCCATCGATTCCAACTCTCCTCAATCTTTCTGGTGAACCCCGCCTGTCAGCTAGTCAGTCGGAGACCTACCCTCCTACTGAGACCCTCGCTCTGACAATGTACCCTAGACAACCAACTCCTTCCTCTTTCAAACTATGGAATCAAATCAATGTCGATGGGCTATCTCATTCCTGAGTCTTCGCCTGTAGCATGGCGAGGCTTGATGGTCATGAAGGCGTTACAACAACTATTACATGAAGTGGACTGGGGTGGGCTGGACGTCTTGGTGCTCGATATGCCACCAGGTACTGGTGACGTGCAGCTCACGATCACTCAGCAATTGACCCTCGATGGCGCGATTATCGTATCGACCCCCCAGGATCTATCCCTCAAGGACGCCGCGAAAGGCGTAGAGCTGTTCAACAAAGTCCATGTCAATCTGCTAGGTCTGGTCTGCAACATGGCAGGTTTCAAGTGCTCAAGTTGTGGTGACGTACATGAGATCTTTGGAAGTATGACCAAGATTCGCAGTATGTGTGACAAGTACCATCTGAAGATGCTGGGCGAGATTCCGCTGCACGCGAGCATTAGCGCCAACACTGATCGTGGAAAACCTACAGTCGTGGCCGAGCCAGAAGGAGAACAAGCAATGATATTCGGGAAGATTGCGCAAGATGTGGAAGGCTTAATTGGGCTAAAGGAAGCATAGAAGGTTATCCTAGCTTGTTGGTAGTAACGGCCCTTGTGATGATAGCTTCGCTGACAGGGCCGGTAGTGCCAGTTCCACATTTTGCCTCCCCGACCATCTGCTCAACAATCAGCTCAACGCTCAGGTTTTGCACAACATGGAGACGATTTGCATGTACATGTGCTGTTTATGAGGCCGACCGAGTCATCTTCTTTGGCATACAACGATAGGTGCATCAAGAACGTTCAGCGCTGAATACAACTACGCATTGCTCGCTTCGATACACGTGCATTGATTTGTTCAGGACATCGGGCGCATTACATTACCTCGGTGTCGCGACCAAAACTCAACAACGGACTCATAAGATACCCCACAATGACCCCGCACGCGATTGAAGACTTCACTGCTTCAATACTTGAGCCATTGTGGAGTAACCATCCTCCGCGAATGTACCCCACCAATATCAACCTGACTGACCAAGACTTGATTCAGTCGTCATGATATGCGACTAAGTGTGTTTCACGTCATTAATCGCACCCAAGACCGTCCACTTACTGATCATGATCACCACTTGGGCTGCATAGGATATGTGTCATTCTTGTACGGTCTTGTAGTGACAAATACACTAACTCTCGAATTGGATGACGACGTGCTTGACACGAATTCTATATGTGCACTTTGAAGTTATGTAAGGTCAACGACCATTTACTGTTCCACCAGCCCTCACACAACCCGAGATAGAGTTATAACGCAGTATAAACGCGACGCTTTGCACTACTGTGAACTTCACGAAAAAGGAACACGTTATTGCATAAGTGACGGCTCTCGGAACGGGGATCAGACATCGGCGGATAATTCCATCGGATCCTCTCTAGCAATATATTCCAAATTCCAGAGTATGGCACCAGACCTCAATTCCATAGGCAGCGACGGGCGATAGGATTAATCGACTTATGGTTTAAGTGGCTACGATATCCCCAACATCGTCTACAATGTGAGACTCTGGATGCCCATGCTATCACATGGCTATGTAATCCTCGTTACTAACAATATATCCAGGATCCGTCGTCTCGCAAACTTAAGGTCTTGACCATTGGAGCCGGTTTGTCGGGGATTCAGACAGCATACCAGATTCAGGAGTACACAAATAACGTAGAGCACGTCATCTACAAGAAGAGTGGTGGGCTAAGAGGCACATGGCCAGAGAATCGGTACCCAGAGGTGATAAATCTCATTGACATCGATGTGGGCGTTTAGACTGATCAAATAAAGGCTGCGCATGTGATGTACCTTCTCGCGCTTACCCCCTGAACCTCGCGCTTAACCCCGACTGGCCACGCCTCTTCTCATATGCGCCTGATATCCTCAAGTATCTTGAAAAGGTGCGCGATGTCTTCGATCTGCGCCAATTCATGAAATTCAACACCGAAGCGACACGGACCGAGTGGCAAGATGATATAGGTAAATAGAAAGTGAGCTTGCAGCAGAAAACTGCATATGGGGAAAAAAAGGAGATCACAGAGGAGTGCGGTCTTCTCCTCTACGCTACCTGAATCTTGAACAACTACGAATGGCCCGCCATCAAGGGCATCGATAGCTTTAAGTGTCGCATCCGTACACACAGCGACTTGGCCAAATGGTTACGCAAGCGAAGAGTGGAAGAAAGATCGCGTCGCTATCATTGGTTCAGGTGCATCGTCCGTACAGACTGTGCCAAACATGCAACCCCACGTCAAGCATATGGACATCTACTTTCGCACTGGTGTATGATTTGTGCAAATCGTCAACAACTACGGCCAGAATAAGGAGTACTCGGAAGAAGAGCGCGATGAGTTACGCGAGGACCCAAAGAAGCTTTTGGCAGCATATGCTAAGGATATTGAGAACCAAATCCATGGTCTTTGGGGCGCATTCTATAGTGGCAGCGAGGCGCAGAAAGAGTTGTAAAGAATCTTCAGAGAGAGAATGGGCGAGTTTATCAAGGACAAAAGATCATTGGAAGGCTTCACGTCGAAATTTGAGGTTGGATGTGAGTTCCTCTGCAAATCCCGGATCTACGTGATGTTCTGACTATATTTTAGGTCGGCGCATCACGCCAGGAGATCCCTACATGAACACGATCCAGAAAGAGAATGTAGACGTGCACTTTACATCTGTAGATGAGATCAGAGAAGGGTGTCATCGGTAACGATGGAGTAGAACGAGTTGACACCATCGTCTGCGCCACCGGCTTCGACGTGACATACTGCCCACGGTTCCCCGTCATCGGCAAGAACAGCATAGACCTCTATGAGAAGTGCAAAGTCGATCCAGAAGGCTATCTTGGCCTGGCAGTCCCCGATATGCCCAACAATATGATGTTCATTGGTTCAACATGGTACGTACTCGTCTTTACACCCTTCCACCACCCATCACACCGTTGAAAGAGTTCCCACTGACGACGCTATAACAGGTCTGAGAACGGCTCAGTAACTAGCCCCCTCCTCAGCGTATGCCAATACACACTCCAAGTCATTCAAAAGATGCAACGCGCACACATCAAGTCCTTCGTTTCACGCAAAGACAACCGACTCCTTTAACGCTCATGCACAAGAATGGATCAAGCACACCGTCTGGAAAAAATCCTGCCGCTCGTGGTACAAAGACAACAACACTGGTCGCGTCAATGCTGTGTGGCCAGGCTCATCGAACCACTATGCTGAGGTGATCGAGACGCCGCGTTATGAGGATTTCAATATCGAGTATCCGAATAGCGATGTCAGTCCGTCTTTGGCGATGGAGAATATTGACCCGAAGTGGTTGGCGGCTATAGGGTATGAGAGGACTGCGAAGAAAGTAGAGAAGGCGAGAGAAGAGAAAGAGGATGTGATTGTTGAGAGAAACAGCACGGATGGGGGCGAAGGGGGAAATAGTCTGACGTTGGGACATGAGTCTAGATATGCAATCATCTCAGGAATGAATACCATGACCTTATGCCTTAGTAACTATTGTTTTTAGACCTATCATCTAACGGAGACTTCTTAAAGGCGTTCAGGGTTCTCCTACAACGACCCCATTTGGCATTACGAGTCCCATCGGCAACCCCCGGATCCATGGATCCCGGTAGGTTTCTCCCTTTGCTTCTGCTAGCACCTGCTCAACATCCTTGTACATGTCGTATCTATCAATCAGGGTCAGTGAGATGAGTAACGACTTTCATTATCGTTTCACCTACGCGTTCATTTCTTCAATTGTCAGTGTATCCCTCTCGTTTTCAACCTGGTACGTCTCGCAATTCGCCTTGTTCGCAGAGAATCCAATTCGTTCATTGATGTTGTATGCAGCTTTGGCCGCGGCAGCTTGGACGCGAGTTGCGCGGGGAAGTCGCACCTTCTCGTACACCTGAAGTGCATCTTGTACATCGCCTGTGAAGTATCTTTGGTTGAAGATGACACCCAGGGCACCTGCATCTTCGATCGCCATGCACGCTCCCTGACTTTGATGTGGCATCATCTTCCCGTGTTAGCAGAATTTCAGTAGCTGGTAGTGTAGTACGGAACTCACTGGATGCCCCGCATCACCAAGCAAACACACATTTCCCTTTTGAATATGGGGATACGGCTCGTGAACCCACAGCCTCCAAGGTCGCACCTCAATACCAATCTCCAAATGCCTCTTTACCTGAGCATCCAACTCCGGATACGGCGCAAGCAACTCCTCCACCGGTCGATCCTCCGCTCCCCACGACTGATTTGTATAGTCGCCCTTGTCACGAGGGAAGAAGCAGTAGTACGACAGCAATTTTCCACCATTGCAAGGCGAGAGAACAATCTTATCCCATTTCCCTTCCTGACCTCCCCAATACTCCAGCGCAGCGTCTTGGGAGTAGTCCACGAGGCCAAGTTTGACAGCGTCGGAAGTCATGACGTTTGCGTGTAGACATTGTTGTTCTGCGGGGCGTTTTGCAGGGGTTACGCCGAGCAGCTTGCGGACAATGGAGCCGATACCGTCGGCGCCGATGATGAGGTCGTGGGTTACGGATGTGTTGTTTTGGAATGTTATTGTTGTGGTTCCGAAATCGATCTCTTGACACTTGGATCATCAGTGCACTGAATACATATACTTTGCTTGGAAAACAACTTACAGCATGATTGACCTTCAACACCACAGGCTTCCCTTCTCCCTCCACATTCAATGCACAGTCCTTCAACATGGCATGCATATACTGTCGATGAAACATGTAATATTCATATCCCCACTTTTCCTTGTAATCCCCCAAATCATACTCGCTCACTGGCTTCCCTGTCTTCCAATCTCGGTTGATCAGTTTCCTCAGCGTGACAGGGTCGCCCATTTGAATGCCTACGCCCCATTCTTCAAGCCACTGCGTCCCGTTTGCGGCGCAGGAAACAGAGGCCCCGACTTCGCCAGCGAAATCGTTCTTCTCGTAGATTGTGACTGTGTGGCCGGCGCGGCGGAGGGCAATGGCGGCGGAGAGACCACCTATGCCGCCACCTACTATGCCGACCGAGAGAGGGCGGAAGCCTTGTAGTGAGGTCTCAGATGGGTCCATTGTGCCTGATGTTATGAGATGCTTGATAGGATAGACCTGGACGGAGCTGTTGTCGAATGTGTAGACGCAATTGGAGAAATGGGGAGGCAGATCTTTGGAATTATACACCCACATGACGTAGTCAGCAGACCTCAAAGCTCTTTCTAATAGATGCTTATGTCGATTACTGGTTGTCTGTTGAGAATGAGTTCATTCCATTAGGTAGCGATAGGATTCCATTACACATGTCCTGCTACCCATTGGAATGGTCCGGTTCGATATCCGATAACATCACGAACTTAAAGATCGAAATCAATACAATTTAGAGCCGTGCGCGTGTTACAGTATCGATTGCTCGATGCAGTGACGATGAGGTACAGCCGACGGATGTACGGTATCGGGAATAGAAGCGTGTCGGAAGCGATCGACAAACGCTGTGATTGGTGCCACTTCCGTAGGCTCCGTTATCTTCGGACCTTCCGCAACGACTTGAGAGACGCAAAAGTTGTTCTTCCAACTGGTCTATATGTACCAAGAAATACCCCCGTATTGATAATTCATACTCGTACCTCCCATACCATATATTTCTGAGCGTCAGCGAAATCGTTGTTGTTGGTGCACTCTCTCTCATGGCCCTGATTGTGAATTAGATCCCGTATCAGGACTTCTAGACCCAGCGCTGTCCCATTTCGTTCGAACAGCGGTATGAAAAAAGGAATTGCGACCGTTAGGTCGAGGCTGGCCTACGGTCCATGTTCAGCTCCAGTCTAGCTGTCGGCGTTGCTGGCCACTACTTTGGCGTCAAGGCTCGGTCGCCACAAAGCCTGGATGTCCAAGCTCGTTGTCCACCATCTGCATCACTATCACGACGTGCTATACGAGCCCATTCCTACAATTGCAAACTATAGATGTCTGGTTTTTAAAAGTTAATGATATCGCTCGCTATCCTCCCTATCGGTACACGGAAAGCGCGATCACACGATCGCAATGCCATCGTAAGGAATGTTCTCCACTGCGCTCAATGGTAAAGCCGTCCATGCTCACAGACGTCCTACTGGCATTCCACGCCTTGGTGACGCAATTTTGTCGGCATTAGACTATTGTAGCTCCAACTGTGAGCGTGACTTCCGCGGTCTCGACTCTTCTTGTCCTTTATCCATGCGTTAGCATGTTGTTCCTGAGCGCTATGGGTCACTGGTGCGGACTTGTGGCGCCTTAACATCTGCTTTAGTTAGCCCTCAGCCTCATGATGAGCGTGCAACAGCCCCAAACGTTTAGTCCTGCGTCTTCCCGTGAGTCTTTGTGAACGCAATAGCAGATTGTGAATAGTCATCTCCACGTATCTTACTATTTGGGATAGGCCCCTTTTTGTAAGCTGTGAGACAAAATCTCTCTTCTCCTCAGCGGTCTGTCTTGCCTTCAGTCCACTCATCACACATGTTGGTTTCCAGGCCATTATCTTGATCAATAATGGCAGATTCACTAGCTCAAGTGTGGCTTTGGGTCACCAGCTCTAGTGACGGCAGTGGGCGGCAAAGCCCCACCGTTCGCTTTCGCTACAACTAACTCAAATTACTTTGCATTGCAGGGACAATTCACAGCAACAGGTACAAATTGTTGCCTTAGAGCTTCATGATTCGATTTGGCTGACTAGATGTAGCTGGAGGTGCCATCTGCTCATTGCCGACCGCATCACCTATCACACCAGTCTTGTATGGCTCCGGTCCGGCCAGGACCTGCAATGTGCTGAGTGGATCTTCCACATACACGAGTTTTGCCTGCCCAACTGCCATCAACAACTTTTCCTTGCAGGTGAATACGATTTACAGTTCCAAGGCTTGCCAGGAGGACTTGTGCCACGGTCCTTCTCCGTCGCGCTTCCGACTCCCATCATCGTGCGAGCTGCGCGAACTCAGACCGTCTTTGTCACACCGACATCTTCGCTTGATGTCGGCGCGTCCAGTACATCTGTAGACGTCCCATTTAGGCTGTCGTCCAGCTCTTTGATGTCCAACGTCCCATCTGCAAGTCTCCCAATCAGTAACAGTCTCTAGAGCTCCCAAGCCAGTATCTCAACATTTGCAAGTGCAACCACGTTGAGCAGCAGCAGCGGCAGCAGCAGTAAAGCTGTTCCGAGTACTGGTGGGGTCAACTCAGCGCCAAGTTCATATGGGGCCTCAGCATCGGCTTCTGTAACGACTTCTGCCAATCCTCGGACCACTCTAGCAATTATTGCCACGCATACTTCGAGCAACTTGGCTTCTAGCCCAGCACTTAAGATTTCCCCTGACGCTACATGCGGCGGTAAGGATGGGTACACGTGTAAGGGATCGAAATTCGGGAACTGCTGCAGTCGAAATGGATGTAAGTATCACCTTTAGATAGATACATCATCTTTGGGGCCCACTAACGTCTGCTTAGGGTGTGGCAGCTCGTAAGCTTACTGTGGCACCGGATGCGCTCCTGGCTTTGGTAACTGCATCAATGAACGCTCTGCTATCCAGGATTCCGAAAACAAGCTACAAGTACGACAAGCTGATATCACTGGCGCGGCCCCTGACGAGACCTATCCACCCATTCCAACAAGTACTTCACTTACCACAACGGTATTTGAGACAGTGAGGGTAACAGCGGGACATGTACCAAACACTAGCACGATATCTGGATCGCCTAGCACACCGGCGTCCACTTCACCTGCGATACCCTCCAGCTTCTGCCTAAAGGTCGTCACACCAAACGTCCTGTCGACGGACTGGCTGGTAAAACAATCGAGTCTTGGTAGCAATGGGGCTTTCCCACTAGATCCCACCGACGGAGGCAATGGCACTGTCGCACGCTTTTACCTCGATGCCAACAACCGGATAAAAATCAATGTTCCAGGGTTGTCGAATGTGAAGGCAATTGGGTACTCGCTAGGAACCGGGGCATTGATTCGATGGAACGACGATTACACTGGCTTCAATCCGATCATATGTTCAATTTGCACTACAACTGCCGCTTACCGTAGCCAGCAAATCCTACAGTGCACCGGAGGTTCCATTGATCAGCCTGTTCGTACATTCACCGGCTCCCGATATGATGAATATCTCGGGATAGTCCGTCTCGACGGGTCAACTGACCTTGAGGTTCAGTATAGTACCATCCCAACTAATTTCATCGTGGACCTGGGTCTTTTCACCGGATGAGATTGCCCGGATGGAGATGGCCCAATGTAGTTCCTGCATTAACGGTTTGCGAAGCCAATCTTCGAACACTCATTTAATTTACTCTTTTTAGAAGTATTTCGGCCTTGCAAGACATGTGTACTGGTTGTCAACAGTATTTGTCCTCTGGAAGGATGCTTTATAGCAAGTGCAGCGCAGACTAATCAGCTCTCGCCAAGTAATAGCGCATGCGTCCCATTGCAATTTCACTCGGGTGTGACGACGGAATACCATCAACTATGAAACTTGGACTGCCGAGTATTTTACGAGACCCAGACTTCTTATTATCGTCTGAATGATTTGGTTATAGGCGGTGAGTTCATTGGGATATATGCTTCCCTCCACCTCTGATGTATTCGTTGTAGAATGGTGTCGGTCGAGTGTGCATAAAGTCAAAGACACGCACACGAGGAAGCTACTGTTTACGCGGCATAGTGTAATCACACAAATTAAGTGCTTGAAGTGATCTCGACAGGGTCCCACAGGTGATGTGATTGGGCAACATGCCACTAGTCAGAATATCTAGTAGCGTTGCTGATAGTTCTGCTGAGAATACTCGTCGCTTTGATCACCTTGCTGCGGAAAGCCTTGTCGAGGGTACTGCTGAGACGGACCAGATTGTTATGAGTAGTCTTGCTGGGGGTAGCCTTGCTGGGAGTAGCCTTGCTGGGGGAAGCTTTGCCGTGGTGCCTGAGCATACTGCTCAAGCCTGTAGTCTTGAGATGGTTCTGGGTGGCCTTGCTGACTATAGCTTTGGTACGACTGAGTGTACTGCTCGGCTCTGTGCTCTTGCGGTCGGTATTGTTGCCGTTGCTCACTATCAACCTGCTGCGAGGAATTGTTGTCACTGTATCCACCCTCTGTGAAGGTTGGAAGTCGCTCAGATGATTGTGGCCCTGGCTGGTATCCACCGCCCATCTGTGAGGCTTGTGTTGGTGTTCCGACGCTGACATTCTCGTTCCCAATGTCATCTGGCACATCAATCTTTACGTCAGGTAAGTACTTCTGTACCTTCTGCTCCACCATAGCCTGCACAAAGACCCAGCTCTCGCGCTCAAACTTGCGATGACCGCCGTTGACGACGCCCAGAATACTCTCTCGTAGAGTCTCTTGCACCTTTTGCACAAGCGCGCGAACCTTGTTAAGAAGCTTGACTTTGATGTCATCTCCGAACCCACGATCAGCCTGCTCCGAGGCGTCACGATCAAGCTGCGAGTCGAAAGGATTGCCTCCCAAAATCTTCTCAAGAGGGCGTTGGAACTCATCTGGCAGTAACTCGAACAGCTGCTTCTCGATCTCGCCCAACACTTTCCTAAAGTCAAGTCGTACTTCTCTGTGCACCTTGGCGAGACCCGTGCTCAACTTGTCACTGATGACTTTGGAGAAACCTCCACCACCTTCACTCCTATCGCCATCGCGGTCTGCATCATCAAACCCTCTTGCGGACCCGTCTTCTCGAGACTTCTTGCCGAACAGACCCCCAAGGCCCTTTACCAGATCGCCTACTTGATCGACAAGCTCAGCTTTGGCACCGTCTCCAAGATCGCGCGTGCTGGTGTTTCCTCGTAGCCATCGCTTGATGTGATCAAGAGCTATGCGCGTGAACTGTTCTGCAATTGGAGCATGCTGAATGCGGAGCTTGTCCGCCACCGTTTGCTTAATATCGGGGCTGATCAACCGAGCCGTGTCCTCCGGATTCCGTGAAGCATTCTTGATTGTGCCACTCATCATACCAAGAAGTCCACCAATTTCCAGGCTTTGCCCTCCTCCTTTTGTATCGTCAAGGTGGTCCTGAACAGCGTTGAGGGCGGAGGAGAGAAAACCACGGGCCCCCTGAGAAATGTCGCCATCTTGCGACCTACTCTGGTCTGTGCCACTGTGTCCCTCCGTAAGATCGAATATGTCACGCACGTCGCCGCCTGCTTCATCAGATATTTGACTGAAACTGCGGGTCAATTTGGCGATCTCGCTAGCGAATGGGAGTGATTGACCGCCATAAGAGTCCGGCGCTGCATCGTTGAGGTTCCAAGGGCCACGGCTGCCATCCGAGGACACAGCTTTGTCCTTGTTGAAAAGCGAGCGGAAGGCATCGATGACTTGAGTCTCCAGACTGTCGATCGTTTTCTGTTGGAAGAGCTCAAGTTCAGCTGTGATGCGGGGTTGTATCTGGGGTGCGAGTGAGTCAACGTAGTCATCGACCTTCTTCATCAACACCTCGGGAATTCCATTTGACGACATTGCGATGGGGCGAAGATTGACAAGTGTAATCAGGGCGTGGTCCACAACGCGGAGAGGTACCTGGTGATAGAGTGGCTGGGTAGAGTATGGCGGTGCGGGACGAAAGCGAAGCGAAGGTGGGGGCTGCCACGGTGGCTGAGCTTGGGCGATGACGCTGCATTGCATACAGCCAAACTGCACACCATGATCGGCTTCCTTTCGTCCTGTCCGGCATCCATCTGCAGCCGCGCACACAGAATGTGTCCTCAGTTTTAGACACGCAAGGCCAGATTGCGCCTAATTAGCACATGCCGCTGCTCAATTCGTGCCAAGATCTAATCAGCCCCGCCTATGTATGGAATCTCCACCGGCGCCCGCGGACCATTATGGCGAAGCGGCAACTTCAACTAATGTGAACAAATAACATGCGGAGTAGCATCGTGAAAACCTTGCTGTGCGTCTTATGTACACATGGTATCCTGCACATGCCTGAGCACCGAATGCTATGATACTTCCATCCCTTTGACAGTCTGAAGTCACCAGCGCCATGCGGAGCAACATGCTGTGAGAAACTATAGCATGTAATCACAGTTCGGCCAAGAATTCGTCCTGCGCAAGTCAATTGCAATCAATCACCAATGTCTCTCTGATATTTCTCTCATCGGTGTTTTTTATGCCGAGGTTTGTTGAGCCCTGCAATAAGTCATGTACTTCATACAGCGCATAGCAGAAGTACGGTGACAGCCATGGTGTAAGCATAGTACATATCACCGAAGCTAAACAATACTGGGCCCAACTCTGTATGCGATACACTGGACATCTTGGCCAACTCATGGTATTTTTAAGAGCCTTTCAAAGACCACACTAAAGAAGATGAAGGACTCTCAAGACCATTGAATGGCCCTATCTCGGACGCTTGGTAGGCCATTCTCGGCGCCGAAGACGATTCATGCGACCAACACTTCCCCATGGAATCAATTATCCCGGAGGCACACAGAAGCCTGGTTAGCAAACCTGTATGGTATAAAGCAGGTAGCCTGCACAGTATGCAGCTTCATTGACAACTCTTAGGTTGACGCTTTCAACCGTCCCTTCGTTCATCAAAAGCTTCAACAACTCAATGGAACCTCTCCAACTCCTCTCACCGCGCAGGGTGATCCAACTCGTGTCGCACTCACTCCTGTTCAGTGCCATTCTCACGGGCGCAGCAGCGCAGGATGACTCATCGAGACTGCGAGACTGTTTGACTACTGCGAGTCTTTCGACAACCTTTTCTGATGCGCCGAACTGGCAGACCGTTACGTCGCCATGGTCTCTCCGTTTCAATCCCGAGCCTGCCGCGGTTGTGGTTCCACACAACAGGGACGACATTGCGACTGCGTTAGCATGCGCTGTTGATGCTGGTGTCAAGGTCTCGCCTTTGAATGGAGGCCATTCTTATGGAGCTTACGGTCTCGGTGGTGTGGATGGTGCCCTTGTGCTCAACATGGAGCGCTTCACCGAAACGAGTTTCGATGCAAAGACGGGGTTGTTCACGTACGTTGAAATCTGTATTCTATCTATATAGACATGAGTACTAATGAATACAGCTACGGTCCTGGTAGTCGCGTTGGCCCCGCTGCGACATGGCTATGGGAGAATCATGGTCGACATTTTCCCCACGTGCGCGCGAACTGGGTGGGCTTGACCGGATCTACTATAGGAGGTGGTTTCGGAACCACCAGCCGATTTCTGGGAACGCCGATGGATAATCTTGACAGCGTCGAGCTGATGCTGGCTAACGGCACGATCGTCAAGGCTTCTCGCAAGGAGAATCCGGACCTCTTCTTCGTTGTACAAGGCGCCGGCTCCTCGTATGGCATTATTTTGTCGCTTACAACGAGGACATGGAAGCCGGAGTTTCAGCTCGCTACCAACTTCACCATTTCACTGGGCAATGTAGATCTCGATACTGGAGTCCAAGCGCTACTCGATATCCAGGAGTGGGCCATGAAAGAAGCTCCAGACACTTTTGCATTGCGATGGCAGCTAGCAGGGGAGTGGAACGGTAATGGGTACTTCTACGGTAACCCTGCCGACTTCGATCGTATCTTCGCCTCGCTCATCGAGCGCCTCCCTAACACTACCACGACCACCAAGAGTACCACAGACTTCTGGTCGATGGAGACCATTTCCACACCTCAGTTGAATGGTACTACAGACACCTTCCCAGCTCGCGTCATGTATCTCCAGGCTCTTGTTCTACGATCTGATCAACCATTCACGTTTGCATCAGCCAAAGCACTCTACGAGCACACCACGCTTGCTTTCAACCGAACAGACCTGACTGAGTTCGGTTTCCTAGACCTGTGGGGCGGTGTGTCGCGCAATGTGAAGGACAGCGCCCAGGCGATGGCGTATGCCAACAATCAGTGGTTGATACGATGGGAAGGACGTCTCGCTCCGGGCTTGACGCAATGGCCAGCTGATGCGACCGAGTATATGCAAGCTGGGTTCCGTCCATTCCAGGAGCAGTTGAAGAAAGAGGGTATCCCTTTGCGTGGCTTCGTGAACTATCGCGACACGGAGCTTAATGAAGAGCAGTGGAGCGTGAGGCTGTACGCGAACAATTTCGAGAAGATGAAGCGAATCAAGGCCAAGTATGACCCACAGGGCGTGTTCACAACGCATTCGCAGAGTATTCCTTCATCTTAAGCAATAGTAATAGACTATCTCTACTAGTATTCTAGGCGTACTATATTAGTATAGAACCTAAGATTAGCAAGGAAGGACTCTTTCCTAAAATATTATCTACTTTTAAATATTCTTGATTTTCTTACTTATTTAACTAAGAGTATTATACTAAGCAATCCTTAAATTAAGTACTAGATTAATAATAAAAGTATAGAATTAAAGTAGTATATTAATTAATTATATGTAAGCATGCTAGCAATAAGCTTTATATATAGTTATTACTAGTAGACTATTAGAAGAATTATAATAAATATTTATCTAAGGAACTTATTTATATTAAACTAATAAATATTAAGAAGTATTACGCTAAACTATTACCTATACTATATAAGGTAAAATATGCGTTACTAAGAGTAGCTAGGAACTCTTACTTTATCTAATTCTAACTTATAACGTACTCTACAGGCAAGTAGCTAGCATAGGCAAGTAGCTAGACTCTACTAAGACCCTACTAAACTTTATACTACACAACGTAATGCATAATAAATAATAATAGTACGTAGAAATTATAGTAAGCTAATCTACTTAGAAATACTCTTTACTTCTTGCTTACATATTTACGCGTTATACCTAGCCTTGCTATAGCGTCTATAGCAACGTTACGTAGATTTACCTCCTTTAGCGCGCATCCTCTTTGCTACTATAAGGATCTAAGTAGCTACAATATAAAGCAGCTAGTATTAGAATATAAGGGTTAGTTCTTAAGTATAAATGTTAGAGGAATGTAGACAGGAGGTACTTGTGAGGATCTAAGTGGCTACAATATAAAGCAGCTAGTGTCAGAACGCAAGGGTTAGTTCTTGAGTATGAATGTTAGAGGAATGTAGACAGAGAGGTACTTGGTACTAAGACAGTAAGAGTGCGCTTCTATAAAGAGTATTAAGAAGGTTAAGTAGTAAGAACAATGTATTGCTTCCTATTATTTAGGTTAAACATAATATACTGTAAGAGTCTATTATCTTTGCTATATACTATACTATATAAGAGTTAATTAGTATAATTAGTATAATTAGTACTACTAAGCAAGCTAAGCAACTAATCACTAAGCATTGTCACGTGACCCGTTGTTCTGCTTAGCGTACTATCCCTAGTAGGGTTTAGCAGTTCTAGTGCGGTCTTTGCGACGTAGGTCTGCAGGGCAAGATTATAACAGATGCTGCCTAGGTCCTTACTCCCCTATCTAGAGTTATAAGCTAAGCTAAAGCTATTAACATTAGTAGCAGTAGTCTATATAACAACTTAGGCGTTAAGGTATCTAAAAGGAGCTTGACTCTGCTTAAAGGTATATAGGAGTACGCGCAGGGTCAAGCAATTAGGGTTAGGGTTAGGGTTAGGGTTAGGGTTAGGGTTAGGGTTAGGGTTAGGGTTAGGGTTAGGGTTAGGGTTAGGGTTAGGGTTAGGGTTAGG
>MU006326.1:0-32222 GCA_010093695.1 Plenodomus tracheiphilus IPT5
GCCAGACAACTTCCGCGCGAGGTCTCATACCTTCCTACTCACCTGTCACCCCTTTGGACCAGGATAGAGCAGTATACCCCCTCCGTGTAACAATAGGATTATAAATATTAATAGATGCTAGCTTAACATGTTAATACACTTAATTATTATAATCTACTTATAATTACTAGGCTAAATAATAGTAGCTTAACTAATAGTATTAGAGATTATTATAACCTTTAATATTAAAGTAACTCTTATTATAAACCTAGTCTTATTAAAGTTATAGATATTCCTATTAGGTATTTTATATATGTTATATATATTCTAAATAAGCTAAAACTATATATTAATTCTATTAGGATCTTTATAGCAAGCGCGATAGCTATAGAATTTCCTATTCTACTTTCTTTAAAGCTCTAACTAGCACTTAACAAAGTATAACACCTACTTCTAGCTAAGTAGTAGAGGAGAAGGATCTTAGCTACATATAGTAAGTAGAGCGTCTACTTTTTATTATATGTTAATAATCTAGAGTAGAAAGCCTTGTTAATTAAGGTCTAGGATCTACTAAATAAGAGACTGCTCTTTAATAAGGCCTAGCTTAAGGTTAACTAATAGAGTCTTAGTCTTTAGCTTAATACCTTAAAGGCGCGTCTATAATACTAATTCTAGTATATTAAAGGTAGTTATAAGGGCGTAGATAGACTAAGAAGGATTATTTTAAAATAATATAGTAGTAAGTGTAAGGACGCAGGTCCGCACCCGCTACGCTATACAACCAAAAGGTACGTATGATCAATGAACATTGATCATAGTGTGCGGAACAGTATATATGCGCAGACATTGTACTCTGCTCGCTACGAGCCATCTTGGCTGCCCCGCAGGGTCACGTAAGCGCAGCCTTACAGTAAGGCTTATTCTACCTTCTTTTAAGAGTAATTAAGAGTGTTATAGTAGTGCTATAGTTAATAGGATGAGACGCGTTGTACGCGTTTTAGTAGGGTGCGTAGGATACTGTTCTGCGCAGCTTACTGTCCGAACACGTTACTAATAGAACACGTTAGGTGCTAGCTCCAGCATACGCTTACACTACTAAGTCTGCCTCACCTAAAGGTTTGCTCTATTAGGGCAACATCATGTCTCTACAAAATTAAAATTACACCAAATGTATTAAAGAATCCTGCCTTTCTCGAATGTTCTATGCATAGACTGAAGATGCGCGTTGCGTGTCCTCGTTGTTTACTATGCTATGGTAGTCATCAAATGCGCCGAGGCACAATCAAGGTTTACGCAAAGCCTATTACACTGGTTCAAGCGCTCTTAAGAGCTAGTTCAGCGCATGCCAACGCGCGAAAATAACTTTATGAAGCACATTCGTGTCGTTGGCGAGACAGACGATGGGCTGTTGTTTCACATCCACAACGATAGCTACGACCATCTACCTCCCTGCGACGACAAATGCTGTCCGGAAAACGAGCATGATTGCAATGCTGACGAGATCGACGAGTTGCCACCTCTCACCGACAACGAATGCCATTGTGAAAACGAGCAAGCTGGCAGTGCCAAGGGCAGCTGTGATCAAGAGGAAGGCCCGTCTAAGCAGCACGACAATGACGCAACGAGCGGGGACTTTGTTCGGGACGACTACTATGCTCCCCCAGGCAGCCGTCACATATTGAACTACAGCTTTCTTCGAACCATACGAAACGGAACCGAGCGCTACCCCCTTGCAAAAGAACCCATGGCCGAGGAGCCGTTTGACTTTGCAGGACATGCCCGCGCCGAGGCACAGATGAAGCGCAACACGCCTGGCGACTTTCTTAATCCCTACGAGGACACTGGTGATGAGTTTGTGCTTGATCCCCAGGCACAGCAGGCATGGGACGAGGCGCACGCAGAGGCGCAGGCAGAGCGAAACCCACCCGGGGACTTTGTCGAAGACAACGAGGACCCTGAGGAGGAGACTGTGCCCGGCCACCAAGCCAAGACGAGGTTGCCAGCGGTTCTTGTCTCAAAGCGCGCGTTCGCTGATGCCTTTGCCTCCGATTTGGAGGCAATGGACAAGATGATGGATGATCCTGACATCAAGGATGTTTACGAGTGTTACCTTTGCACCCCCTTCACGCCATGCCGCCGGTGTCTGCGTCTCGCGAGGACACTCTTTACCTCTGAGATGGAAGAGTTGGACATAGAGGACGCGGCGGAATACTTTGAGAACAACCTGGACAATGGCAGAGACGTGAATTCGGAGCAGGATATATGGCAAGTTGACGATGAGGCGGGAGAGGGGTCAGGGTCGGGGTCTGAACCAAGCCCATCCTCGGAGCGGGAAGCGGATGCAGGCCCAGAGGTGGATGCAGGATGCACTCCTGACGCTGCTCGTGTGTCGACCTTCCAAGATGCCGCGTTGGGCCTGCAAGAGATGGATTGTGGTGCCGAAGAGGCAACGCCAAGACGTGTGCACGATACGGAGGAGCCCAGAGGGTTTACGCGCAAGGAAGAAGCGCAGATGATTCACTTTTACATGCAGCGTCATGGCATCACAGAGGGCTGGGAGGTTATGAAGGATCCGCGCGTGCTGCCGGGTAGAGATCCGACGAGGGTGTACCGTTACTTCATCCGACACCTGGCTGCTGTCCCGCGAGCGAAGCAATGTAGGTGCCATCGTGACCGGCGCATAGGATCGCAGTGGTGGGAGAATAACTTTGAACGAGTCCGGTCCACATTTGATTTGCACGGAACGGATTAGGCGGCTGTAGCCATAAAGGCGAGCGGAAGACCAAAGAAGGGTGAAGGGAAGGGAAGGGGTCGAAAACCTCAGGCCAAGCGCGCAAAGCGGTCCGCGTAGGAAGACGCTCGAGCCTTCCTACCCGGATGTTTGTCGTCTGCGAATGGCTCGATGCTTCTACAAGGGAAGATCCTGCTTGACTTGACCCGCTGTGAATGCATGTGCCTCTACGACTACAAATGTTCCCGTGTGAACTTGCCCGTGATTCCTCTTGCAGCCTACACACCATGGGTCATCGAAATCTGGATCGTATGAGAGGTCTGCAAGCGATGCTCAACAGGCACCGAGACGCAGACGAAGAGAGCCAAGATAATTTGACCAACCCCCCACCGCCAGACACCGTGGATCTCCAGCCGACTACCAGCTCTCCCAGACGGGGCTTCCTCGTCCCTACCCTGTTCCATTGCGCCATCCTGTCCGTCACCGTCATCGTTATCGCCATCATTGCTTTCCCGCGCAACCCAGCCCCGGCGATGGCTACCTGGCAAACCCAAAAGGAATACACGGGCCTGGGGACGACGAGACCGTCACCCCGCTACAGGAGGAAGATGCGGCACTGACGCGAAGGATCTCAGAGGATGCTGTGCGCATCATACAGGGCTTCACCAATCTCAGCATCAGCGTCGTCATGGCCACGCTTACCATCGACAGCGGGAATGACTCCGAGTCCGAGGACCAGATCCGGCATGACTGTTGGCGGCTCCTTGTTCTCGTGCGATCCGTGGCGATGATGGCCTCGCAGATGGCACTGTTGGACGCGGACCCTGCTGCCAACCACCAGCCTTCCCGTGCGACGCCGCTTCACGCCGTCAAACTGGACTATTTTAGCAAGTGGGATGCAGAGTACTACAAAGATGGTTACTTTGACATGCTGCAAGGGTTGTTGTGTACGGTCGAGGGCATGAGTGCTGAGCATTTGAGGGAGGCACTGGGCGGCCTCGCAGCGGCATGGGAGACGGAGCTAGACGAGACGGACAAGCTGTACCCTGGGTCTTCCTAAGCGAGGCTGCCAAAAGCTATCCAGTGCAGACGGCGCAGACACAGATCAGCCAATCTACCATGGCAGATGGTATCGTCGCAGCCATGGCTCACAGGCAGTCAAGTTGAAATGCATTGCTAGCTGCCTGCCACAAGAGAATTCGTTCAAGCGAATCCCACAAACCTCACGCACCGTGGTCCTTCATGTCGCCGCAGACATTTCGCAGCCGATTGTGTAGAAACAGTCTGCGCCATTCTCAACCCCTCTTGTGCTGTGCTTGACGCCCCGCTCTAGGCACTAACAGAAGCTGAGGAGGGCGATGCGACTGGACTGCCTGACCCTCTGTAGATTCCCGTCTCATAATGTGATTAAAGTCTAGGTTAACGCTAGATATACCAATCTACGCTACTTGTATTCAAGAGAAGCTCTTTAGGGTTAGCTTTATAGAATATAGTAGTAAAGCTATATAGCCTATCTACAAGCTCTAGTTTAAGATTATAACTAACATAACTTACATGTGCCTATCCCTATAATGTATCAATACACATGACTGCTATTTTAGACGCATAACTATAGGGCATGGTATGTTATTAATTGAACAGGGCAATTACCATTGCAGTCACTACTCCTGCCTCTCTACACTCATCTACTTCTCCCTCTCGCTTCGCCCTTGTTACTACACAAATTGACTGGCTATATACATTTGTGCTACCTCCTCAGACCACCGGCCTGCCTCTCCGCAGATGCGCATCGAAACAATACACACCCTTATCGAAACCATGCATGAAAGCTGAGTCCAAAACCACGATCAACCCGGTGATAGACTACAATGCACATCAGAACCCCTGACCCGCGAGGCGAAGATGCGGCGTAGGAGAAAATATGGAAAAAAGGGGGGAAATTGTAGAAGGGAAGCAAGCGCCAGATAAAGATCTAGTGACAAAGGAGATCCATGAAATACAGTGCAGATTAGAGGTGATCTCCTTATTAGCCTCCTGGCGCGTAAACGAGCCCTGGGTGGTGGCGAAACAATCTGCGACCGCTGTGATGTAGTGGGGCGTGACGTGGAGTGGTGCAGAGTGCTGAGATGATGGTCTGGTCAAGGTAAATGTCAGACGACGTTGCTGGAGGTCTCCGGAGCGGCCTGCGAGGATCTCCGGTTTATGCTCCATTTTCACCGACCGGCGGACTCTCGGCCTCCTCCGTGACAACTGGTGGCGGCACAACACTTAGGCTCTTCCTCTTCTTTCTGTCCTTTTCCTCCTTGGCATTGAGCTCCGGATGGCTTGCCGTGGTTGGACTCATGTTGCTCTTTTTGCTGGGCGCAATGCTGTGGTAGCTCACAGACAACTTGGATGTGCTGTCATTATTGTCGGATTTATCGGCGAAATCTTTCCACTTGCGCCATCCGTCAAAGTCGATGAGGGCTTGCATGCAACCCCATTCTTTGACTTTGCGCTCGAGCCAGACAAAGTTGACAGGCTAGTGGGTGTCAGCATACACTGCCAATGTGCGCGGAAGGAGAGACGTACCTTTGTCAGGAAATCGTTGCATCCCGCTGCCAACGCTTCATGTCTGTCACTTTGCAGTGAACTAGCCGTAAGCGCAACGATGATGACTGGACTCTTGAACATGTTCTTATCACTGAGCTGATCATCCGCGACCACTTCTTCCTGAACCTTGCCATTGTCTCCCAGGCGGTTGTTGGGTGCCTCGCTGCTACCGCTGCTGAAGACACCGATGCTGTTGACACGTTCCAGTCTCCGGATTTCCTTTGTCGCTTCGAGACCGTTCATGACCGGGAGTTGAATGTCCATGAGCACCAAATGGAACCCGCCGGCTTTCCATTTCGTCACGGCTTCTTTACCATTCATGGCACGTTGCCAACGGACCTTTAGTCTTTGCATAAACGCTCCCAAGACGCGCAAGTTGATGATGTTGTCTTCGACGATGAGGACGTTGATGGGAGGCACGGAGCCATCCAGGAGGCCGGCCGGCAGGCTTGGGGACTCGAGTGGCTGTCTCTTCTTCCGTCTCTTCTCTTTGAGTATTGGTGAGGCGACGCGTGGTGTCGAAGGCGTCGACGTCTGCAGCGTTTGCTGGCGGGCGATGGCATCGGGAGCGACGGGAGGAGTGGGTATCGGGTTGTTTGACGTGGCAGAGAGCTTCGTTTCGGACGCAGACGAGTCCTTGCGTGGACGGTTGACGGGCCGGGGGGCGCTGGTGGCAGCGGAAGATGCGATGCCGCCAGCCATGATGGTGGGCGATGCCGTATGAGTGCGCTGGTATTTGGGCCGGTGTGAATGAAGCGGCCCTCGCCGTGTACCCCCAGGCGAGGGTAGCGCAGGCAGCTGTCCAGTATTGAGCACTGCGATGGAGTGAGGCGCATGTGGGAGGGGTATACGGGCCTCGTTTGGAGAGGAGCCGGGGGCGGCGGGCGAGGGGTTGATGACGGGCATGGGCGGAAAGTACTCGGTTTGATGGTTGGTCGCGTCGTCGTGGTAGGGATAGTAGAGTGGCACCCGTGGCGAGGGCTTGGGCGTCCTCTTCTGTGGCACGTCGATGATGAGGGCCTCGGTGACGTTCTGGCCGCCGGGGAAGTAGGCGTCTAGTGTGCGGCACATTTCCTCCTCGGGGCCCAGGGTGCGGTCCTGGCCGCGCTGAGCATCGCGCGGCACCACCTTGAGCGTCACGTCGGGCGAGTCGAAGCTACGGCCGAGCGAGTTTGCGTACTTTTTGAGGATCATCTCGCGCACGTCGTCGACCAGGTCGTCCTCGCGGATCTGCACCAGGGTGGCCGAGGCGCCGGGCCGCTTCACCCAGATCTTGCGGTGCATGGTGCGAATGGAGGGATGGGCAGGGACAGCGCCAAAGTAGTCGTCGGCGGCAGGCGACGGGCCCGTTGCTGGGGCAGACTGGGGGGTGTCGGGGGCGTGCAGCGTCCTGGTTATCTTGACATGCGCGCTGTGGGCGTCGGTGGGCGGCGTGGCTTCGGCGGAGGTGCTCGTGGACAGCGGCGAGGGGTGCGTGCGAATGCTACTACTACCACCACCACCACCTCCACCTGACGAGGGCGAGTGTGAGGGCGATGGGGCGGCGGCGGCGGCGGCGGCGGTGGCGGCGGTGGAAGGAGCAGGCGGGGGAGGGGGAGGAGGGTGGATGGGCGTGGGCTCTTCGAGGGTCAGCTCAGGGCAGACGGGGCGAGTGTGGGTGTGGGTGTTGTCCTCGTTGTCGGCGGCAGTAGGCGCGGTGGGCGGGCTGGAGATGTTGGAGATGGTGGTCTTGTCGTCGGCGGTCTTGTCGGGGGCATTGATGCCATGGGTAGCTCCAGGCTCGGCGGGCGCCGCTGTGGCCAAGACGTCTGACCTCGTCAACCGCGCATCCGGCCCGCTGTCTCCCAGCACCTCGGCGTCGGACACGGCGGGCAGCTTGGACAGCGACATGCTCTTGCGCAGGCTGCTGCCCGCCATGTGCGTCTGTCGCTCGCGCTCGCTGCCTGCCGACGATGCGATGGAGCGTGTTGCCGTCGATGTGGCGCTGCCTCGCCGGAGCAGCTTCTGGCGCGCCTGGTGCAGCCGCGACTTGATGCCGCTCATGCTTCCCGTGCAGTGCAGTAAGGAGAAGTGAAGTGAAGCGAAGTGACTCCAGTTACGTCCAGTTACATGCAGTCCAGTCCAGTCCAGTCCAGTCCAGCTATGGCATGCAGTCGTGCGTGCAGTGCACTCTGCACGACAACAACAATAGCGGCAGCGACAGCGATAGCGCGCAACGTGGCAAAGGAACGTATGGGGGTCAGATGGGTAGTCCAGAGAGAGAGAGAGAGAGAGAGAGAGCCACAGAGAGAGAAGGAGGGGAAGTCGGTGGGTGTGAAAGACAGAGAGAGCAAGCCCAGGTCCAATCTCCAAGAGAGCGCTTGGGCCGGTAAACAGGACGCTCAAATGCACACGCATTGCAAGCAGCCCTGCCCTGCTTCTGCCAGCGGCAAGCCTACTCTAGGAACTTGCAGTGCACTGCGAAGCGATACAAAGTCGCCACCTGCCCAGCGACGACGCGTGCGTCGGCTCGTGCAGGTGTTGCAACAGGCCAGAGACAGTACATCCGCAGGCAGGGAACGGGCGCTGGTCTGTATGTGCGCTTTGCGCGCTGCTGCATACCACAAAGCACAGTACATACATCGAGCCCGCCACCCTCCCCCACGCCCGTCATGCCTCTCCAGTCTCCAGTCTCCTTGCACCACCCTGCACCCCAAACCTGCTGTTTTGGCGGGAACCGTGGCTCCTGTCCACCACTGTGGCTGGACCGCGGCTAGCCCGCAGGCAGGGGGTCGTGGCGTCCCATCTGCGCAACTTCACGGACAACCGGATGGGCCGGACGACTCGACTGCACAACGGGCCTGCAATCCTCCTAATCCTCCCAATCCCTCCATCGACTTCAGCACTTTCCCATGCGCCGTCGACGATTTCCCATGTCTGCGGGGTCTTGTCTGGGGCCGGCAGCGCCAGTCGGGCCGACTCGATGCCGCAAGGCCTATCGATGGCTCGATGCGTGTGTTGCCCTGCCACACCAGCCGGCCCCAGCCCAGCGTGCGAAACATGCTCGACACCACATGGAAGCAGAGGCAGAGGCAGAGGCAGCGTCTCACCAACTCCAACTGCAGCGAGGAGACCCCCGCCCGCAACAACGCGCGTCCTCTTTGTCGTCTGCCACTGTCCGACGTATGCGACGACACAAAGGAACATGTCGCAGCGCCCGGTTCACGCTCCGCTGCAACGTCATTTGCGTATGCTGTGCCGACCACGTGCTTTTGACCTAGTCCACACACCACCATGCCCTGTCGCAGTGCAATCCAAACCCACGACACGGCGAAGAGCCTTCATCCATCGCATTGCCATCGCCTTAGCTTTTGCAGTCGGGCGCAGAGTGCCTGCGTGACGGCCGCAAGACGTTTCAACCGGAAATGGGTGAGCATGACGATTTGGACAACGACGATGTATCTTCTCGTGCAAGGCCATGGAGAATACAACACCATTCACTACACACCCACTGTGTCCTTCATAGTGTACTCGACCTGAGGCATCCGGACCTCTCGCCCAATAACGTCTACACCCTAGAAAACCTGGCCATCACTGGGGTAATGGATTGGCAGCACTCTACAGGTCCATTACTTTTCCTACAAGGTAGCATCCCAGACATCCTTCAAAATTACGGGGATACTGCCAGCGACCTAGGACAGCCTGACAGAGATGGATTAAATCGAGCAAGCCCTGCCATGACAACGTCGTCAGCTTCATTATGCTTGCGTCAACGCGACCGAGCATTTGAGCCCAGCACATTACCAGGCCCTCGCAGATGAGCATAGCGGTCTGAAGCGCAACCTATATGACTACGCCACCTGACCCTGGCGCGGTGACAATGTGCCCTTGAAAACTACCTTGATCAACCTGACAGGGCATTGGACTGGTCTAATCCAGACACTTCCACGGGCAGATGACAACGCAGAGCTGCCATGCCCTGTTGCTTCCTTCGGAAGACGAGACTAGCGAGTGCTTACGGCCACTCGACGCGCAAGTCGATGCAGACAGGGCGCTCCAGGTCAGTAGTGACTTTGTCGGCATCGAGTCTGAGGGACGGGTGCCTTTAGAGCTTTACGACCTGATCAAGCAACGCGCGAGTAAGATGAAAGCTGACACACTCGCATTAGCTGAGTTCGAAGATGGGCGAACGGCCATGTTCGGACATTGGCCATTTGATGACTACGACGAAGAAGAGTACGCTTGACAACATTATCTATAATCAGAGGTAAAGAGCATCGCTACTTGGTGCGACTCACGGCTCTTTGGAAAGAGAAATAGTAAACCAATGTGCAAGCCTTGTGGCTGACGGAATCAAGCATCATGTTCCCAGTTTTATCCTTGCAGACGTTGATGCATTGTTTCGGAACCCCGGCCTGTGAAACGAAGGACTAATTTGCGAGTATCCACACATTATCGCTTCGTAGAGTACAAGATGTGGACCTAAAGGTACTGTGTATCTAAGCCTGTTTGCAACAAATTGGTCCTTGATCTGTGCTGTTTGCGACGAGATGGCATAAAAAGAGGATCTGGCACATTATAGTGATCCCAGGCTATCTGAACCAATTCCATCTTCCTGACTACCTCTATCAACACATTGGTCCAGCATCATGATCGGCCGCCAGACCTTCCTCGCTTTTCTCGTACTAACTGCGGCTGTCACCGCCACACTCGACCCAGCAACATCAAACACCAAGGGCAAATACCCTTCCAAACCAGGCTGCCCACGTAAATCTCTCTCCTCAGTTGATGTTTACACACCTAATGCCCAAGATAGCTATCAAGACTAGTAAAGCCATCCAAGCTGCGGAGTGTAGCCACAACACCCGCACCAGCAAGCAGACATTTGCCGTCTTCACTCAAGACCACCAGTATGACAAGAATCACGGCGCGCCTTATGGCACATGCGAGGCTTACAACTGCTTGCCCGGAACGACGATCAAGAGTAACGCTGACACGTGGACCTTTTACTGGGCTGCGGCTGGCGTGACTGGGGCGAGCAGCGGTGATGGCGCAGGATGTATCAAGAGCCCCAACGATGGAACGTGTGGGTGCGAGAACTCAGATGGTACCTTTGTATATGGAGGAAGTAACTGCAAGTAACTTAGGAGAGGTAGTCCTCTGCCGTACTTAGTAGAAGACTTTTCCAAGAGACTCGAATCTGTAGATAAGGTTATCTTATCAATCAGACACGTCCCTTCACAGGCGGAGGTGAGGTAATGTTCTAAATGGATTAGCTAAGCCTCAGGAAGCGTCTAAGGAAACTTAGTCCTAATAGTAGTAGCACTTAAATTTAAATTTATTTATAAAAACTACTATTTCTTAGATATTACTCTAATATACCTCTAATAAATATCTATAGCTAATAGAAGTAAAAGAGCTAAGCCTTAGAATATTAGCTTTACCTTTAAATTAATATTAAAATATAGAGTTTATATAATTATATTTAAATATTTATAGCTACTAAGCTTACTAATATAGAAAAATTATTTACTTTTTTTTAAAATATAAGCTATAATTATAGAAAGGTAATAAAAAGAATTAATACTTAGAATAGCTCTAGTACTAGTATTTAGCTTACTACCCCTTAGCCTATTTATAGGCCTTAAATTATTCCTTAAGAGATTAGATTAGTTAATAATTAAAACCTTTAGTAACGTATTTTACTAGCAAGTTACCTATCCTAGCTACTATTACGATCTCACCCTATAGACCTGCGTTGCAAGGATCCTACTAGAACTACTAAACCCTAGAAGGGATAGTACACTAAGCAGAACAACAGGTCACGTGATAATGCTTAGTAATTAGTTACTTAGCTTGCTTAGTAGTACTAATTATACTAATTATACTAATTAACTCTTATATAGTATAGTATATAGTTATAGGTAATAAACTCTTATAGTTTATTATATTTAACCTTACTAAATAGGAAGTAATATATTATTCTTACTACTTAACCTTCTTAATACTATTTATAGAAGTGCACTCTTACTATCTTAGTACTAAGTACTTCCTATCTATATTCCTCTAATATTTATACTTAAGAACTAACCTTATATTCTAACACTAGCTACTTTATATTATAGCTACTTAGATCCTTATACTTTAAATACTTTAAATATAAGTAATATAAACATAGACACTCCTAAGTCCTCCTAGGCTAGAGGTAGTAGTATTTAAGGTGCCTAACCTAACTTTTACTATAGAGATAGAGCTAAGCTTAAATCCTAGCTACTCTAATAGGACTAATACTTCTATATTAAAGATAACTACATTAATAAAGATAACTAGGTTATACTAGCATCTACCTATATATAAAGAGATACTAAGAAGTAAATTACTCTCTTTATTAGAAGTGTAAGGTCCTAGTTATAGGTAATAGTATGTGAGGATCTGAGTGGCTACAATATAAAGCAGCTAGTGTTAGAACATAAGGTTAGTTCTTAAGTATAAATGTTAGAGGAATGGGGACGGGAGGTACTTGGTACTAAGACAGTAAGAGTGCGCTTCTGTAAAGAGTATCAAGAAGGTTAAGTAGTAAGAACAATGTATTGCTTCCTATTATTTAGGTTAAACACAATGTACTGTAAGAGTCTATTGTCTTTACTATATACTATACTATATAAGAATTGATTAGTATAATCAGTGTGATTAGTACTACTAAGCAAGCTGAGTAACTGATTACTAAGCATTATTATGTGACCCGTTGTTCTGCTTAGTGTACTATCCCTAGTAGGGTTTAGCAGTTCTAGTGCGGTCTTCGCGACGTAGGTCTGCAGGGCGAGATCGTAACACTATCCCCTTCTTACTCTAGCGCTGTCCTTGGTGCTATTGCATATGACGCAGATAATGTCTAGTCCCTCATCTAACTAGTTTCGCGATGCCTAAACAACTACAAGTATCTAGCACTATTTATTATTAACGTCTTTATAACTTTATTAAATCCTTTAGTGAAACTATAGTTTAGAAGTGTACAACTTGCGTTAAGCATAACTAGGTGTGCAAGGTCTACGTTTATTTAGGAAAGTGTAGCGAGTGTTTACGTTGTGGCCAGCAATATAATGTGAAGGTTATAGAGTTAGAGTTTAAACGGCTAGTCACAGAGAAGGAAAAGCTGCGGAAGCAGATAAAGGAATTGCAAGAAGCGCAGGAAGTAGCAATAAAAGCGCATAAGAAAGCGTTAGAGGAGCTTTGTATAGCTTAGGCTCGTGAAGAGCAGCTGCGTTATTAGATAGATCTGATTGATTGTTAGGCAGAAGAGGCAATAGCTGTAGAGGAGCGAGATATTAAAGAGCAGGAGGCAGCAGAGGCTCTTTTACTAGAGAATGCTTCTAATGCATTTAGTTTCAGCCTTTCCCCTAGTACCTAGGGTGCTTTTGAGGGCTACCCTTTAGAGTTCTAGGAGGCTCTAGGGTCTAGTCTTGATAAGTTGTTAGGTGCTCCGCACGATACTACGTTAACATCTATTAACAATTCATAAGGTTTGTTTCTAGTTCCTATGTGTTTTCTGAGTCAGGGTATCCTAACTACTTGACTAGGTATTCCTTATTGCCTTAGGTTCCTTAGTGTGTTATTATTTTTTTAACTTTAAACTTGTTTTCTTCCTAGGGTTTATAATAGAATGTTGTTTGTAACAGAGTTAAAGGGTTAGCATATTCTAACATCTTGATGTAGAATCTAGGATGTATTCTAGCATTAGGTAGAAGGTTAAGTGTGTACGTAACTAGTCCCTTCTGGTTTTTAATTAAAAATAGTCTAACTTTAACGTAATCTAAACCCTTGTTTAGTTGTGTTATGTGTAGATTCTTCGTAAGAAGATACACTTTATCCCCCTCTTTTAGCTAAGGTGCTATTTTTCTCTTTTTATTAACATGTAAAATGCTGTTGCGTTAAGCAGTCTTAAGCGCTTAGCTTATTTATTTGTAAACTTTCTTTAGTTCTTTAGCTATAAGCATAGCTACTTCTATTTTTAGTAACAGTAGTGTCCTTGTAAATAGGTTTAGGTGTTTTCTGTAATTAGCAAAATATAGTGATTTTCCTGTAGATTCTAATACTTTGTTGTTATAGGCTAATTGCGTAGCAGGTAATAGTAAAACCTAATTGTTCTGTTATTAGTTTACATATATCCTTAGGTAGGCTTTTATAGTTTAATTTATTTATTCTGTTTATCTATCTGTCTCTGGATAAAAGGCCATAGATAATTTTCTTTGTGTTCCGATAGCAGCAAGAAGCGCAGTCTAAAAGTTAGACGTAAAGAGCTTATCTCTGTTGCTAATAATTGATTTTAGAATTCTATAGTGCCTAATGATTTAATTGTAAAAGACATGGGCTAGCTGTACTGCTGTGAAGTCTTTTCTAAATGGTACGTATTCTGCTCCTTTTGTAAATCTATTAATTACTAGCATAATTGCATTGTATGCAAATCCTGTTACTAGATCTTTTAACAGTAGTAGGTCTGTTACAAAGTCTATCAAGATGTCTTCCTATAGTGCTGTAGGTAACTTAAGTGCTTACATCTTGCTATAAGGTGCGTAGGTACTGTGTTTATTCTTCTAACAGTCTGCACATTTTTAGATGAACTTAGCAACCTTTTCTTTCATGTTACTAAACTAGTAGTTCCTTAAGATAAGTTCTATTATTCTTTAAATGCTAGGGTAACTGTGTATAGGGTCGTCGTGGTGGCTTTAAATAACTGCTTCCTAAAGTTCTTCTAGTACTTTAGGTGCGATAGTAAGTACTGCGCTAATTAATCTAGTAGGTCCTAATAATCTGTCTAGATTAACTTTAAGGATTGCATTATTAATAATGTTCTTTGTTCTAGTAATGTTAGTTCGTTAACTAAGCGCGTCTGCTCTGCTGTTATCTTTTCCTAGTGTGTAGATGATCTTAAACTTGTATTAACCTAAAAGCTCTGCCTATTATACTTGTCTTTAATTAAGGGTTTTAGTTATTGTAAAGTTTACTAAGTTCCTGTAGTTAGTGTAGACTTTAAGGTCTAAGCAGCTTTCTGCGTAGATCCTTTAATGCTAAAATGCATCTACTACAGCTATTAATTCTTTATCATGTACGTTGTAATTTTCTTTAGGGGCTGTAAATTTCCTAGAATAGTACGCGATAGGGTGCCATTTGCTGTCTTATAGCTGTTTCGCGGCTGCACCTATTATAAGGTCTGAAGCGTCTGTCTTAAAGCGTAATAGTTCTCTACTTTAGAAGGGTACTAATACTAGTAGTGCTATACATGCTCCTTTTAAGTTGTTAAATACCTCTTCTTATTCCTTCTTCTATTCCTAAGCTTATTCTTTTCTTATAAGCTTTGTCAGCAGGAGTGCTTTCTTAGAGAAGTCCTAGATAAATTGTTAATTAAAGTTAACAAATCCTAAAAATAACTAGATGTCTTTCACAGTCTTTGGTGTAGGCTATTCTTTAACTACCTTAATCTTATCTTCGCTTATCTTGACTCTATAGATGCTAACTATACATCCTAGGAACTCTACTTCTTCTTTGTAAAATTTATATTTATTAGGTTTAAGACGTAAGTTATACTTACTAAGAGCAGTTAGAACTTTTCTTACGTGCTTAACGTGCTCCTAAGGGTTGCTTGAATACACAAGGATGTTGTTAAGGTATGCAATAATAAATATGTCTAAGTATTCTCTTAACATGTTGTTAATAAGTGCTTAACATGTTGCTAGGGCGTTAGTAAGACTAAACAGCATTACTATATATTTGTAGTGTCCGTAGCGTGTTCTAAACGCTGTCTTCTATTCTTTGCCTTCCTTCATGCATATAAGGTTGTACGCGCCTCTTAGATCTAATGCTGTAAAGATCTTTGCATAGGCTAGTTAATCTCTTAACTCTAAGATATTAGGCAATAGGTATTAATTCTTAATTATTATATTATTAAGTTTCTAGTAGTTAATATATAATTGCAGCTTGCTATTCTTCTTTAGTACAAAGAGAATTAGGTAGCCTGCTAAGGATTCTAAGGGTCTAATAAATCCTTTCTTAAGATTTATCCTAATGTAATCTTGTGTTTCTTTAAGTTCTTTTTCTAATAGTCTATAGATTAGTCTAAAAGTTAGTTGCTTTCCTTCTTGTAGTGTAATCTTATGATCCTAGGGCTTATGCTTAGGTAATGCGGCTATACTTGTCTCTTCCTAAAAGAGTAACTTAAATTCTTTATACTTAGTAGGGATTTCTAGAGTTACGTGTTTCTCTAACACTTTTGCTTATTAATCTAGTAGACGCTTAATAGTATCTGCAAAGTAGAACCCTTTATAGCTTTAAAGGCCATTCTTGTGCAAAGCAATATAACTAATTATCTTCTTATCTACTATTAATTGCTGCTAATGCGCAGGCAGGCTTGTAGTTGCGTTGTTCCTACAGCACTTAAATTAGAGTTTCTTTAACTTCTAGTTAATTTATAGGTTATGCTCTATTAGCTAAGGCAAACCTAGCACCAAGTTGTGCGACATGTTGTCTAACACGTCTAGGTCTATGGTTTCCTAGTAATTCTAGACTTTTAGCTTTAACCCTTTAACCTCC
This sequence comes from Plenodomus tracheiphilus IPT5, assembly GCA_010093695.1. Taxonomy (NCBI): domain Eukaryota; kingdom Fungi; phylum Ascomycota; class Dothideomycetes; order Pleosporales; family Leptosphaeriaceae; genus Plenodomus; species Plenodomus tracheiphilus. Next base: position 15,866 of record MU006326.1, read on the forward strand.
TAGTTAATTGTAGGTTAGCCTAGCATATTCTTGCTATTAATAACATTTACAGGGTAAGGGCTTTATTTCCTTAGTAACTTTAGTCTAGCTAAGGTTGCTATGCGCGCAGATACAAAGTTTCCTTAATATCTAGAGTTAATCATCGCCTTTAGGCAGAGTCTATTCAGCTCTACTAGGAGCTTAATAAGTCCTATAAGGTTAACTAAACAAATAGATTGTCCTTTAATCCTAGGGCTAGACGTTTCCCTAAAAAAGTCTAATCTCTATATCTATAGAGTGCTTTTACATTAGCATACTTTGTATATTCAGGGTTAAGATAAGTATGCTAGTCTTAGTTGTAGTAACTTCTATTAACTACTAACTGCATCTGTATTACTGCGTTAGGGTTGTTAAGATTTAGAAAGTAGTTGCTAGTTTGTTTGTCCTAAAGGTGCTTGGGGCAAGTTTTATCTATACAGTTATAAGCTTAGTTAGTGCACTAGGCGAACCTGTGTGGGAAATAGCTTGCTCTAATTTTATCTAAATAATATACTGTACACTAGTCGTGCGTACATAAACTCTAGGACATAATTCTATATTAAGGATTCTAATAGTTGTCTAGATAACTAGGTAAGGTGTTGCTTAGGCTGCATTATGCGCTCTAGCGTTTCTCCTTCTATGCAGACTGTACTTTTTCTTTGTACTATTATAGTTCTGCTTGCATAGTTACCTTAGCCTGTTGTTGCTAGTATTATTCTATAGCTTTATCTATCTAGTGCTCCTCCTGTTCTTCTTAGGGTAGCAGCTGTTAGTATTCTTTGTAGGTGAGTTGTTCCTTAAGTTCTTCTTAAATCTTAGCTAAAGCAGCTTTAGCGCTAGTTATTTGTTTAGGGTTTCCTAACTTTCTTAACTCTTATGTTGCCTATAGGACACTCTAGGCAGCTCCTCTAGCTCACTCTTAAAGTTCCTTCTGATTTTTAACAAGATAGGTCTAGATTTCCTGTGTTTCCTAGAACATTTGCTAAATAGCATCATGGTGCTTCTTCTATCGTGTGTTGTACGCAAAAGGTGAGGCTTTCTAGTGCCTAGACTTAAACCTTTCTACCTTCTTATCCTTGGTGAGGTATTCTGTAGCAGAATTATACTTATTAGTGTCTAAGGTTTCCTATTAGAGTAGGCCTTTCTTGGCTCGTGTTAATTCTTCTTCTTAGTTAAGTACCTGTATCAATACGTCACGATTGTTCTCTTTTCTAAGGGTGTTAATGTTTTCCTAAAGAGATTCTTTTAACATGTCTATTTATACTTTTAGGTTTGTTTAATTATATTTTTTGTAGTGGGCTACTTTTCTAGTCTAATAGAGGTTTCGTTCAACGTTAATAATTTATTGTTTTAATATCTTTGTCTTAACGAGTTAATACTCTAGTTCTTCCACTAGTTCTTATACGTTAGATAGGTATTTCTTTAATCGTGCGTTTTAGTTAACTTGATCCATTCTGCCTTAAGCCCATTTTAATGCATTAAGCATTATTTCTTCTTTAGGGTTCTTAGGTTCAGATTCAGATAGCTCAATCAGAGCTTCCTTCTAGTCGTATTGTTCAGGCATTTCTAAGGGGTCAGTTAAGACTTTAGGAATGGGCGTCGTCCTGTCCGTTACGTCCAGTTTAGTGAGTGAGTTAAGCACAGTCTACTCATCGTCTATAGTCTCTTGTTAAGTACTGCAGCTCACTATGTTAACTTAGCAAATAACTTTATTCTTAGATCTGTAGTCCTTGATCATGTGGCCTTCTTTGCTATAAGCATAGCAGGTGATCGTTTTCTTATTATTAAACTGCTTCTTCCTATAATTCTTCTTAGGCTTGCCTTTAACCACATTGTTAATGTGCATTAGCTCGTAGCTATAAGTTTAGTAAACACCCTAAGGTTAGGGTTTATATAGTTGTTGTTGTTGCCCTTGGTTAGGTTAAGTCCTTTGATAACGTCTTAGGTTAGTGTCCTGTATAGGTGTCCTAGAGTAGCTTCGTTCCGCGAGCGCGAGCTCGTAGAGTTCGTTGTCAAGACAAATAGTTTCTTTAATCAAGCTATTAAGGGAGTTAACATAGTAACTGGTTCTTATAAGCTTAGCTTGTACAGCTAGCTTGAGCCCTTAACAGTACATACGCATTAGTGCCTGATCATCCTATTCAAGATGTTCCTTGCACTGCTAGAATTGAGTCGTGTAGTCCGCAGCAGAACAAGTTTGTCAGAGGTTCTGTATCTTTTGTTCCGCGATAACTAACTCCTTGATAGGCGAGAAAACTTGTCTAATCTTAGGTTTAAACAAGTCCCAGCTCTCTATCAATTTGTCGTTAGCATTATTATTAATATTCTTATCCATATATCTCTTAATAAAGGGTGCAATCTACTTCTTAGCATCCCCTCTCATGTAGGTAGATGCTAGCATGACTTGGTTAACTTTTTCGACGCGGTTATCGATATAGAAGTATTATTAGTCCCATTAGAGTAGCTAGGATTTGAGCTTGGCTCTGTCCCCATAGTAGAGGTCAGGTCGGGCGCCTCAAATGCTGCTACCTCTAGCCTAGGAGGACTCAGGAGTGTCTATGTTCGTGTCACTCATATTTAAGGTGTTTAAAGTGTAAGGATCTGAGTAGCTACAATATAAAGCAGCTAGTATCAGAACGCAAGGTTAGTTCTTAAGTATAAATGTTAGAGGAACGGGGACAGGAGGTACTTGGTACTAAGACAGTAAGAGTGCGCTTCTGTAAAGAGTATCAAGAAGGTTAAGTAGTAAGAACAATGTATTGCTTCCTATTATTCAGGTTGAACACAATATACTGTAAGAGTCTATTGTCTTCACTATATACTATACTATATAAGAATTAATTAGTATAATCAGTGTGATTAGTACTACTAAGCAAGCTAAGCGACTAATCACTAAGCATTGTCACGTGACCCGTTGTTCTGCTCAGTGTACTATCCCTGGTAGGGTTTAGCGGTTCTGGTGCGGTCTTCGCGACGCAGGTCTGCGGGGCGAGATTGTAACATAGTACTTGCTTCACGCCAGATAAAATAGTGTAGAGATGGCTGTAGGTATAATACTAATACAAGAATAATACTTCCCTCCCTAAGCTACACGTAAAGTTGCAGGTTTTACGTAACTTAGTCACCAAGATACTAGGCCTAACTAGGGTAGCCTTGGTTCATTGCAACACCATAAGGCATTATCATGATAGGATGTTATAAGAAGATATATAAATAATAATATTATTAATAAGAGAAATATAGAACTAATAGAGAAATAAAACTTATTTAAAGCTAAAATTAGATAAGTATTCTTACTAATTAAGGAATTAGACATTGTAAAGTAGAAAATATAGAATCTTTAATAAACTTATTCTACTATAGACTATATAACCTAATTCTAGTAGTATAAGGAATAACTTAAATAAGATAATTAGATACTAATATATATATACTACTAGGGGCTTAAGCTAGCTATATAAGCTAAGCTTATAAGGACTAGTTACTATATTAACTCCTTTAATAGCTTAATTAAAGAGACTATCTACTTTAATAATAAACTCTATAAGCTTACGCTTATAGAATAAAGCTACTCTAAGGCACTTATATAGGATATAAACTCTAGATATTATTAAAGAACTTAATCTAATTAAGGGTAATAATAATAACTATATAAACCCTAACCTTAGGGTATTTACTAAACTTATAGCTATAAGCTAATATATATTAATAATATAGTTAAAGGTAAGCTTAAGAAGAATTATAGAAAAAAGTAGTTTAATAATAAGAAAATAATTACCTACTATACTTATAGTAAAGAAGGCTATATAATTAAGGACTATAGATCTAAAAATAAAGTTATTTATAAAATTAATATAGTAAGCTATAGGACTCCTTAGGAGACTATAGATAATAAGTAAACTATACTTAACTTACTTATTAAACTAGATATAATAGATAAGATAATACCTATTCTTAAACTCTTAGCTAACCCCTTAGAAATACTTAAATAGTATAACTAGAAGGAAGCTCTAATTAAGCTTTCTAAATCTAAACTTAAAAACCTTAAAGAAGAAATAATACTTAATATATATAATTAAAGAAATACTAATCTAATATATAAGAACTAGTAAAAGAATTAGAGTATTAACTTATAAAGAAAAAGATATTAATATAATAAATTATTAATATTAAATAAAACCTCTACTAGACTAAGAAAATAGCTTACTATAGAAAATATAATTAAATAAGCCTAAAAGTATAAGTAGATATATTAGAAGAATCTATATAAGAGAATATTAATGCCCTTAAAAGAGATAATAATTATAACGTACTAATATAGGTACTTAACTAAGAAGAAGAATTAATATAAGCTAAGAAAGGCCTACTTTAGTAGGAATCCTTAGATACTAATAAGTATGATTCTGCTATAGAATACCTTACTAAGGATAAGAAGGTAGAAAAGTTTAAGTCTAGGTACTAGAAAGCCTTACTTTTTATATATAATATATAATAGAAAAAGCACTATAATACTATTTAATAAATATACTAGGAAATATAAGATATCTAGACCTATCTTATTAAAAACTAGAAGGAACTTTAAAAGTAAGCTAAAGGTACTACCTAAAGTATCCTATAGGTAATATAAGAGTTAAGAAATATAAGAAACCTTAAATAAATAGCTAGTGCTAAAGCTACCGTAGCTAAGATTTAAGAAGAACTTAAGGTATAACTTACCTATAAAGAATACTAATAGTTACTACTCTAAGAAAAATAGGAAGAGTACTAGATAGATAAAGCTATAAAATAATACTAGTAATAATAGAGTAAGGTAACTATGTAAGTAGAACTATAATAGTATAAAGAAAAAGTATAGTCTATATAAATAGAGAAACGCTAGAGCGTATAATATAGCTAGAGTAATACTTTACTAAACTACCTAGATAATTAGTAGAACCTATAATATAGAATTATATCCTAGAGTTTATATATATATATAACTAGTATATAGTATATTATTTAGATAAAATAGGAGTAAGCTATTTTCTATATAGATTTACCTAGTGTACCTATGTTATAAACCTTAAGATAGGACTGTAGCGTTTAAGAACACAGACAACCCTAGGCTACTAAGGTGTAACTAAGCGCAGGGACTGCAGTACGCTAAGGATATCACGTGATAATTCTTACAAGTCTTGCCTAGTCTTATAGATTCTTGTTATAAGAAATTATAAGAATACACAAGAAGGCATAAGAGTTATAAGAAGACTTAAGTATATAGTAAGGCATAATAGACTCCTATAGTACATTATGTTTAACCTAAATAATAGGAAGCAATACATTATTCTTACTACTTAACCTTCTTAATACTCTTTATAGAAGCGCACTCTTACTGTCTTAGTACCAAGTACCTCCTATCTACGTTCCTCTAACATTTATACTTAAGAACTAACCTTGCGTTCTAATACTAGCTGCTTTATATTATAGCTACTTAGATCCTTATAACCTACTAAGCTTATAACTATATAGATAAGACTTACCCTAAGCACCTTTAGGATAAATAAACTAGTAGCTACTTTCTAAATCTTAATAACCCTAATATAGTAATATGGATATAGTTAGTAGTTAATAGAAGCTACTATAACTAAGATTAGTATACTTACCTTAACCTTAAATATATAAAGTATACTAATATAAAAGTACTCTATAGATATAGAGATTAGACTTTTTTAAGGAAATATCTAGCCCTAGGATTAAAAGATAATCTATTTATTTAGTTAATACTATAGAACTTATTAAGCTCCTAGTAGAGCTAAATAGACTCTACCTAAAGGTAATAATTAATTCTAGTTATTAAGGAAACTTTATATTTACACGCATAGTAACCTTAGCTAAACTAAAGTTACTAAGGAAATAAAGTCCTTACCCTATAAATATTATTAATAGTAATAATATACTAGGCTAACCTATAATTAACTAGAAAGTTAAAGGGTTAAAGCTAAAAGTCTAGAATTACTAGAAAAATATAGACTTAGATATATTAGATAATATATTATATAACTTAGTACTAGGTTTACTTTAGCTAATAGAGTATAACTTATAAATTAACTAGAAGTTAAAGAAACTTTAATTTAAGTACTATAGGAATAATATAACTATAAGCCTACCTATATATTAGTAGTAATTAATAGTAAATAAGAAGATAATTAGTTATATTACTTTATATAAGGATATCTTTATAAAATAAGGGTCTAACTCTATAGATACTAATAAGAGTCTACCAGGTTAATAAGTAAGAGTATTAGAGAAATATATAACTCCTAAGATCTTTACTAAGTATAAAGAATTTAAGTTACTCTTTTAGGAAAAGATAAGTATAGCTATATTACCTAAGCATAAGCTTTAGGATTATAAGATTATTCTATAGGAAGGAAAGTAACTAACTTTTAGACTAATATATAGACTATTAGAAAAAGAACTTAAAATACTATAAGAATATATTAGGATAAATCTTAAGAAAGGATTTATAAGACTATTAGAATCCCTAGTAGGCTTCCTAATTCTCTTTATACTAAAGAAGAATAGCAAGCTATAATTATATATTAACTACTAGAAACTTAATAATATAATAATTAAGAATTAATACCTACTACCTAATATCTTAGAGTTAAGGGATTAATTAGCTTATATAAAGATTTTTATAGTATTAGATCTAAGAGGCGCGTATAACCTTATATATATAAAGGTAGGTAAAGAATAAAAGATAGTATTTAGAATATACTATAGATACTATAAGTATATAGTAATACTATTTAGTCTTACTAATACTCTAGTAATATATTAAGCACTTATTAATAATATATTAAGAGAATACTTAGATATATTTATTATTATATACCTTAATAATATCTTTATATATTTAAGTAACCCTTAGGAGTATATTAAGTACGTAAGAAAAGTTCTAACTACTCTTAGCTAGTATAACTTATATCTTAAACCTAATAAATATAAATTTTATAAAGAAGACGTAGAGTTTCTAGGATATATAGTTAGTATTTATAGAGTTAAGATAAGTAAAGATAAGATTAAGGTTATTAAGGAATAGCCTATACTAAAGACTTTTAAAGATATCTAATTATTTTTAAGATTTATTAACTTTAATTAATAATTTATCTAGGACTTCTCTAAGATAGCACTCCTACTAATAAAGCTTATAAGAAAAGAATAAGCTTAGGAATAGAAGAAGAAATAAAAGGAGGGATTTAATAACTTAAAAGAAGTATATATAGCACTACTAGTATTAGTACCCTTTTAAAGTAAAGAACTATTATACTTTAAGATAGATACTTTAGACCTTATAGTAACTGTAGCTATAAAATACCTATAAGATAGTAAATAATACCCTATTATATACTATTCTAGGAAATTTATAGTACCTAAAGAAAATTATAATATATATAATAAAGAATTAATAGCTATAGTAAATGTATTTTAGTATTAGAGGATCTATATAGAAAGCTACTTAGACCTTAAAGTTTATATAGACTATAAGAACTTAGTTAACTTTATAATAACTAAAACTCTTAATTAAAGATAAGTATAATAGGTAGAACTCTTAAGTTAATATAAGTTTAAGATTATCTATATACTAAGAAAAGATAATAGTATAGTAGATATACTTTGTTAATAAACTAATATTACTTAAATAAAGAATATTATTAATAATATAATCCTTAAAGTTAATCTAGATAGATTACTAGGACCTACTATAAAGGAGTATCTATTATAGAACCCTTAGGTATAAGTAGCTTAATACCTTATTAGGGTAAGAAAATATATTAGGTAGAAGTAAGGCTATAGTAAAGTCTATAATAGAGCCTACCTTGCCTAATAGACCTTTAGATAGCTATTTATCTATACTTATTATATGCCCTCTTACTAATTATCTATCTCTCTAACTATTTATTGGTTATATCCCTATATATTTCTACTATATTTCCTCTCTTACTTAAATACTTAAGACCCCTTTAAGTACTTAGGTCTACTAGAGCTTAGGCATAACTATACTATTTACTACTAGAAGGTTAGTAACCTATTATAAGGTATTATTAGTATGCTACTAAATAAATACCTAAAACCTAAATACTAATAATAAATTACTAAATCTAATAGTCTCTATCTCTTACTTAATAGCTTTCTTAATTTTTATACTATCTTATCCCTACTTATTTACTTAATATCTTATTAACTAGCCTTTAACTTACCTTTACTATAAGTTAATAGCTAGGTAATAGCTATTATTAGTTAAAAATGCCTCTAAATAGTCTCTAACTTGCTTTTACTATATAATTCTTTAACTAAGTCTTATAGTAAAGGTATAGGTAAGTACTAGGCCTTAGGATCCCTATAACTATAAGCTCCTATTAGTCTATATAAGGTAGCCCTTCTAATACTTCTACTTTTTCTTTTTCTCCTCTACCCTCTAATAATTCTTTATTAACTACCTCTTAACCTTACCTACTTATACTATTCTTGCTTAATCCCTTCTTATTTACTATAGCTACTATTAATAGCCTGCTAGGCAGCACTACTATTAGCTCTTTTAGAGGTAAGGGTAGTAGTAGTAGAGGTAAGAAACTGCCTAGTAATAGAGGTCTAGGTAAATACTACGCTACTAGTAGTAATACCTTCTTAAGGCTCTAGTTATATAATCTATCTTCTATAAAGGAGTTTCTAGCTTACTAATATAAGTTCTTTTTAGTGCTTACTATTATCTCTTAAATATATTTTACTAATTATACTTTTTAGTAAATAGCTATAGTTAGAAGCTAGTAAACCTTAACTTTACTTACTACTTAGCTTACTTTATCTAGCAGCTGTAGATATAGGGTATTAGCTTAGGTCCTTACCTTTAACTACTTATAATCTATAAGAATAATAATAAATTATACTTATTACCTATCTATTTATACTTAACCTAGGATATAACTACTTAAGAGTTCTTTAGGCTAGGTACTACCTACTAGTACTATAATATAAACTTAGAGGCTTATAAGTAACTTATATATCTAATCTTAATTAAGTATTACTAACATGCGTAGTAATTTAATAGGCTGCTGCTAGAAACTATATCTAGACTAGAGATAATTACTATTACTACTACTATAACTATACTTAAATATTCTTTAGTTCCTGCGCTTAATCCTACTACTAAGGCTAGCTACTTAATTTTAGTACTTATAACAAGTATACTATAAATAGTAATAGTTCTAATTACTCCTTTACTAGTAGGTCTTCTTATCTTTATTTACTATACCTAATAGCTAATTATACTATATACTACTTTTTAAATACCTCTTAGAAGCTTTTACCTAGCTTAGCTAAGATTAAGGCTACTACTTTACTTACTTAGCCTCTTTATCTAAACTTCTCTTTACTAAATAATAATTATTACTATACTAGTAGTAGTTCTACTAGTTCTTTTTACTTAGGCTCTCTTTAGTTAGGTCCTGTGCGCTCTTAACTCTCTATTACTAGTACCTTAGCTAGTAATAGTAGTAATATAGCATAGAATGCTAGTTAGGGTCCCTCTTACTATAGTCTTTCTAGTTCTATTTTAACTCCTACTTAATAGTAAGATAATACTAATTCTAGTAAACCTAGCTTAGGCTTAAGCTCCTTCTAAGGCTTCTCTCTTTAAGTCTATTCCTTAAATATTACTTAGTACTTCTATACTATCTAACTAATTATACTTACTACTAGTATCCTAGTAGCACTATTATACTTTTAGCTTTTCCTACTACTTCTCTCTTAGTCTAGTAATAGTAGTCTGCTTAAGCTTTTAATAAGGTCCCCCCTTCTTATAGGGTTTCTACACCTATACTAGCTACTATTAATTGCTTATTAGTATGTATTCTTAAAGGCCTTTAATAAGTTCTTCTTCTTATAGATTATTACCTAGAATAATATAGTTTATAAGCGAGCCGCCTATATAAGTAAGCTACCTACCCTACTAACTTTATGCACCTTTCTTATCTAAACGTATAATAGCTTAACATAGTAATACTCTATTACGCTTAGATAAAGCTAATATTATCCTTACTATCTTATCTCTTAATAATTATTAAATTAAGACTATATAAGCAGCTGCTTAGGCCTTTTATATCCCTTAAATAATGCTACGCAACTAACGCGCTAGTATACCTACCTAACGCGATTATTAGCCTAACTTAAAGAAGCTTACCTAGCTAGAAGAGGAGGTAATTATTAGACATATTACTAACCTAGATACACGTAGATTTACGCCTATATATATAGCTATACATAATATAGCTAATAAGCTACTAGCTATATATAGTACTAGTTAGGTTAGTGTCTACTAGCTATATAACTTTATTAAGCATATAGATAGTCTTATAACGCGTTTTAATTAAGTGTATAATAGATAGAGGGCTCTATGTAAGGATCCTATCCTTATATAAGGCTAGTTTAAGCTTATAGAGTAGATAAAGGCTAAGTATAGTATCTGTAATAAGGACGTCTATAACTTTAATAAGACTAGCTTTATAATAGGGAAGATTATAACTTAGCTTATTATAATAGGGTTAGAGAGCAGAGGCAGGCTAAAGGCTATCTAGCCTAGTAACTATAAGTAGGTAATAGCAATCGCTGCTATTAACGCTGCTAGCTAGTAGTCCTACTATTCCTTATCTTTGCTAGTAAGTATTACCTATTAGCCTAGTATAAGGAGGCAGAGATCCTACGTAACTAGGTAATAGCTATTAGTAATAATAGCTAGATAAATAATAAGCTTAGAGTTAAGTAGCTAAAGTACTTTAATACTTACACAAAGACTCGCGTTATAAGTATATGTTAGCTACTTATCCTTAATAGCTATAAGAGCTACTACTTACTTAAGTTTTAAGAGATTTATAAGGAGAATAATATCTACATGCTCTATATACTACCTTACTTATTATACCTACTATAGCCTCTTAATATTAGCTACTTCTTATTATTAAAGCGCGCGTATAGCTATAAGGTTAAGGCTTTAATCTACTACTATATTAACTACATTACTAAGCTTAAGTTTCTGCTAGCCTTTAAGATAGCCTTTGTATAGGCATTTATACTAGCTAATATTAGCTTAGCCTTTTAAGGTGCAGGCCTTGTGCTCCTCTAGCTAGACGCTATCCTGTTAAAGCTTAACATATAGCTATATACGCCTACTCTAGCTTCTCTTCTAGAGGCTCCCTAGGAGGCTTGTATACTAAGTAATATATATAAGCTTAAGGCTTAATTAATATTTATACGTAATCACGTATAAAGGTATAAGAGCTTATTACTAGCCTTAATTATTAAGGTAATTAGCTAGCTTAAGAAAGGGGTAGAAGTAATAATGCTCTTAGCTAAGCTAATACGTAATTAGATTACTAGCCTTAAGAGAGCTAATAAGGCAGTAATAAAGCGTAGATAGCATAAAAAGAAGTAAATATAGAAGTAAGGAGTATTAATAAAGGGTGCTAGAGAGGATATACTAGCTTAATATAAGGCTAATTAGTAGATTGCTTATAAAGAGTGTTAAGGAGGAGAGTAATTAGGCCTTAGCTACTAGGCCCTAGCGTGCTATATAAGGTATAGGGAGACTAGGCATAACTCTTATATATGTAAGAAAGATACTTAAGATACTACTTAATCTACTCTATTAATAGTTATATATTATCTTATAAGGTAGTAGAGAGATATATATATAGAGATGTGTAAAGTTAGTAAGGTAAGTAGCTTACTTATATAGGTAGCTCGCTTATAAACTATATTAAATAAGATTCTACTTCTAATCTTTAACTCTAATACTTACTTATAACTATAACTAATATTTATAGCTTACTTACCTCCCTCCCTTACTTATAGAGATTAGTCTACTAATTAAAACCTAGCTACTCTAATAAGTTATTACTAAAGCACTTATACTCCTCTTAATTAAATATTAGCTTAGGTAGTATTACTACTTAAACTCTTATTAGTTCTCTCTTATTTTATTCCTAAGCTTCTACTACTTCTTCTATATCCTACTATTAATTTACTTTAGTTAAGTTATCCTTAGTCTTAGGGTAGAACTTTCTAAGGCGTTTACTAGGTATATACTACTAAAAGGGTATCCTATCTAGGTCTATAAGCTTATACTATCCTTTATTTCTAATAACTATAACTTAGTAGAGGCCCTTCTATTTTAGCTTAAATTTAGACTACTAGGATATATTAAAATTATTTAGTAAGTTCCTAAGAAGAATAAGGTCCCTAATTTCTAGTTACTTATTCTTAATTACCTTACTATTCTTAAAGTAATCTTTATTAGTAAATCTTAGTTAGACTATCTAGTTAATAGCTTCTTTTAGGGCTATATCTCTTTTCTAAAACTACTTTACTTATATTACTAGAAGTAATAGGGTATTAGTAATAGTATGCTATAGTAAGGTTTACTATATAGGGATTAAAAGCTTAATTAGGAGTATATACTTATATCTAGAGATAAGGAATGCTAGTATTTTACCTATAGTATGTTTAATAGTTACTTAGTTAGCCTATAAGGCTAGTAAAAGGTTATTAACCTAATTTCCTATTATCTTTTTTAGGGCTGCTACAAGTACATTATGTCCTTGCTTAATTAGTCCTTATCCTTAGTAGTAAAAAGCACTTAAAACTACTCTACTAATTCTAAATTAGCGTTAGAGAACTTTAACTAGGCCTTAATTCTTAGGGCCTCTATTATAGGATATTTTAATAGTAACTCCCTATTAGTAGAAGATACTATTCTAGATAAACTAAGTAACTAACTTTAAGTTATTAGTCTTTAAAGCCTTTACTTCTAGGTACTATAAAATATAATTGCAGGCTACTACTAGAAAGGATTTACTAGCCTTACTACTAGGTATATATACTATATTAATAGTTACCTAGGCCTAGGGTATTAATAGAGGTTTAGTAAGATAGAATAGTTCCCTTAGTACTTAATTACTATATCTTTAGTAAGTACTATAGGTCTTAATATGCTGCTTTATGCTCTTATATAGGCCTTTCTATTAGTACCTTAACTAGACTTTTTACTAGGTACTTTCTTTACCTTAATATCTAGACTCTTTATAAAGCGCTATAAGGATCTATTACTAAAGGTTTTTATTATTAATAACTCTTTAGAGTAGATAGCTACCTAATAGTTATATAAATAGGTGTTGTTCCCTAACGTTATACTATAGTGCTTTCTTCTTAAACTTAACTAGATTCTAGCTAGAGAGGTATTTAGGACGCTGCTAATAGAGGACCTATTAGGCAATTATCTAGGAGTCTTCTAAATAGGTTTTATCTAGTAGTACTTAGTTAAACAAGGTGTCTACTACTATAGGCAAATACTATACCTAATTAGTTATTAGAATATATAAGTATAGGAAGCCAAGTGCTATATTAATAAAGCTATTAACCTCTTCCTCTATTTTAGCTAGAGGCTACTAATTATCTTCTTCTAGGTGCTTTAAAAGTGCATTAGCTATAATATTCTTCTTACCTAGGATATAACTAATATTAAAGTCCTATATATTTAGGTAGGTAAGCTACTAAGTTATTAATAAGCTAGGCAAGTTAGTAGCATTCCTTTATAGCTAAGCTATAAGTATCTTTAAATCTATTTTAACTATAAGATAGATATTATATAAGTATACTCTAAACTTCTTAATTATAAGTAATAGTAACTTACATTTATACTTTCTAGTATCTTAGTTTCTTTTAGCTATTAACTATATACTACTTTTAAATTAGATTATATATTAATAGCTATTTAAGGCTACTTATATAAGATTGCCTCCCTATCCTTTCTTTAATCTATCTATAGCTAAGATAACCTATTAAAGAGGTTTTAAATAGTTAATTAAAACTAGGGCAGGTAGTAATATTAAGGTAGCTTTTAGTTAACTTATACATTCCTAATAGGCATTTAACTATACCTATTCTATATTCTTTCTTAGTAGCCTAAATAGTAGTTCTACTATAGTAGTAAAGTCTATAATCTATACTTAGTAGTATATAGAGATCTTATAAAAGGAGTAAACTTCCTTTAGGTTATAGTATTCTAGCTAGGAGATAATCTTTATAACCTTTTATTTACTAGGATATTAGCTAAACTTATTAATCTTATAGCTAACAATTATTATTAAAGTATAGTAGAAGTCTAATTTATACCCTAAAACTATTACACCTACCTACTTAATATCTATAAGTACCTTATTAATATTTACTAGATGTTTAGTAATAAACCTTTAGATCCCTAGTTCTACTTCCTCTCCCTAGTAATTAGTCTTTAGTCCTTTAATATAGATATTATCTAGGTATAGTATATAGACCTCTAGTATATACTCCTAATAGATCTTTATTATATATTAAATAAACTTAGCTACTAAATTAGTTACTCCTATTAGGAGGGTGCACTACCTAATAAGCTTAAGTAGAGTATAGAAAGCTATAATATCCCTTAATTAAATGTTAAGCCTTACTTAATTATAGCTAGAGAAGAAGTTAGTTAGTAATATTATCTACTAGCTAGCAAATTCTTCTATAAGTTTATTAGGGTTAGGTAGTAGGTTAGTATTATAAATAGTAACCTTATTAATACACTAGGTGTTATTAATTAGTTAATAGTCCTAATCTTTCTTTACTATAAGAAGGTAAGGGTTCTAATACTAGCTCTTATAAAGCTTAAGAGTCCCTTAATCTATTCTAGTCTAGATTATCTTAATAATAATATCTTAAAGCTTCCTTAGTATAGGGAACTAGGGCACCTACTATACCTTATAGGGAATAGTATTAACTATAACTAAAGGTATAACCTTATAGCTTACTTAACTAGATTCTCTAAAATCCTAAGCTAGCGCAGGCTCACTTTAATACAGTATTTCTAGTAATATTTCTCTTTCCTTAGGCAGCAGTTCTTTTAAAATCTTTATCTCTAATATCCTCTTAGGTATTAGTCTCTAGTTTCTAGGAAAACTAGTATATCTTAGCTTAAAATAAGATTAGTAGGCTGCTTTATCTAAATTTTAGTTAGGCACTTACTTAGCTTTTACTCTTACTTTCTAGTTAGTTCTACCTCTAATTATTTAGGGCTCTTATCCTAAGTTATTAACTAGTTCTACCTTTTATTCTTTCTACTTATATATTATATTAACTTAGATTATTAGGTATACTTTATTCTTTATTACCTAAACGCCTATTAGAGGGCCATTTAACTATTCCTTTTCTCTAAAGAAGTCTAACTAGAAGTTTATAGTAAAGTAAGTAGAATACTTATTACCTAGCTCTAAAACTAAATCTTAAAGTATTAAATGCTAAATCTTTCTTATAAGGTCTTTGTAGGCTACTATATAAATATTACTATTATCTTAGAATATAATATTACCTAACTAGTCTTTACTAATAGTACCTATCCCTATTTATATAAAGTAGTAATCCTTAGTTAGTACTATTAGTTTTATCTTTATATTCTATAAGAGCTATTTAGCTATAGATAGTATATTACTATTACTATATAATAACTAAACTAAGTTCTAGGTAGGTTAGACTAGCTTTTAACTATCTTTTAGAGATATTAAGCTAGTATCTATATCCCCTCTATATTTCCCTCTAATTAGACTATAATACCTCTTATATTAACTTAATTACCTTTTATATAAATAAAGTAGGTACTTAATTCTCTATCTTTACTAAAGATTTAATAGAAAGTAAGGCTATTTATTAAGTACTTAAGGTAGGCTTAGGTATCTATAAGGAAAAGATTACCTAGGATAATTATATTAGTGTATTTACTAATTATAAAGAAATTAGTCTTAATAGTTATTACTTCTATCTTAATAGGTACTCCTTATATAATACCTATAAAGCTACTAGTTATACTATTTACTAATACTATCTTTATATTCCTTATCTCCTAAGGGAGAGTTAATATAGGTAGCTATACCTAGTCTATAGTCTCTCTTAAAATAGTATTTAGCTCTAACGTGAACCACAAGCGAGCTGATCACACAAGCGAGCTGATCACTAAATGCGGCACCCTACGTTCACACGCGAACAACTTAACACCACGATAAGCTATCACAACGTACAGTAGCTTAAATTAATCGTCTACTTCTACTGTATCTTTTTGGCACGTGCGCTTGTTGTGCCCAGTTTCACCGCATGTCTTACAGCGTCGGATACCACCTCTACTACCACCTGCGCGCAGCCTCCCATCACGCGCCTCCCTCTCGAATTGACCATCAACGTCCCTTTGCTCAACTATTGCCTCAGCCTCTACCTGCGATAGGGTCCCTCCTTCCTG